>RJWH01000418.1:198824-584571 GCA_004363575.1 Solenodon paradoxus
AGAGAGAGAGAGAGAGAGAGAGAGAGAGAGAGAGAGAGAGAGAGAGAGAGAGAGAGAGAGAGAGAGAAAGAGATGAAAGATGAACAGAATGAACAGAGAGAGATAGTAGGGAGTGGAGGGGGAAGTGTGAGAGAGAGATAGGGGGGAAGTTTGAGAAATAATGTGGAATTGTAAGGAATCAGCTCAGGCAATCACAGGAGGTAAGTCTGAAATCTGTAAGAGAGTCAAGCAGTTTAAAGACTCAGGAAAGAGTTGAGTTACAATGCATCCACACATAGTCTGCTGACAGAAATCCCTTTTCTTAGGGACTTCTGTCCTTGCTTCTAAGACTTTCAACTAATTGGATGAGACCAACTAGATAATAGAGGGCAATCTACTTTACTCAAAGTCTACTGATTTGAATATTTAATTTATCCAAAAAACATCTTCACAATGATATCTGTACTGGTGTTTGACAAAAAAATACTGACCTAGTCAAGTTAACATAAAATTAACCATCACCCTGTGGTATGGGAGTAAGCAATCGTTATGATTCCTGATGGAAGTCACTGTGAATAATAGTTGCTACAAGTGTCAGAAGTTCTGAATTTTATTTTCTTAACTTAATGTCTCGCTATTCCCCTTCTCTGAGAGCTTTCCACTGAGCCCCTGATGCATGACAAATAAAGTCCTATAAATATATTCTCAAATTCTCCCTTCCTTTTCTTGTCTCCTCCAAGACCCAGCCTTCCTGGGTCTCGCACCTACTAGGAATATCTTGAATTTATTTCTACTCATGTTGCAGAGCCCCATAAACCTCAGAGCAAGAGGTCCTTCTGTGTCTCCATTCCTTTCTCAGTTACACACCACCACCTTCAAGTGAAAAGCCTTGATTTCCTTAAATTCTTGACATTAAGCTCTACTACCTTTTAGTTTCATCCCAAACACTGACCCACATACCCCAGAGCTGTCTCTGCACATCAGCTCTGTGCACCATTCTGAGTATGTTGTGTGTGCATGAGGTCAGCCATTGAAAAAGTTGGCTCTCAGTACCTTAACCTCCTACTTCCCAGGCTCTATGCTGCTCCTTTTCTTCCACACTCACCCCCATGAAGAGACCTGAGATTTGTTACCACTTGGGAATGCTCTATCTTTGAAATGATAAGTGGACATATATGTCCCTCTGACTCTTAACTGCGTTGACTTAACCCACAGTTTTCTCCATTATTTCACTACACCTACTTTATACGTCATCACAACCTCCAGGCCACAGATCACTTGCTTTTAATACAGTCTATGAATCCCATCACAGTTTTGCCTCCTTTCAACCTTCTGTCAGTATTTTTTTTTTTAAGGAAAGGTTCAGGCATGAATAAAGTCAAGTAAGTAGGAAGAGAAAGAAGTAAAAAGCTTTTTCATTTTATTTCCATCCTGGCTTGGGCCCCAAACCCAGGGGTATATGGTTTGCTTCTTTTAGAGGTAATGACTTAACCACTGTTCCTCAAGAGTGTGCCATTTCAATATGTTAACATTTCTGCTGAAACTCCTCTCATTCCTGCATTCCCCATCCTTTCCTAACCACTTAATAAAACAGCTGCCTCCCGTCTCCTGCTGTGATGAGCCACCACAGTGATGCTTTTGGCTTCACCTTATCCAAAACTGCCTCATAATGTGGTTTTGTTTCTCATTTTCACAGTGACTGGTTCAAATGCATTCTCTGATCCAATTATCAATTTGCAAAAATCCCTTATTGAATATATTGTCTTTAAGTACTATTTTTTTCTTTTTAAAAGTTTTATTTATCCACCTCTCACTGGTTATTGTTTCTCGAGGTTTTTTTTTATGTCCAACAGAAGCTGAAGTCTTGTTTATCAGTTATCAATTCCATGTGAAAGATGAAGAACATCCACCAAGCTCAGGGCCACACATTTCCTTAAGTTTTTATGTTAATGTAATATGATGTTAAAATATAGACTTGGACATCTAGCACCTTTTTGGTTGACTCCATGTGTGAAAAAAATAAGCTCCTACATAAGTTGGGAGGAGCAGAAAGTAAATGTATTACAATGTTATACACAAATACAAAGTGCAAATCATTCAAAGCATCACCCTTATTCTGCTTCTCTTGCCTCTCATTGTCCTCTTCATATTATCTGAAGAAATAATTAACCTTTTGAACTCTGATTCACTAGCAAAAGATGTAAAATCTTATCGCTAGACTAACAGAGCCTCATGAGAATAGGAAGATCAGTAGCTGAAGAACTACTGCAATAAGCAAACAAAAGAGGAAATACATCTTCAGGGAGAAAAAATAATCTTGTGTGCATCCAAGGCATTGAAAATATCCTGCTAAATTATTTCAAGAGCATTGTTACTCTCTGCATTTTTCAGCCAGAGATCAAATCTGCTTTGTGCAGTCACCAGTATTATATGAGCTTCTACACGTTGGAATTTCCTTTCCACTATTTCTGTTGAAATGGGTGCAAAATGTGTTCTCAATGTTTAAAGCAGTCTGGACTAAATCAAAAAGTACTAAGAGGATGCGCAATCTCAGATGTTAGGCTAATTAGAAACCATGCTTCTGCCTTTATATTTTGATTATAAATTATCCTCACTGGCCAGGTTCTACACTCCATGACCTTATTCATCCCTTCCACACACCTCCCTTAGCTGCATTTCTCTGAGCTCATATTTTTGTCTCTATGAGTTCTTCCCCACTGTTGAAATGCCTCCCATAGGCAATACACCAGACATGAAATGAAGCAAGTTCAACATTTCATGAAAATGTTCAGACTCACTTTCTTATGACCTGCTGAATCAGTCGGAAATTATAGAAATAAACTTTTAATAATTCAGAAGAAACTTAATTAGGAATACTGAGTCATTTAAAGTACTTCTCAGGGGCTGGATAACCAGTGACTGAGGTAACACACCCAAGCAAAGAGTCCAAAATCATGTCACAGACTATCCTCATGGAGACCTCCCTGCTGACACTGGCTTCCCAGTTGCCTACCCAACACCAGGCCCTGACCCTTCACTTGAGCCCCCTACAGCTATCCTACAAAGGGGAGACTGCTCATGCTGCTGCCCTTACCAGGAAAAAATCCTTACAGTCCCTTATTTTGGGTACACCAGTTAGTCCTGAGTCAAAGGCTGACCCATATGCCTTTAATGGAGGAAAGTTAGGCCATTGCAGCAATTAATTTTTTGTCAATTTAACTAAACCATGATAGCCAACAGTATGGTCAAGCACCAATATAATTGTTTGTTAGATGTGATTAAAACCTAAATCACTAGAGTTTATATAAAGCAGATTACCCTCTACATTAAGAGTGGGTCTTGTACAATCAGTTGAAGATGTTAAAACACTATTTTCTCAAGGCGTGGGAATTTTCTACAGACTGCAACATAGAAATTCTGCTTGAGTTTCCATTCTTTGGATTCAAGATTATAACATCAACACTTACCTAAATTTCTAGCCAGCCAGTGCATTTCAATTATAATGTCAAAACTTGCCAGCTCCTACAATCACGTGAGCCAATTTATCAAAATAGTTCTACTCTGTGAAGATGTGTATACATATGCATAAGTGTATATATTATATATGCACATGTATATACATATTTTCATAGCAAGATTCTGAGAAGAATGTTCTAAGCAGCAAATTATACTATAATCCTCATATAAACTTTATATGCAAAAAAATACCAAAACTACAGACCACAGACTTCCAGGTTTGCAACTATAAATATTAACAAAGTTTCATAGCAGTGTAAAAATGGAGAATTATCATCTTTCTTGAAATGTGGATTGAAATTGCCATAAATCTGTTGGATTCAATCAGCCTGAAGAAGAATGAGCATGGATAATTATATAATTCAGACCAATTAATCTTTGAAAATCACCAGATATTTTCTTTATGAAATGGTATCCAAAAGAAAGTCAAGTTTTATGTTGCTGATGGAAAAATAAAGACTAACATGAGATGATACACAATTTAGAGCCAGAAAGTGGAAGATTTAGATAAACTAATAAAATATCATGTTGAAACTAACCATGACTTACATTTCCCCTTAGACAGACACCAAATTCATTACAAATATAAGAAAATGGAATTGTTGAAACTGACTCGAGAAGTCCTCAAGTCAAAGAAATTCTCTTATCAAATTAAATATTAAGGTACTTCTGGTTCAAGATGGTGACTTAAGAGGATCTTTCACTCACCTTCTCTAAGAAACAAGTTCATCTACAGCTATATATGAAAATCTCACTGAAAAAAACCTGTAAACTCCTTCACAAATGATTGCCAAAAGAGGTCGACATAAGAGAGGAGGCAGCTAGAGGGTGGCACTACTAGCTAGTGGTCCAGAATTGGTGACCTGATAGGACAGCAGAGTGAATACTATGCAGTCCCTACACCCTGCCCACCAGAGGATACCTCATGCACATATGGCTCATACCCCAGCTGAGACAAGATTGCACAGCCCCCATACCCACCTGAAGAGAGATAATGAGATATCCACTGCATTTAGTCCCAGAATTGGTGATCAGGCCCATGCATGCACCCCATGTCCAGGCCCTTAGAATTGGAAGCCAGGCACATGCTGCACCCAGCCTAAAGAGGGTTGGCTGTACCTGTGTGCAAGCATTCCATACCCATCCAAATAGAACATACCCTGTGCCCCACCTGAAGAGGGGTTGGGTTGATACTCAGACATGCAAGTGCCCCATGTCTAATCATAGCAGAAGGGACTATATGTGCCCTGCACAAGGTTGGAGGAAAGGTAGCTGCATGCCCAGACTTGGGAGAAACTACTGCATGCCTGACCCAGGAGTGAAAACATGCCTGTGTGCACAACCCCAAGTTAAGCCAGAGACTGTGCAGACCACCCTGAACTCGAATGAAGGTGAAGGCACACAGCCACCCTACCAGAAAACCAGCACTTCCTAAGCCTTTGCCTCTGGGAACCAACAGACAACCAGCCAGCTCTGTAGAGGCCCAGAATCACTACTGGCTAGGCTCCAGTAGACTGAAACCTGTGTGTGCTAGGCCTCTGAACCCCCCACCTGTTCAGCTGCTGCCAGGAAAAAGCACCTGCTAGACTTTAGGACCTGTGAACTACCATGGTGTCTCAATCTAGACTCAATTTTAGAACATATAATTAGACTACCAGAGAACTGGGCTCACAGACTGCACCTGGGCTGCCTGCTAAACTCCCTGTACTAGAGAGTTGTAAGGCCTGCAAGTATCACCTGAAAAAGCATCAGTGACTTGCCACAAAAGGGCATTCAATAGAGCTGAACTGCCCCATTCCCACTGAAACCAAGAAGCTGGCCCCTGCCATATCATTGTAGAGACAGGAAGAAGACTAAAGTAAAAGAAAAGAAAACCTACTGTGTCAAATTCAAGGCAGAAAAAAAGTCATGCCAAAGTCTAAGTCACCCAAAAACACATGAATGATTCAAAAAGAGGAAGTCATCAGAAGCTCACCAGAGAGGAACTTTTTGGATATAGACTGGGACAATCTATCAGATAAAGAGTTCAAAACAATACTTATAAAAAAAAAAGCTGAATGAGACACAGGAGGCACACATGATAACCTAGACAATTGGAAGACATCAGAGAAGTCACAGACCAAAGATTGAGGCCACGAAGAAAATCCTAGCAGAAATGCTAGAGATGAAAGATACAGTAAAGGAATTGAAAATAAATACAGAAATTTTCATAAGCAGTTTCAATCTCACAGAGGAATGAATACCAGAAATTGAAAACAAGATAACAGAGGCAACCTTCATGGAAGAGAAGAGAGAAACAAGATTGAGAAAAAAATGGAGAAACCCTGTGAGAAATATCAGACACCATGAGAACAAATAAAGGATAACAGGTATCCCGAAATGAGAGGAGAGAAAGAAAAGATCAAAAAACCTATTTAAAGATAGCAGAGAATGTTCCATATCTGTTACAAAACATAACCACGGAAGTTCAAGAAGCTGAAAAAACAATGAAATTTCTAAATGTAAATATATCTAGCCCCAGACACATCATAGTAAGACTAGCAAAAATCAATGACAAAGAAAAATTACCCAAGGCTGCTAGAAAAAAGAAAAACATAACCTACAAAGATACAGCATTTAGGCTATCATCAACCTTCTCAATAGACACCCTACAGACCAGGCATGGGATGACATTTTCAAGTTACTTAAAGACAAAATCTACTAGACAAGAATACCCTGCAAAATCATCATTCAACTATATGGAGAAATAAAGGTCTTCGATGACAAACAAAAGTTAATGGGTCTTTCTATCACCAAGTCTGCCATTAAGAAATATTGAAAGGAGCCCTAAAACATAGAAAACAAACAAAAAAAGACTCACCAAGCCTAGAGAATGGTAATAAACAGGATGACAAAAGCAGAAACAATGATGAGGCAAATACAGAACAAAAACAACAAAACACTAAAGGGAGAAAGTGAAACAAGTATCCTGCATAAATATATAAATATGAAACAGCATCATCTAATAAAAGATAATCATAGAGTAGTACAGTTAGAAACAATCCATGGCACAGTCACAAAACCAAATTCTAAAGAGATATACAGCCAGGAAGTAGAAAAAACTGACAGAACAGGGACTGAAAGTATTGCAAAGGAAAAATAAAGTTGAAAGAAACTGGAAATAAAGCAAAAAACAATAAAACCAAAATAAAACAAAGTCTCAAATTACAGCCCTAAATCCCTACGTTTCAGTAATCACCCTCAATGTGAATGGACTAAAATCAACAATTATAAGATAGAGAGTGACTAAATGGATCCAAAAACAGGACTCATCAATATTATGCCTCCACGAAATGTGCTCAGATTCAAAGAGAAACATATGTTGAATGTTAAGGACTACAGAAAAATATATCAAAGCAGCAGTGATGAAAGGAAATTAGAAAACTACAATACTAACATCAGACAAGACAAATTTCCAACTAAAAATGTTTCATGAGGCAAGATGGTCTACATTATGGTCAAGAGGGGTAATGCATCAAGAAGAAATAAAAATCATCAACATACAGGCACCCAATACAGAACCATAAAAATATATAAAACAAATACTGACAGAACTAAAGGCAGATATCAACAATCACCCAGGCAAAAAATCAACCAAGAAATTAAGGGTCTATTTGAAGCAATGGATTATTTAGACATAACAGACATACACAGGGTGTTCTATCTCAACTAAAAGAATACACATTCTTCTCAAGTGCATGTGGAACAGTCTCAAGGACAGACCACATCTTGGGACACAAAACAAGTATCAGCAAATTTGGCAAGACTAAAACTATAGAAAGTATCTTTTCTGACCACCAGGGAGTGAAATTAGAAATGAACCAAAAGAACAAAAACTAGAAGAACCACAAAGATGTAGAGATCAAACAACATGCTTCTAAACAACTCCTAGATCATCCAAGACTTACCTGGAAACAAATAAAAATTCAGAGACAAGCTGCCAGAACATATGGGATGTGACAAAATGCAGTTCTGAGAGGAAAGTTTATAAACATACAAGTGTATATCAAAAACCAAGAGTGACTCCATGTTAAATCCATAACCTCATACCCAAGGGAACTAGAAAGGGAAGAACAATCAAAATGAAAAATCAGCAGAATAAATGAAATAATAAAAATTACAGCAAAAATAAATGAAATCAAAGACATAAAGACCAGCCAAATGATCAATTAATCCAAGAGTTTGTTCTTTGAAAAAGTAAACAGATTTGATACACCCTGCCTAGACTTACTAGGAAAAAGAAAGAAAAACTAATAACAAAAGTCGGAAATGAAAGGAGTGATATCACAGCTGACATTACAGAAATACAAAGGATCTTCGGAGACTATTATAAACATGTATATGCTAACAAATTTGTTAATCATGAAGAAATAGACAGGTTCCTAGAATCCTACAACTTACTGAAACTGAACCAATAGGACACAGACAACTTAAACAGACCTATCACAAGTGTAGAAATTGAAGGAGTAAAAGCCCAGGCACAGATGGCTTCAGTAGTCACTTCTACCAAAAGTTCAAAGAAGATCTAACCCCATTTCTTCTTAAATTCTTCCACAAAGTTGAAAAGAATAGAGAACTCCCAAATATATTCTCGGAGGCCAATATTGCCCTGATTCCAAAATCAGAAAGACAATGCCAAAATGAAAACTAAAGACCAATATCACTGATGAATATAGATGCAAAAATCCTAAATTAAATTCTGACAAATAGAATTCAACAACACATCAAAAAGATACACCACAATCAAGTGAGATTTATTCCAGGGATTCAAGGTTTCTTTAACATATGCGAATTAAACAATATAATACACCACATCAACAAACTGAAAATGAAAAACCATATCATCATCTTAACACATGTAGAAAAAACATTGGACAAGATTCAACATCCATTTATGACAGAAACCCTTGCCAAAATAGTAATATAAGACACATACCTCAATAAGATAAAAGCAATATATGGCAAACCCACAGCCAACATCCTAATCAACAATTGAGAAAAACTAAGATCCTTTCCATTAAGATCTGGAACAAAACAAGGTTGTCCACTCTCATCACTACTGTTCAACATAGTTCTGAAAGTTTTCACCAGAACGACAAGGCAAGAAAAGGAAATTAAATAAATTCAAATTGGAAAAGAAGAATTAAAACTATCATTTTTGCAGGTGACATGATATACCTAGAAATTCCTAAATAATCCATTAAAAAAACTGCTAGATACAATAAATGAATACATAAAGTGGTAGGACATAAAATCAATACACAAAAATCAGTAGAACTCCTGTATACAAACAATGAAGTAGAGGAAAAAAGAACAAAACCCCATTTATAATAGCACCAAGAAAGATCCAACATCTGGGAATAAACTTAACATAGGAGGTGAATGATGTCAGCAATGAAAACTACAGGACCTTAACAAAAGAAATTGGAGAAGACACATAGAGATGGAAAAACATTCCATGTTCATGGATTGGAAGAATCGATTAGCAAAAATAACCATTCTACCTAAAACAATATATAGGTTTAATGCAATTCTAATCAAAATCCCAGTGATGTTTTTCAAGGAAATGGAGTATACAATACTGAAGTCTATATGGAAGCACAAAAATCCTCCAATAGCCAAAGTTATCCTATAAGAAAAAAAGAACAGCAGAGGAATAACACTCCCTGACTTTACACTATGGCGCTATCATCATTAAAACAGTATGTACTAGAGCAAAAATATACACACTGATCAATGGAATCAAATTGGGACCCCCAGAAATAAGAACACACCTATATGGACAATTAATCTCTGACAAAGATGCTAAAGCATACAGTGGAAAAAGGAAATCTATTCAACAAATGGTGTTGGAAAAACTGAAAAGATATTTGCCAAAAAAAAATAATAAAAGAAAAGAAAGAAAGAAAGTAGATTACTTATTAGTGCCATGCACAAAAGTTAACTTAAAATGGATCAAAGTACTGGATATTAGACATGAAGTCATAAAATACTTAGAAGAACATGTGGGAAAAACACTCCATGATGTCATCCTCAAGAAATGTATTTGCAGAAGTAACAGTAACAGCAAAAGAAATCAAAGCAAAACTTAAAAATTGGGACTGAAACTGAAAAGCTTCTGTACAGCAAAAGAAACGGACACTAACATAAAAAAGACAACCCACAGAATTAAAGAATATATCCACACAACATGCATAAGATAAGAGCTTAATCTCCAAAATATACAAAACTCATACACCTCAACAAAAAAAAAGCATATGACCCACTCCAAAAAATGGACACAAATAAATAGATAAACACATATCTAAAGAAAATGACCACAGACAACACAAAAGACCTTCTACATCACTCATCAGAGAAACGCGAATTAAAACTACAATGAGATACCACTGCACACCAGTGAGAATGGCCTATAACAAAAAGACTGGAAATAGCAGATTTTGGACCAGGTGTGGAGGAAAAGGAGCCCTCCTACACTGTTGGTGTGAATATAAATTGGTGTAACCTCTTTGGAAAACAGTATGGGGATTCTGTGAGGAGGGAAGACATGATTAGGAGGCATGTCACCCATATCTGCCACTCCTGAGGAAGTGTGTGAGAGAAAGGGGGAGTCAATAGGTAGTATTATGAAGGTACAGACAATGACTATGAAGACAGGAAGGTGTAAACTGTCTTTGACCTGAATTAATTCCAATAGTCACTTCCAAACCTCCATACCAATCATATGCTCACTAGATCTGTTTTGCAGACTTATGGGTTGGGACCATTTCAGCTTCTGGGGTGGGAATAAAATGGATGAAGAGATTAACAGAGAAGGCAACATCATGCACAGCCAGAGACAGAAGGCAAACAGCTAGACAAGTAAGAACAAGCAATAACCAGGAAAAACCCTAAGCACAAACTGGGTTATTTAGAGAGTCTCTTTGAAACTGGACAGAATTTGCCACAGTCATTTAAGATAAGGTCTCAATTATTTTGCTTAGATAGTAGAGGGGGAAGGTGACTTCCAAGGGCTGGAGAGTTCAAAGAGAAAGATACCAAGGTAGTATAACAAAAGATTTCAGGGAAAAGGCTAATAAGGGTAATAAAAGTTGATAACCAAATGTGAGAATAAAAAAGATAAGTCTAAACTACTTTCAATATGTGAATGGAAAATAAGACTTTTATAACTGAATTTTCTCTAAAGCAATAAAATTATGCCAAATTCACTGCAGTAATAAAATTTTCCAAAGTTATTGTGTTATTGAGGATAATGCATACCCTGAAGAAATCTATAATAGAAGCAGTGCTAAAATCTCCATTTGGTCCTCATTTTCATATGCCATTAATGGCTATAGCTATGAGATATGTACTCTATAACTCGAAAATAATATGGTTAGTCATTCTGGATTGATTTATTAACATGTAAGACACTATGAGCAAATAAGAAATTTGCTTTTAATCTTATGTCCCCTGCCAGAATCATTCAAAGCAAAGGGTTTTGAATTGGTGAAAATAATTTAAATGATGGATAGTTCACTCAATGTCCTATTAAAGGAAGAGGTTGTGAGTGTGAGCCCACAGGAAAAAAGGAGGGAAAAAGAGAAATAATTAGAAAAAAACTGCACATTTTCAGAGGACAACATGAACACCAGAATAAAATGACAAATGTAGATCATACTGTTATTTTGCAAACTCTTAGAACACTGCATGTGACTTTCAGAAACATGTTGCATCTTCATTTGAAAGGTCACTGAAATGAAGATATGACAAGATATTGGAGGATAAATGATCTCAGATTTCAAATGTAAGAAGATGGCTATACAAATTTTCTCCTTTACTATAAAATGCTTCTTCACATTGTCTCCAAGATCCCTACTCTAGCAGTTTCTCTGACTCAGTCTCCAATTTGTTTGAGGCAAACATGGTCAGGAGCTATTGGTCAAAGTCCTTGCTTATAGAAATTCTCTAAATCAAGAACCCTCAGATGAGCAAATCCTCCTCCAAATCAATATTTCTAACATCTGACTTACTTGAAATAGCAGTCAAGATGCGAAACAAGAGAAAGAGGGAGGGCCCCCAGATCACCTGTGTTTCTATGCCTTCCATTGTCTACTTCCTAATCTTCCCTAAGGCCATATGAGTTGATTTTGTACAAGTATAGGGAATGTTCAACTTGGGTTCCTACTCACTTGCTGAGAGGGCCCAGTAAGTCTAACTGTACCAGCTATAAACTACAAACAGTGAAAGTGAGTCTTTGCTATATACAGGCTTTCTGTAAAAAAAGACTTAATATGTATAATAGATGCCTTTAACTCTTAGATACAGAAATGCCTAGAACTAGATAGCATCTACAAGGTCAAATTCATTCATGTACTTTGAGCTTTTTTAAAACCTGTGATTCCTTGAATGAGCACAAACATTTTAAACATACTTTCTCTTACCTCCACAGTTGGAAATCGCTATATATTATTGGAATAATGTAGTCCTGAACGCTAAAAGAAATCTCAAAGCATCTAAACAACAGCTGGTCTACCACCAACCTGCATCCTACCACCTCTCAGAATGGCAGCTCTCACCCTTTTTCCAGTTAACCTCTGAAAAAGACTGTAAAAGGCCATTGCTAAGTAAAGACATAGTAAGAACAAAAGGGCAAAAAGAGTCACTGTGCCTCCTTATTGAGTTTGGAATGACTTCATAGATTTAATTGTCATTGTTTACTGTGCCTCTGAGTGGTCAACAAGAACAAAATCTTAACACCAGACTATATTAGCATAAATCTATGAGCAGTCTCTTCTACTCTTGGTTATATGACTCCCAAATTTATCTATCACTTGGCACATTTTAATTTCTCTTTTTTCCTTTTTAAGAAAAGTTTTAGGCAGAATTTTAAAAAGGCATTTGAACACGAATCAAAAGAAGCTTAACTTACCCTCAATGGATGCCAAGAATAAATACATATAGAGCATAACTGACCTTTCTTTGAAGGGAGGACTGAAGCCTGAATTCTCATTCTCATTTTGTTTGAGTACAAGGAAAGTTTTAGTTAATTTGTACAAATAAACACGGCTAAAGGACATGTTCAGAATTTTATCTATATTTTGCAAGTATACACTGGCAAAGTCAGAGACTAAAACAAAACAAAAGAAGAATTTGAGAAATAATTGAGAGCCTAATTTGCATTTACAACACATCTGACTTTGAACTAGTCAGTGATCAATGTGGCCAGTGACTATCCTATGAGACTGCCCAGGTCTAGATTAATAAAATATTCAGTAAAATAACAGATGCCACAATTTTTAATTACAACCATCAAATACCTTAGTACATAGAGATATGTTGTTTTTCTTTAAAACAGACAGAAATTATGACTAAAGCATCATTTTGAAAATTATAGTGCCCATTTCTTTGCAAACACTTAATTCTATCAGATAAAGAAGCATATAGTTTTACAAAGAGGTAAAAACCTTTAAGACATTTTTAAATAGATAAAAACTAGTAAAAAGTCTGTGGGACATAAACAGAGCTTACAAAATGTGTTATATGAAAGGTAAATGATTTACAGATAGACCATGTGTGTTAAACGTAAATGGAACTTCTAAACTAGATCTCATATGCATGTCACTTAGAGCCTAATTATTCTTAATAAAATAAATACACAAGAGATGCGAGGACCAAATCATGCCAGTTATTGTTGTGTTACACATCACCAAGAGCCTGCAACTAAAAAAATAGAAAGTAAGCTTCCCAGAAGTATTTCATTTCATTTCTGAAGTGGCAAAAACTAATAATTTGACTAAATCTCAGTCCTTCATACATGTATTTTTAATAGTCTATGTGACTAAGTGAGAAGTATAAAATCTTGTATGCATATAATATTTGAATTGTTGAAGCTATGAACTGAGCTAGTCATTTTTCAGGGAAAAGTGAAAGAACTTGGCATCTTCCCGAAAATCACCCAGTATGTCTATGAATTAAAAAATAAATAACTAGTAATATTTGTTAGAGATCATCAAATCTGAGCTTTCAAGAATGAATTAGGACTTTAGAAAATTTGCATCTGCCCCAAGAACTCTGCATTTCCCTAGTACTTTCTAAGGCAATTGGGATGTGGTATAAATTAATATGAATTGGGGGGGGGTACTCTTAATGAAATGTGTCAAAATTTAGAAGATCTACAGAACTCGGTAAACTAATGCTTTCCAAATAACCAAGGCATGATAACCATGCCTGGGTAATAAGATACATTTAGAAGGCAATGATTTAACATAGTACAAAAAGCTAATTGAAAGATTCCAGATTCCTCATTTAAGAAATGACCTGTTAATCTAGTTTTAGTGTCGTAGCAAAGAATACCTACAGTTCTCAAAAAAAGCTTGCTTCTCCCTGTGTGCATGAAGCTGAATTTTCTTCATATTCTCCATCCACAGCAAATTGCCACAGACTAAAAGCTGAAGCTGGCATGAAAATCCAGCTGCCATCTATTAAAAATAAAGTTCAAGAGATTTGGAAATATATAAAATAATCCAATATTCTCACTATCATTTGTTTGAAAAAATATAACTATTTTCATCAAAATGTTAACAAGTCTATTACTGTTATTTTAACAAATTAAATATTCTAAATATCATTCACTTAATTTTTGATATGGTAAATACTGATAGAAGTAACACACATAAATTAAAACCCTTTTCTCAATAATATTTTTTAAAACAGTTAATGGGTCTTAGACAAAAAGTTTGAGAACTGCTTCCCTAAGGAAAAGGTTGCCATATGTACTGGAAGCCTCTGGACATGCTGGTTGTAGGAATAAGAAAATAGAATCAAACCCAATAACCATCAGCTGGAGAAAATATCAGTGAATTGTGGTCTGCTCAGCTGGTGGATCATTACAGTACAAGTTAAAAACAAAGGAGCTCAACTATGAACTTCAACATAACTGAATCTTCAGAAAATAATACTGATGTTTTAAAAATATGTGGCAGAAGAATACTTACAGTATGGTTCTATTTATATAAAATTTTAAAGCATACAAAATTTAAGATACTAAGAACACACCTGAAGAAAAGCATAAAGTAAGGCATATTAAATACAAAGTTAAAGATTATAGTGAACCTCAAAGATGAGGAAGGAAGAAGTTTGCAGAGAGCCTCAGGGATCCACCACAGGAATGGGTAATGAACTTTTCAAGCTGATGGGGACAGGGAAGACATCCAGGTGTTCATTTGGTTATTAGTATTTGTATTTTTAAGAAACATTATTCAAAGTTTTAAAATATATTTTGTAGGTATCCAATACTTGATATATAAAAATGTTTACAGTTCAAAAAACAGAGCATGAGAGAGAAAGAGAGAGAGAGAGAGAGAGAGAGAGAGAGAGAGAGAGAGAGAGAGAGAGAGAGAGAGAGAGAGAGAGAGAGAGAGAGAGAGAGAGAGAGAGAGAGAGAGGGAGGGAGAGAGAGAGAGAGAACCCTCATACAGATGAAGATGTGCTGGTTCCTAGCGTTTTCGCTAAATTATTAGGAAAGCAGAAAAATCTGCAGTGTTACCTTTCTGAGTCTTGTTTTACAGACAAGGGAGGTAGGTCAAGTGAAGCTCTGAAACAAGGTTAGCCCTTGGGAAAGAATGTAAACCCATCTGACCAAATATGGAAAGATTGTGAGGGAGTGCCCTTCAATGGCTCTTGATATTGACTTCCTCTGTGATTTAGAGAAAATAGGACAATTATGATTTCAAAACAGCCATTTTTCCAAAGAGAAAGCAGTCCCATCAGTACTGTGGACAGAAGAGCAGTGCCAAGGAAAGCCTGGTTGAGTTCACCTGCAGGTGGGGAAGAGCTGGGCATGAGAGCAGGCAGTCAGCCTTGGCCTCCAGGTGTCACTCTCAGAGTCTGAGCAGAACCAGCAATAAAAAACTGTGGAAATATTTGTTTGTGTGGAGGCCACAAGTGTTCCTGGTTGAAACTCATCAAATGATCTTTAACTCACACTCTGCCAGAGAAGTGCCAGGACCTTCTGTGTCTGTGACCACCCCAGCAAGGCACCTACCCTGCCTGTGACTCCGTTCACATGAAGACCTGACACAGGAGAGATGTGCAGAGTGAGCAGAAAGATTAAGCAAGCCTCAGATTGCCAAGGTGACAGTTGCCTCTCGCAGCCTTGAAGGTCCAGCACCCCCAAGCCTGCTGCCCTCCACAGACACCAGCTTGTAGACTCTCGCCCAGTGGGTGCCACCTGAACTCTCCCAGGATCAGGACTTCTGGAAGGGTGGAGCCCTGGCTCTCTTGGTCTCTTTGTTTTCTACCGTTGTGAACTGTGTCTGTGCTGCTTCCAAAGAAGCTCCTTGTTTGAGCTGAATAGGAGAAAACAAAAAAGAGAGAGAAAAAGCGCAGCGAGTGTTGCCTAGCAGCAGAGGTTCAAAACGAACCAATGCGATTAGAATAAATTATCACTGGAGGGAGTGGAGGATCATTCCCCGGAGATCATGGAGGCAAATTACTGATTTGAAATGACTTGGAAGGGGATGGGCCTGAAAGCAGGGAGCAAAATAAAACGTCTGATAGGGATTCAGTCCTGAATTCTGAGGCTGCATGGAAAAAAGAACAAAGCTTTATCTCCTGAATAAACTCAGATTTTCAGCCTAGGACTCTCACATCTCATGCATTCTGAAAGTGTCAGCTATTATTGAGGATGCTGTGGTTGTTTATACTTCAAAGAAGCCAAAAAAGCAGCAGGGCCCTCATCACAAATGGAGGGGACTTATTCAAAGGTCATATAAATATTTTCACATGTATCCCCAAAAGAAGCATATAAGATGGATACTCTTATCTCTACTTTGCAGAAGTAGAAAGAGCGTGCAGAGAAGTTAAGTCACTTGCTCAAGGTCACAGAGTTGGTCAGTGGCAAAGCCAGGACATATACCCAGGCTACCTGACCACACAGCTCAGGCTTTCACCATCCACTTTGGCACAGGACAAAGGACGGTTGATGTGAGTGTGGTGTGGGACCATTCTCACTGGGGCAGTGCACAAATGCAGTAGAAGGAGTACACATGCAATTTGAGCTACCTGAGGGGTCAGAGTCACTGGTACTAGTGTGCCCAAGTGATGCCATGGTCCCACAGACCACTCTCACTAATGCTTCTGAGTGTGCCCCCCACCCCCTCTGGTGGCCAGTGAGGAAATCCCTACACAAAGCAAGTGGAGCATAGCTGAGGAGTCTCACTAAGATGGCTGAATGACTCTGATCTGTGCAAGTGGAATTTTTGACCTTCCAGTTGGCCTGGAAAGGCCAGCCAGCCCCCATTCTGGCCTTTAGAGCACAGTCACTCTGGTATCCGCCTCCCTGCTCAGAGCCCACAGAAAACCCCATAAACAATGACCAGTCTGTGGTATTCTGTCTCTCCATCCTGATTCTCCATCTGTGGACTGCAAAAACTGAATTTTCTATGTCTTTCTCTGGCCTTTTATTTTAAAGATCCATTTAAATTCCACCTCCTGGCTTTGGTTATCTGCACCCCTATCGCGCACACACATGCCTTAACTTACCTAATCACTTGATCACAGGGACACCTGCAGAACTAAGTAGAACACACCCCACTCACATTTCCAACCCTCTTCACTATTGGCCTGGGGTTATCCAAATCCATGTAAGAAAACAGAAGATGAACTTGACTATCAGAGTCACTTTATAAACATTCCAAAAACACAATGCCAAGAATGGGTGTGAAGCCCTCTATTTTATGTCTACACTAGAAATTATTACTAAAATATAATGTATGCTTACTGATTGGCTTTAATTCATCTGTATTATTTACCAGCATAAAAAATTTGTCTTCCTTGAATATTTGCTCTTCATGAAACTGAAAGACTAGTTGTAAGAGAACTAGAAAAGAATCTCAAGCCAGAACCAAATGATTGAACCAAGATGCTGCAATCTTGACCTCCATTTTTTCTGTCCTCTCATGTATTTCACATGAAAATACTGAAAGTAGGCACGTGCTTCTACTACTCACAGTCTTCTGTTTGCTCCTGTTTTCCATCTGTGTCATTCACAATTTTTCTTCCTCTATTGTAAAGATTGACTTGACAATTCAAATGTAATTGCTGAGTAGTATTGAAAAAGCAGATATTGGCAGGTAACTAGGAAAACAACAACTCAGCCTGAAAATTTAGGTCACAGGAAAGTATAGGGTAGACAATTACAGACTAGAGTGCTACGAAATAATGGCTCCCAAATTTGATTCTAACTTGAATTGTGGGGGGCTGTCTAATCCGGCATGCCTCTCTCCTCTGAGAGACAATCCACAGACTTGTTCCTGGTTAATGGAGTAAAGCATTGAGCATCAACTATACATTGGTATCTTAATTCAAATTCATAATTTTGTCTTGCCTTCATAACGATGCCATGTAATAATAATCTATTCAAGAGAACCAGGAAGAAGAGACAGAACACCATCTCAAATAAAGGGGATTACTATACTTAAAAAAGAGGTCAGCTTAATCCTAAAGTGTCCCTTCTTTTCCATTGCTCAAGACTGTGTTAGATAGTTGAATATTGCCATTCTTCACAGAACCCAGGCCTTGGAGCTGCTGAAGCATCTCAACACATCTTTTCCCCTCAAGTCTTCACCTTCATATGTGTCTTTACTGGGATCCACTTCTACACAGATCTTATTACCTTCCTTGTGCAAATCATTCACACAGAAATTAGGCATTGGTTTACTCAGCCTATAGAGGGCTTGGCACAGAGCAGTGAGTCAGACATCCTCTGCTTTCAAGAGGCTCACAGCCTTTGGGGGCAACCAAAAAAGCCCACAATATAAACATAATTATAAATTATCATTGAATTACTGTAGAAAAGTAAAGATTGCTCTGAACAAGAATAATGAGAATATTAATTAACTAGGATTAGAGCACCAAGTCTAGCACCAAGTCTAGGGCAATGAGCAGCTTTCATCAGGAAAGAAGCATAGGTGATGGCATCTCAGAAGATGTTCCAAGGACCAGATTATAAAAGAAAAGACATGGCAGAACAGGTCAGTTTTGGGCTTGGACCCTAGTGGATTGGGATACATAGGAAAGTCTAAGCAGGAATGACATGTCCAGACACACTGACTCACAAGGTCTATTATTTTATGGGACCACAGTGTATCAAAAGGCAAGTGTGAGCTCTAATACTCTTATTTAGCCTTAGCTTAAATCATTAAAACATGTTTAATTAAACCATTAGACTGAGGTAGTTTAATGCCTTAGCGGCCTATATAAGCAAACCAAAACGTAATCTTGCAAATGCCCTAAGGTTAAGAAATTGAGACCTAAGAAAAAATTGAAATGAAACAATAAATAAAGCAAAAATAAAATTTTAGACTAAAAGAAAAGGGGGAAGGGATGAGTAAATAATGTAAAAAGTTTAATTACATGGTGAAGGACAGAATAGGACTTTTAGTGGTAAACTTAATATAGTATATATAGATTTTTATTGATAGTGATGAATACCTTAAACTTATGTAATGTTATAAAGCACTATTATTTTAATAATTAAAAAAAAACTAAGGACAACCAATAGAGACAGCTCACTAGGCATTAAACTATAATAATTAGTCATTTCCATTCTTTGATATTATACCTTCTCTATACAACTCTCTTTCCCTGACTCCTGTTGACAGAACACCCCTAACTTAATCTGGCTTGTTGCTGCCTGATTCCAATCAATTTTCGCTCAAGTACTCTTAAAATGTTTAATATGCCTCACTTTAGCTTTTGACCAACCAAAGGCTACAATTTCAAAAAATGATTGATGTGAATCTGTATAATCTTCAGGAGGCACTGACCCAGCCATTATAGCCAGTTACAGAGAGAACCCCAGAGAACAAAACTTCCAATAACTTTTAACACACTAAAAAATGTCAGATAAGCCAAGTCAGGTGAAGATTGCTTGAAGTCATATTTACTGTGCATTTTTCACAATTAAATGGAGTAACGTACCTGGAATAAACACCACTGTTAGTTTCTAGTTAGTCAAACCTTTCATTGTTGAGGCAGTGCCAGAATAGAAAGCTGTTAAGTCCATGACCTCTCCCCACAGATATAACCAAAACAATATATATTTAGCAACTATTATTTTTGAACAGAAACTGGATCAACATCTCCATAAAGAGAGGGGCCATATACCTCCGTAAATGGTAGGAGAAGACAATCTGCCTCAGTGTCATACCACCCTGTTCAAAGACCTAGGGTCACAGGGTGAGACCAGTGAAACTGACACTCAGAGGGTGCCACCATATCTGTGAACACACTTTCACTTACCGAACTGAGGACCTCACCATGGGGTGGAGAACTGATCCCCTTGTGAATGAAGACACTTCTTCCACATGGTGCCAGCACTGGAGGCCACCAATTCAGGAAAGCCTCCAGGGGGAATCAATGGCCCTCTCCATCATTAGCAAATTTGTGTGGATCCGTTGGTGTTCAGAGCTGCCTTTGCATAGGCTGCCAGAGACAAACAGACAAGTCAGTAGCACCTGTGTGGATAATTAACTGGTTTCAGCAAGGAGCTTTATAGTCTACCCATCTCATTTATAAAATAATTAGCAAGGTTCCATCAAGCCTGTTGTTCCCACCAGCCTGGAACTTCAGCTAAACAGATTCCCTAACTGCTTGGTACTTCCTTGTAGAGAGCTTTCTGCAAGATATCCTGAAGCAGAAGCCTTCACATGTCAGCAGAGCTAGAAGCAGATAATAGAAAACTACAGCTGAGCTTCAGAACATTCCAACCTTCAAATGTTCCTGATAACAGCACAACAGCTAATGCCTACAGCCCTCCTTCGCTTTGCAATACTCTTATTGTCTCATTGTAACCCGGCCCTATAAAATAAATCAAGAAGTCAGAATTGGGGTCACTGCCTCTCAAACAGAGAGCAGTGCCCCACCTGGCCCCCACTTTTCTAGATGCACGCTGTCTGTTTTTCTTTAGGCTCCTGTAGCCTCCACTTGGGGACCCTTTCGACCAGCCACACGGGTCATAACACTTCCTGAAATTTTACCCCCAGGATTCAGGGCTTGTTTACAGCCCCTTGCCAGGATATTCTTAAAGCGGGTATATGAAACTATAAACCACAGAGAAGCCCTGATTTAAATCCACAGTGTCTGCCTTTACTAAGTGGCGGTTTAAGTTAAATAAAAATGGCTGATAAACAACAGTTTTAGGCAGCACAGATGAAGAGACAGACTTCAGAATAAAAAATTCCACAGATTGAGAAAGAATTAAGAAGAGAGGAAGAGCTGAGACACTACTGAGGCCAGGGTTCATTTCTGTCCATCACCAGAGCTTTGAATAACATACCTAACATTCTATTAGACCCCTCCATTGCCCCCAAAAGGAAAGATACATTTATTCAACAAATTACTCAACAGTAATATTAGTTTATAACATTATTTAGACTTTAAGTATATACAAAAAGTATATACAACATTATAAATCAACATCTCTATATACTACCTGATATTTTCCACTAAAAGTCTAATTTCTATTCATTCTAGAGTCAACCCCTTTTACCTGATTTGTCCTTCCCTCTACCCTCTTTCTTTCTGGTTATCACTATTTGTTCTTTTATTTAAAGTTTATTATTGTTTGCTTTAGTTCATTTGTTTGGTTTCTCTCTATAGTACATGAGTGAAATAATATTGCTTTTATCTTTCTCTGACTTATTTCACTGATAATAATTCCCTCCAGGCCCGTCCATGTCATCCAACAAATAGTTTTTGAAGCATGTTATGTGCCAAGCGAGAAGGAAAATACAGCTCCACTGTGACTTATCAAGGACTGTCTGACAGGCAGAGGCAGCTTTGTCAAGACAAAGGGGACACAGAGTGGTTGTGTGACTACTGGGCAGACAGAAAGGACTGAAGGTTCATCTTAGCAGATGCTGACAGCAGTGCCATGGCCCTGCCCAAGTAACAGCAGCTTCTAGGAGAAAGAAAAATTCCTCTCCCTATGCCATCCTCAAAGACCTAAACAATTAGCAACCCAAATCTGAATCAGAGTCTCATTGTAAAAGTGAAAGAGAAGTTCTAGGAGTGTAAAATAACTTTCCCAGTGTATGATGACACAGCAAGACTCATTCAAAAACAACTCTCTAATACAGGCTATCTAGAGGGCAAGTCATACCCTACCTGGAGTACTAAATATATCCTACTAATTGAGAGATGGAACCTGTGTCATACTTCTCTCAGCATCATTACAAGACCAAAAACCTAACACAGAATTCAATTTTCAAATTATGGTTTGATTGTTTACCAAAGTCTGGCATTTAGCAGATATTCAATAAATATTTCAATTAAAGAGTAAGTAAATTTCATATAATTATTTGTATTACAATTTCCTCTTTTCATGCCTGTATTCCACATACATTCTGGTTGTCAGTCTAGTCTCTGATTTCTAAACAAGGAGCTGGTAAAATACCAGCAGACATCGCAGTATTAAGCGCATAATAACAGTCCTCTTATCATGGCTCTGTGCTCAGTGATCCTCACAAGCACTCTCTCAGTTAAGTGTTATAACTACCATCCAAGTTATAGGAGAGAAAACATATACAGCAAGTTAGCTTGTAAAGGACACATAGCTTCATAGTCTGGAAATTTTCCAAGATGGCACTGTTAAGTTCTCGAGTTCACCTACTCCCCCACAGACACAAAGAAACTAAACACATTTAACAAGAAAGGCCTTTGACAAAGAAAGGAGACCAGCATCTCCACAAAGAGAAGGGACACAGAGCTTCATAAACAATGGGAGAAACCAATCAGTCTCAAGTGTGGCCAAGTACCAAGACACAGGAGGGACCAGTAATACAGACCCTCTTCTTGGGGCTGATGGGCTTACCATATCAGCAGGTACCCCCACACCTGGAAACTACCCATGAGCAAGCACAACCTGGCGTGGAAAATAGAAGAGCTCTTCTTTGGAGAACAATGGAATTCTGAAGAGCAAAGAACACAGGGCAGAAAGCACAGCCAGCCAATAGATAAAATGCAAACATACACCTCACTATAGGACTTTCTTGTTTAACCAAGGTCACACAGTCTGTGAGTTGCTTACACAAGACTCAAACTCAGGCCAATCTGTTTCTGAAGGCCCCACTCCAAGATGCCATTTTACTATGACCTGAATATTTGTGTTCCTCACCCCCAATTTAATATGTTAAATCCTAACCTCTAAAGGTGATGGTGTTAGGAGGTGGAGCCTTTAGGAAGTTATCATGTCATGAGGATGGAACTCTTTTGAATATTCAGTGCTCTTATAAAAGAGACCCCACAGAACTCTATTTCCCTTTCCATGATGTGAGGATACAGCAAGAAGAGTGCCCACACAGAACCATGCTGTTACCCTGTTCTTGTACTTCTAGCTTCCAGAGCAACTAATTTTAGTTATTTATGTTATTCAATTTGTGGTATTTTGTCAGAGAAGCCCAAAGAGACTAAGACATATCTCACCTGGAGCTTTTGAAATTAATGTTATAGTCAAATCCATTCTGACTCATGCTTAATTCTGATGTTATAGACTGTCCACCCTACAAGGCTCCTTCCAGCTAAAGAACTTCTGAGAGGGATGGATATAATACTCATAGGAAGGAATCAAAACCTCACTCATAGACAGGGAACCCCAGCTTTTGGGATATCTCCGGTTTTCAGTGACCTGAGTTGAAGTTCTGCATTCTTGACACAACTAAGAATGAATCAACTTCTTAACACATAAGAAGGAATTAGTAATTCAGTTTTTTTTCATTACATGACATAAACCATGATTAGGCTACATCCTAACCATTTTAAGTGTACAATTCAGTTTTTATTTTTAAAGTTATAAAAGCCACTTAAAAACTTGGCATGCCCTGGTGGAATAGCGGTTATGTCAATCACCTCTGAAGAAGTACAGACCATATACCCCTGGGTTTGAGTCCTGGATTCAGAGAAAAAACTAATGTGAACAACTAAATGAAAAATAAAATGCTTCCTACTCTCTCTCCCTGCCTGCCTACCTACTCACCTTCATTTCTGCCTGCACCTTTCCTTTAAAACAAAACAAAACAAAAAACCTATTCCCTTGAAAAAGTTGACTCCTCAGAGTTCTCTCACTTCTAGTTTGCAGGACTGAGGACAGAAAAATCATGTGCCACAGAGATGTCAAAGTGGCCAGATCTGTGTTTTGTTCAGGAGGAACAGAGATAAGGTCCCCAAAGGGCAGGAAAACAGCTTGATGATGTCTGCAATGCAGCACCCTGGGAGTTAAAGTGGAGCAGGTCTAAAAGACAGTGACTGTTTTCTCCAAACCTTTCTTTTCATAGATTATTCGCTTCTTTGTGTTTATACTTAGAGAAAAAAATAAAACTTCAAGTTACTTTTTCTGATAAAGCTTTATTCTTTATTTATTTTATTTGTTTTTACTCTATTTGGGGCTATGATAGAGTTAAAAAATTAAGTCTGCAAGTCGAAACTACATAAGTGAGAGTCAAGAATTTCTATAACTAAGATTATGTTTATACCTAGTCTCATTATTCTCACTGTAAAAATAAATTAAAATAAGACTTGTCCTGCAAACATCATAAAGTTGGTATGAATGTTGTACTTGGAAACATATGGATTGAGACTACTCATCAAAAGTGTAGTATGTGGTAACTTCAGGTAAAATGAGAGAGTCCTAAAAAAACATGGTCATTATTTGGAAGACTAGGAATTAGGATCTTAGCTTTAAAATTCATGAAGGATGTGTGTAGTCCATACAGCTTGTGTGTGAGTATAAAACAATCCCTACAAGGTTTCCTTAGCACAGATTTCATTTAAGGAGTAAAAGAATATATCAGAATCATATACAAGTTTCCTTTGTTTACATAATAAGGGAATTTGGGGGAAAACAAGCTCTCTGACTTCACAGTTAGGAAATTTATCTCATTCTCTTTTCCTTGCATATTTATAGTCAAAGTATTTTCCTTCACAGGGTTATTCTATTTAAGTATATTTTTATATTTAAAATCTCTAATTGACCCCTTTTCTGCAAGATAGATAAATGACTGGCTAAATGGACAGATGATAGACAGATGACAGAATTAAATATTTTTAAAATTTTCCAGCAGCCTTATTTTCTAAATATGAAAAAAATTCACATCAATACTTTACAAATTTTAATAATGTGACATAAACATGTAAAGTTTTCATTAGGCAAATGGAGCTAGGCTGGGGTTATTTTACATACCCATTCACAAAGATTATTGATTGCTAGAATGAGATAGGAATAAACATTAATCGTCTACTTACTTTCATTCATATGACTATATGTTAAGGAATAATTGTCATATAAATAAGAATAGTTAAGAGTTTTGTACAGCACTTCACTAAATTATTTTATCTCTATCTGATTTAAATGCTACCTGACTTATAAGCACATACTGACTTACCATTTAAAATTATTTTATATAATCTATAGACTGAAAATTCATTTATATTCTATTTCAATTGTATTAAAAGCAAAATTTTGTAAATCACTTGACTTTCAAAATGATTGTTACCAAGTCATTCTCTTTCTCAATGTAGGGAAAGCAATTCCCCAAAAAAAGGTTTTCTCCAGGTGTATTAAATATATCAAATGGTTAGTTATTACACTTGACTTTCTTTAACTTAAATATACCTAGTTTAAAGAACTTATATAAAATTATAGTACAAACAAAATCTGTAATATTTAATATTTTAGGATTTTTCCCATTAACTCTGACTAAAACATACAGCTTCATTCTAAATGTCCATATTCTTGATTGTCTCTTTCTACCTTTAAAAGACATGACTAAGCAGTAAAAACACTTAGGAATTATTATAAAGAAACAAATTAGAAGAGTCACTATTTTAAATCCTTAAATTTAGAACAATGAATTTGACAGAATTGCAACAGTATGCTGAAATTTTAACTATATAAAGATTAATTATAAATAATTTTTAATTCAAAACATTGGTTAGATATGGAGGACATTCTGTCTCTTCATGCTTCAGATGCCTAAGAAGCTCTTTTCTTAAGAGCATTAAATAATCTTCTCTGGGAATAAACAGCAAAAAGAAGAGGTGCTACTGTATTGCTAGTAGGTGTGGAGCTTGCAAAAGATGTGTTAGTAATTGCTATTAAGTGCAGTGTACTCAGTCTCCAATAATCTGGCAAATGTGGGTAGATGATGGAGCTTTTTTCCTATGAGTCTGAATACAAGTTTGTAAATATATAATACTGGCATGTGTCTCTGCTGCATAAATCCATTTTGCAAACTTGTAATGTGTATTAGGCTGGAAATTTTTCACCTCCTCTCCTTGAAGCCATGCCAAATTGAAAACTAAGACACAATCTAAGAAATCATCACTGAGTGGGATCTGTCTTATTCCTGAGAGTGGGGTGTCAAACCAAAAATTCAGGAGGCAATTAAGAGCTAAAGTGCATTTATTTGGTATCAAAGAATTGCAATTCAGGGCACATTTAAGTTTTCTGCCTGAATCTGTTTATCCCATATTGCAATTCTTCGATCTCAAATAAATGCACTGTACCACTTGAATTTTCAGGTTGACAGATGAAAATATAGAGGGCTCATTTGGGAGAAATGATGCTCCCTAGCATACTTTTCTCAAATCTTTACTATTTGATTCCATGGCACTTTACATATGGCCTGGCGCTTTGCCATGAGCTGTGTCTGGATGAATAAAATACCATGGCCTCACTGCCTTCTTCCTTCATGATACGCTCCAAGCCCTGCTCTCAGGTTGCTCTTCCTAAAGGGGGATGCACTGCTCACCCGTGACCAGATTATGAAGGATGAGGTCACAAGATCTCATACTACTTCATCTGCAATGTATTGGAATCCAAGACATCCCAATATTGACCAAAGTACTGTTTGCAATGTCATCCTTATTCTTTACAGAAATATATTTAAGACAGCGGATGCCAGAAGCCCCCACATGGGTTTATGGAACTTTGATGAAAGATATTCGCCAATAGCAATACCTGCAATTGTTCCTGTGTCCTGTGAAGGGGAAGAAGGAAGAGCCATCTTCCTTCTGAGAAGGTGTGCTCTTATGAGAAGCACTGCTGTAAAAGATACAGACGGATGCTGAGACTGCTGTGCTTTCTCCTCACCTGCTAAGGGGCCTTTATCTGCTGCTGTGCTGGTTCAGTCTGGGCCTCCCCTATAGGTGCTGCGATGCTCCCATGGTGACAGTGTCCTCGCCTTTCTCCACAGAGGCTCCCTCTCATCTTGCTGGGATCACAAACAAAGCTGAAAGCGAATCATCCTCAAAAAATGACAATGCCTCAAAGTTTGGCTAGATAATGACTAACAATTAACTGACTTAGCAACAGGGATGCTATCAGTAAAGTGACCAAGAGCAGTCACATTGAAGGAATGTGGTAGGAAGCCAGGTGACAGTGATCTGAGGACTTAGGAAAGGTCCACCTAAGCTACACAGACCTCATATCTCATAATTTCCTCAGTTTCTTCAAACCAAAGCAATACATCATTGCTAACAATCACATGAAACATTTTTAACTTTTCTTATAGTATTCATCACATTTGCCTGATATTAAAGACATGATTTATCACTCTTTCTATACTAAAGCTCTTTGAAAACAGAAAATATCATCTTTCACACATTCATTCACACACCACTCACACATTCACAAATGCATACTACTAGACAGAGTAAGTGCTTAGATCAGTCTTGTGCATAGTAGTTTTTTAATAACTGCCAGTTTATTTTAATTGACTTACTGTATTATAAATTATTTCAACTTTTTCACTTCTAAAATAAATATTACATTCCACTGATTTATTGTCAGATTATATGGTGATGATATGAAAACTGTTCTTAATCATTTTATTTATTTCCATCTCAGTGTCATTTTCATCTCAAAATAAAAATTAATTTGAATATGTCTGCACCAGACATTAAACATGCCTCTGAAGCTTGGGTATGCATGACATGACTTTTAGAACTCAATGCTTCTTAGTTTACACTTGGAATGTCAACTAAATTTCAATATGCTTGGAAAATTGTGGTTCCGGAAATAATGTGAAGATTTATCACACATGTCTCAGCTTAATCAATGCTTGTTGAGGCAAGAGGTTTCTCACAGGCTGCTTTTTTCTCAGGTACCCATGTTCCAGGTCTGCTTCTCTACTTTTCAGTTCCAGGCCATGATTTTACCAAACATGGAAATTCGATCAGCCTTTTGCCTTCTCAGCCCAGAGAAGGACATGTAGACAAAAGGCCATTTTGCCAGTCTGAAAAGCCATGTGTGGACGTGGACATCCACAAGACCTGAGCAGCACACTTTCTTCTTCAGCCTACAGAGTGACCCAACAGTTTTTCCATGACCAGTGGCAGAATTTCTCTTCCTCCTGGCATGGGATTAGTTGAGAATGAGAGAATTCCGGATGTGAGGGCTCCTGAAATAAGGGTGTATTATAATCCCTGTCAGAAGACTGACAGGGAAGTGGTCTAGTGTCTAGTCAGCAGGCAAAGCCACTCTTTCCTGGACGGCAGTGAGTGAGGCATCTGTTCATGCAGTCTGTTCACTGACTCTCTCTACAAATGCATCCAGACAGGCACTGTGCAGAGAACCACACCAACATCAGCCAAGACTCTGAAATTCCTGATATCCTAATATCAATACCAAGTTGTATTTTATTGTTCAAAATGTGAATGTCTTTGTTGCCTCTGTGTGTTACCTGTAGTGTATATTTCTGATCTCAATTGACCTCTTACCACTGACAGGAAACTCTGTATGTATCAAGGCTTCTCTGTTAGTTATAACATCTCTGATTACCACATTAAAATGAATGAAAATTTATTGAATTTTGTAAAATCCACAGTTGAGTTGCAGGAAAGAGATTTACTAGAAGGAATTTGTTGTTTATGCCACTGATGAAACGAAAGGGCAGCAATAATGTCCCGAAGACAAGGAATGACTCCTAGAACAAGAATGCTGAGTCGTCACCATCTCTGTCACTGTCAGGAACACTGGGGCTTAGAAGGCTGGCACTGGGTTTGTTGTGCTCAGGAGCAGACCAGTAGCTGCAACCCAGGGGTCAGGAAGTCACTGCAACTAGGAACCAAGGCACCAGGAGATGGGCCTACTTCAACCACTCTTTCCAGGACTCATTGAATGGCAAAGCCTCACTTTTATCCAGGACTGTAACAATTGTGCTTTAAAATATAGTGCAGTAATAGAAAATGTGAGCTAATAGAAGGCCAGATAAGGAAAGAACTTCCAGTGAAAAAAATGCATTACTTACATTTCCCAAGAGGCAGAGTCGTACTATACCACACAGGGCCACAGGAAGGACAGCAAGGGTGGAAAGAGAGAAAGGAGTGAGACAGAAAGGGGAGGAGGGGAGAGAGAGAGAATGAATATGACTGAAAACAGAACCATGAGCAAGAAACTTTAATGTGGTTTCCCAATGAAGAAACAGCGACACAGAGTAGACAGGTTTAGGATTGATTGTTTAGTCTGAATAATTTCAGCAGACTAAGGGGCTTGGGACTGTCTATCGTTACCTCAGGTGATTAGGGCAGGTGGATAGTGGCCTGAAATGTGAGAGTCTAATAAATGAAGCAGTTGGTGTGGCCTGTGGATTGGTAGGCTTACATTTGAAAAGCACGCATGCAAGAGAGTTGTTTACTACCTCAAGGAACTGGCTGCCCTGGGAGCAAGGCCCCAGATGTCACAGCATCAGAAGACAGAAGACATGGTTCATAGAGCATGAAGTCTGAAGAGGGCAGACTTGCTCTCCAGCCCCTGCAGATATGGAGGACACACTAGGACACTATGTTGGCAGATATTGAAGGCCAGTCACCTACTCGATGCAAGACTCTTCTGAGATGAGAGAGAAATTGCAAGCAGCATTAATTTGAGGCAAAGTGAAAGAAAGGACATGGGGTTGGAGCAGGTACTTACCTGAGGTTAAAGAAAAGAGCACACCCAAGAGAGGCTACAGAGGTTGCGCCTAAACTAAGTTCTGGATGGTTGGTAAGACTTGAGAGAATGGGGACAAAGGATATTTTGGGTTAAAAACAAAAAAAGTAAAAGCTGAGGCACTAAGAGGTTAAAAGAGGATTCATGTTTAGGAAATAGATCTAAGTCCTTGGGCTCATAAACTGGCAGATAGAGAGAGTGGGATCTAGGTTAGACTTGTGGGTGGGGACCATCTGTAAAGACCTTTGGTGCCAGAATTAAAAAACAGGACTGGGAGTGCCCTGAAGGCACAGGTCTTAAGTCTGTGTCTGGGGTATAGACCACATAAAGCCAGGGGCCCTGGTTCACAACCAGTTTCAGTGGGAGGGCAACCAGAAATCAGATAAATAAAAATGCATCTTCCTCCCAACCTTTCTTCCTTCCTTCTTTCCATCCTTCCTTCCTCTCTGCCTCCCTTCATACCTGCCTTCCTTCCTCTTATGAAAACAAAAAAAGCAGGGCGTAAAGTGGTAAGATCAAAGCTGGGGGGCTGAGGGATGGAATTGTCTAATAACGGAAAATGAAATTGATTTGAGTAAAGAAAAAAAATTAGGAAGTCAATTAGGCACCTTTTCAACTCACCGAATGAAATGTCACAGGATCCACACACTACAGAGGCAGCACTGGAATGGGATATTTTTTTAAATGGGCTGTTTAAATTGAGATGACAGGTCTTAGTGGCTAGATTGTGAATTCCTCATAAGCCTAGATTATGTTTTCTCTACCTTGGGAGTGTCAGCCCTGTGCACAGTGCCTGAAAGATGTGTAAAATGAAATCTACGTGACTTGGTAAATTGAAGAAATGTTGGCAAAGGTAATTGTAGGACTTTGAAGCTCTATGACCAAGAGAAAGTTGTGCCACTAACAGACAGGGAAGACAGTGGTGTGCTTGGATGAGACAAATCAATTAGTGTCCAGCTTGAGCTGCTGACACTGGGGTAACAGAAAAAACTGGTACTAAGTCTGGAGAGTGACCAGGGGGTCAAATGTGAAAGAAGAAACAGAGTAGTGGGAGTCTCAGGACACAGCATAGAGAAGAAGAAACAGGAAGAGACAGATCCAGGAGAAAGACCTAGGTCTGTAGTATCCTGAACCACAATTTCAAAGGCAAGAAGGCATTCTGGACAATGTCACAGAGGACATGAGGGACTTTGGGGAAAAGTGACTGATATTTTGACTAAGCAATTGGTGATTTCTGAGGAAGCAATTGCAGTAAACCAGTAATCCCCAAGCTCAGCAACAGATTGTGATGCCTGAAAGTTTAAAAATGATCAATGCTCCAGCCCATCCCTAGAGATCCTGGTTTAATTGTTCTAAACTAAGAAATAAACATCAGGGTTTTGAACTTCCTAGCTTATGCTGAAACTCACAAAAGCAGAGGTGAAGGAAGAAACAAATTATAAGAACTAAGCAGAACATATTGGGGCGATGAAGGACAGTTATCAAGCGGTGCTCCCCAAATATGAGGGTGAATCAGACCCACCTGGAGAATTAGATTGTCATCCCTTGCTGAATCTTTCGCCAGAACTTTCAACAGATCTGATCCAAGATTTACTCTAGATAAGATTTAGTAGATAAGACCCAAGAATTTGCATTTTTAGCCAGTGCTGAACTGTTGCTGATGTCTGAACTGGAGACTCTGCTCTGACAATCACTCATACAGAAACTACTCTTTCAAGACATTTGATAATGAAGAAAATTTTAAAAACAATGTAATTAGATGATGGGAAGATTAAATCAAAGTACTGAACCTGGCAGAAGAGACCTGAATTCCTTTGCCACTCATCAGTGAGATGGGGCAAAGCACTTCACCCATTAATTTCCAGTGTTGCCCAAACCTCATTATCACCGAAGACTCTATGATACAATGATGTTCAACTTCACTAGCAGAGATTTGGATTGCTGACCTGAGATAAGGACCAGAGCTTTCTATTTTTAAAGTTCACTAATTCAACTTCTTAATCTCCATTTTCTCATAAAATAATGAGAATATCAATACTTGGTCAGCTTTCTAAGTTGTTAGAAAGTTTAAATGAGATGATGGTTATATTCTTTATACCAGTCAGTAGACTGCTATCAAATTATTTCTTCAATGAGCTTTAAGGCAAAAAATAAAAAATCTGATTTATTGATGCATGTGAGGCATAGAGGAGGGGAGGCTTTGGGTATAATTGATGGATGTTAAAAAAGAGTTTTGTCTCCAATGGATAAAATGGGACTAGATTTGTAAGATCTGAAAAGACAGGCAGTTAAAGAGAGCAGATAAAATTTGGTGCAGAGAAGGGCTTAATAAAAATGTTTATCAAGAATGCAATACCTAAATCTAAGTATTCCATCAGGGAGCAGCTGCCATGTTGCAGGCTTTGGATGATGAGAGTCATGGCAACAAAAATGGAGTGAAAGGTATAAGAAAAAGGGATAAATGTCAGCAGTTAGTGACTCTCTCTGGAAAAAGGGTGAAAGTGGGAACTCCAGGCCAGCATTTCTAGGATATTGGGTGACTCTAAGACTCATCGATTTGCTGCCTGACCCCCTAGAGAAATCACCTTGTGTCCTATGGCCTTTATTCAATTACAAGTGGAGAGGAGGAGTAAAAGTAACCCAAAAGAAAATGTGCTCAATGATAATCTGGTCCGCCCTCATCATTCTTACCCCAGGGGCCTCCTGTTGCAGTTTCTCCGTCTCCAGTTCAGACTTCATGAAAACCAGACTAGAACTGATCAGAACATAAATCCAGCAATGACAGATAGAATCTGGAAAGAAAAAGAAATAGACCAAAAGGTTATAATAAATCTAACCACAGACTTCTGTTGGCCAGATTGATACTATAAAAATTTTCTTTGTCCCTGCACTCCATTTAGACTCTTAAATTATAGCTTTGTACCTTAAACAAAAGCAATCCATTATTTCAACAACGAACTGGTTTTATTTTGGCAGGGGAGAAACAGAAAAGGGAGCAGATTGTAACGTGCATGTCTTATGAAGTGACCCATGTGCACGTCCCTGAATCAAAAGTCTGAAAACCCCTGATGGCCTCTGAAGGACTTGCTTCTTCCTTCCATCAGAGTGGAGAAGCCGTATCACTTACTGTCAGGGATGCCAGGCATGTCCTGTAGGTTACTGATTGCACATGCAGGGACATCCTATAAGTCTCCTGACCTCATTCAAACAGGGATTTGGTCTATTGTTTTTCACATAGTGTTGTGCTGAGCTCACTCCTGATGCAACCTGCATCAGGTTCTATAGATACGTGTTGCTAACTCCTGCTTGGTTCTTCCTGCTTCACTCGGCCTGTTTCATGAACATGGCCTCCCGGGTCTGCCACTTTGGGGGGAGTTGCACTTGTATATTTCTCTGTTCCTCTTGCTGACTTCAACTAAAAATCCTTAACAGTAGATGTTAAAAAAAAAAAAGGACTTTGAAAGGTGAAAAGAAGTAGAAAAATTAATTTTGGGATTCAAGAAACAACACAATGGTGAATTCCTTGGGGTTTTTTTTTTTATTTTTTGCTTCACAGGATTCCATCAAAAAAAATCATGTCAAGAACCAGAAATATTCCAAACAGAATGAAAAAGACAATCAATAGATTCCAACGGCATGATGACAGAGATATTGCAATTATTTGAAAGAAACTGTAAAGTAGCCATGATAAATATGCTTCAACAAGCACTAACATACTTGAAATAAATGGAAACCTGAAAGCTCTCAGAAAAGATATAAGAAGTCTCAGGAAAAGAAAAAGATGGAGATTTGAAGAGGCTCACCCCTGTGGCTTAGCAGCTAAGATACAAGCCATGCAAATCTCAGGGTCCCAGGTTTGAGAACCAGGACTCAAGGAAGGAAAAAAAGATTTAAAGAAACAATGGAAATTTTAGAACAATAAGAACAACAACACAGTACCTGAAACAAACAAACAAAAAAACTCAGTGGAGAATCTCAATAGCAGAATGGACAAGATGAATCAGTGAACTGGAAAATAGTAGATATTACTCAAACAGCCTCATTGAGTCCTTTGAGTTTTTGATGTTGTAGGAGGTCAACTAGTATGGGTAGGCTAGGAAAGGAGGATGATGATATTTCCAGTTTAACACAGAGCAAGTCCACTTTTGTCTGTGACCAACATCAGGGTTCTGCTCACTTTAAATCAGTTCTGCTGCATTATAATATTTGAAGTTTGTTCATCTAGTGAAATCTGGTGCTCATTTGGTTGAGAGCATCTTTGAGATGCTCTCATGGGATTTTCCTGGTCCCAACTAAATAGTCGCTAAAGCTGAGTTCAAGTCCCATTAGCTTGAGCAAGTCACTCAACCTAATTCAGATCCATTTCCTCATCTCTACAAGGAGGGAACAACTTTATACTCACTAGAGATGTTCTAAACTTTAAATGAGATCATGCTTTTAAAGTACACAACAGTGCGCCTTCCCCAAAGTAGAGTCCACTGCATAGTAGCTAATTTTAGACTCAATACCTCTCAGCAACATTTAATTCTACACAACAGAACTCTATAGAAAGTTCTTTACAAAGAGCCAAAACTCTACACATGACAACACAGAATGAGTCCAAATTACCCAATATTTTTAGGCTTTTTTGTATGACTGCTTTTAAGAGTTGCTCACACGTAACTCGATGTTCTCTGCTTTTCCATTGTTTCTCATGAATTGTGATGCCCAAGCCTGAATGCAATATTCTGTGTATCACCATGCCAGTATCCCAGCATTGACTGCCTCCTCTTCCTCATTGCATTACTGTTAACTCAGATCATAGTATAACTGACACACATGTGGCACTTCAGCCATTGAGGGTTTTTGTATAACAAGTCTCAAATGGTGGATGAGGCCACTGGGCATAGTGCACATACATCTCAAGGTCCCAGATTCCTTATCAGGGACCAGGGGCAACAACCACGATGAATAGCTGAATAAAATAAATAAATAAATGTTTAAAAAAACTGGTGGTAATATTTGAACTGGAAAACCAAGTCCTCATACTTACCTCTGAGTTCATCTTACCCTACCCCTGGTCCACCTTCCCTCTAAAAATCTTGCATTGTTTATTCTGCACACAAATAGTTCTGCTTCTTGACTCTAGGCCTTTACACAATAACATTTTCTCAAACAGTCTTCACAGTATCTCTCCTCTCTTATTTGTTAGTGAACTACTCCTTAAATTCAACATTCAGCTCTAGGATCATTTTCTTCAAAATGCCTTCCCTGAACCCCTGGTCTACGTTAGAGGTTTATTTCTTTATTCTTATTGCAGATATTTTTGAGGACCAGATAAATGATATTCCGTTTGCCTACCTGATACTGAATCCATTGAGAATAAGGCCAAGCAGCATGTTTATTACTAATACAGCTGCTGTTGGAGGGTATAAGAAAGTAAGTTTCACAATGCTGAACCCAAAATCTTGGCAGACTCTCCCAGTCATCATGGCGGTGATGGACAGCAGTCAGACTCCTCCCGATAGGGGCAGACACACTGCAGGAAGCTTCCTCAAAGCGAACTTGAAGAGGAAGGATCTCAAATCCATGGCAAGTTTCTCTTCTCAAATACACTGCTAATGAAATCACACCCACTTCCTGGAAGAAGCGAGTAAGGGATCCTAGAGAGGCAGTGGTTACACCTCTAGAGCTCTTTAAGAAACAAGAGGAATGTGGAGGAAATACTCTGCTTCATTTTCCTCTAGCACTTAGCAAGTCTTCATCTACATCTAGTTCTTTTTCTCACTGAATTGTAAGCTACTTAAAGATGGTGTACCCATAGTCTAGAGCAGTTCACACACAGGACAGTTTCCCAGTAAAGATGTACTGAGTTTAACAAGGCTGGATTAACTCCCATTGAGATTTTTCTCCAATCCCCTCAATTCACAGACACTAGCAGACCAATGTTCTCCAGGTAAGTATAGCCCACCTGTAAGAAAAGAAGGCTCACTCACCTAAGAGATCTTTCTTGGAGAGAATTATGTCACCTGTTTCCTTAAAAAAGGTAACCAATAAGTAGATACTTATGATGATAAGAGTAAACATATTTGAAATTGACTTACCCAAGCTAATGGTTTTGAACTCAGCTTTAGCAACTACTTGGTTGACACCAGGAAAATTGTGATTTTAGAGTAAACAAATAATATCAAGTCAGAGTTCTATATATGCATGAAAACAAAAATTATCTTTGAAATTCTGCTTAATCCAGTTTGCTGAAAAATAAATATCTGAATGCAACGTTTGTAAAGATTTTCCAGATCAATTGAAAAAATAAGATTGCCTCTCAAAGACAGCATATGATAGAATATCCATGTGAGCAGTAGACCTGAGAGTAAAAGTTAATTTTTAAATCAATAATTACATATACTGAAAAGGGAAAGATGAAATATTTTCAGATATATGAAAAGGTCATTTTGCACAGATTATTTGCATTAATATAAAATCTTAGAAATCATGAATTGATTTCAATATTTATCAGGACTATTAGTGAATTTCCTTTTTAATGTTCTGAATTAAAAGATGAAAAAATGATTATGACACTCTGTGGGGTCGGGATCATAAGCAGAAGCCATAAACGTTAATGTGCATCTAGGATATCTCTGTTCCGTGCCCAAGATATAAAGTATCCTTCTTTTTTCCTATCTACATATCATCATCTGTAGCTCTAGAGGGAAGCTAGGAACCAATTCAGGGACATAAGGTCTGGGCCTACTTCTCTCTATGAAGGACTGTGAGAAGGAACAAAGAATTCAAATGAGTAGCCCACAGTGCGTGCTGTCAGAAATAAAAATGAATTTCTAATACTCATTCAGAAATTTGATGGTTTTAGGTTTTATGTTTATGTCTGTGATCCCATTCAGTTCATCTTTTTATATGATACAAAGTATAGATGAAAGTTTTGCAGATGGATATTTAATTGTTTCAGTAACATTTATTGAAAAGACCATCCTTTCTCCTTTGAATCACCTTTGCATTTTGACAATTAAGTTACTATGTCTCTGGGATCTATTTCTAGACTTTCTTTAAGAATAGATATTTTGAAATCACATTGATTTATATGTTTTTTCTTATGCCAGCACAACCCTGACTTCACTATTATATATTTAGAGTCAGTCATCAAATCAGGTACAGCAAGTCTCCAATTTTGTTCTTCCTTTGCAAAATTGTTTTGGCTGTTGTAATTCCTTTGCATTTCATATAAATTTTCGAACAGGTAGTTATGAATTTACTCTGTTTTTCCTGATTTAAAACGTTTTGTTCTGAATACAGCCTTTCATATTATATGTAGTGTCATTGATTGCTAAAACATTAATGTGAGTTTCACTGCTGACTAAGTTTGACTGAGCAATGTCCAAGAGGTAATGGACTTTTAGACCATATATCACTATTCAAGATGCTGTAAGCACAGTATTTATCTTTTAAATGCCCTATATTCAGAATCTAATTCACCTGGCACATGCTGAGTATCTATTCTACATGAGGAATCTTGCTTATAATAGCTCCTTCCAACCGCATAATAACCGTAAGAGATAGCACAACGGTGCTTATTCACAGGTTGTGCTGAAAAACCCCTGCAGTAGGTAAGTGCTGGTGCAAAGTTGGTCCCAACAACTCACACCAGGAGAGTTTGAAGACTGCAACTGAATTTTCTGAGTCACTGACTGACTTTCAACAGTAGCTCTCGTGCCCTATAACAAGAGTCAGACTCACGCTCTGTGACCGCCAATATTAGAATGATGCCCCTGACTCTGGAGTCACAGCTGGCAAGTTCTGCCTTACGTTCACAAGCCTGCTGATAATCACAATTACCTAGAAAGTTTACCAAAAAAAGAAACCTCGGTTTACATGTCTCAGAACTGAATTTCTCAAGAGAGTGCGTAGGACTCTATTTTTAAGAATTCTGTAAGTCCTTTAGAAACAACTGTTCTAGTCACCAAGTCATAGGGATCACTCTTGTCATGTTTTTCTGTCACTTATAAACTTATTTTCTATTATTAAATCCTTTTTATACCAAATTTTAGACAGAATTCTCTGCCCTAAATATCTGATTTTCATAAATTTATTTTTTTTAAGTGTAGGTAGGAATTAAGGCAAACAGAAGGGCAGGAAGAAGGAGGAGAAAAAAGCATTTATTTATTTTATCTAGTTGTTCATCTTTGTTGTCCCCGTTGGTCCTGGGATACAGACCCAGGACCTTGGGATATATGTGAAGTGTGCCAATGTCTATTCCACCAGGCACACTGAATTTATTTTTTAAATTAAAATAAAAAGCTCTCATCTGGTTCCCTCCATAGCTTTTAAAAAACTACACGGTGACATGACAACTAAATGCAATTTCTGATCCTAATCTAGATCCAGTACTGATAAGGAAAATGCTACATTAAGTCAACTGAAAAACATAGGGATATAGATATAAATCAGGTAAAGTAAATGTACACTTAGTTGGTCATTGTACTGGGGTTATACAAGGGAATAGCACTATTCTTAGGAAATGTGTGTGCATAAAAAGAGCTCAAGCAAATGATAAAACAAATGAGATAAAAAATTAACAAGATAAGCCTATCAATAATGTTGTTTGTACTTTTTTTTTAACTTTTTGTAAACATGAAATTACTTCCAAACAAATATTAAGGAACTGTGATTTTAACAGGTTTTTGCATCAGTCGGGATCTTTACATTAAGTAAATTCATAATCCCTAGAAAACTCTTCTGCATCCTAAAAGAACTAAACAGACCCATAAATCCCTGTGCCATACATCATTAACAGAACAGTGTGAGGTTCTTAGGCAACTCATGCCAATGTTCACTGACTCTAAAGACTAAGTCAGGTTTTCATTTTTTAAAGCTTTTTAAAGGAGAAATCCAACTGTTCTGTGTTATTCAATTCTTATTTCTTATTTTCAATCCTCCAAAATCCTAAGTCAGGGTTGACTTACAGATAGGCATCTCAAAACACACACACACACACACACAATCCCACTAATATTTACCAAGCAAACTATGTGGAGGAGATAGTATTAGGCATTAGGAATAGAGACCTATTAGTTAAAACGTTACACTCTACATGGAAACAAGGTAACTACTCACTCCTCAAGGAGCAGGAATGATTACATACATGCACACATGCACATGTGCCCAGTCTACTGAGAATAAACCTGTGCAAGGTTAGAGAACCAGAATTCTCCCTTCATTTCCTAAAGAATACTCGAAGGACCTTGACAATTCAGAAAGCAACCTTGGGCTTATACAAACAACCTGACAATCCATACCAGGAAACAGGCACCAGGGTCACCAGGTTCTAAACTGATCTCTTTTCACACATTTGCCTCACTGAACCATTTCAAGGATCTATGAAAGAGGTTTCACGTACGGAAGATAAATCACAAAGCTTATGAGTGATGGAGCTAGGATTTCAGCTTACCTATAAATCACCTCTATAGTCATGCATTGGTTTTATTAAAAGTTACCTGAAATATTTCACCATAAATATTTAACTTCTAAAACCTGAAAGTTAAGCAATATTTATTTTCTTCTTCCAAGTAAAGAACCTTACAACACAAACTCAGGTATGTCACATTTTATTACATTTAATGTATTTGTTCATTTTGCTTTTATTTTGATGTCCCAAAATAGGCATCATTTGTTTAGTTTTATTCCATGAAATTCTATTTCTGGACTCTGGTTTATATGTTAATTCATATTAACTAATTAATTTGTAATTCATATTAGCAATTATATTAACAATGACTTGGTTATTTCTTTAAGTCAAAAACTGTCAAATTTCCAATTTGGGTTTTTTTCTTTCAAAATTGTTTTGGCTCCTCTAGGCTCTTTACTTCTTGAAAAAAAGACTCAATAATACTTCTATTGGAATCGTATTGAATCTATGGATCAGTTGAAGGATTTAACATTTAACCATACTTCATGTCCTTATTTATATTCATAATATATCTCTTCTTTAATATGTATAAGCAATGTTTTATGATTCAGTGTATACACATCTTGCACATATTTTGCTTAAATTTTAAAGTATTTTCATACTGTTTTAAATTTCTGCTTCCAGTTATTTGTTGCTAGCATAAAGAAATGAATTTTTATATTGACTTTGTATCCTATGATCTTAATGGATTCATTGATTAATTCTAGAGGGGTTATACATAACTACATATTTTCTAATTATAATAATGTCATCTGTCCAATCTACATGTTTTCTTGTTGTTGTCACATTACATGAATTGAGACTTCTGTTACAATGTTGAATTGAACAGACACCATTATAGTCTTCTTAATCTTAGGGGGAGGCATTCATTTTGTTACCATTTAATACAACATAGCATAATATCAACCCTAGGTTTTTAATAACTGCCCTTTGTCATATTGAGAGTTTCCCTTTAGACCTAATTTGCCAAGTTTTATAGTTACTATGTATAGAATTTCATAAAATTCTTTGTAGCATATTTTGAAATGGTCATTTTTTTTTAATCTATAAGTTTAAAAGATTACATTGATTGATCTTTAAATGTTAGAGTCTATGTTGAATTCCTTCAGTAAACCCCACTTGGACATGTTTTATTTTTTTCTATCAATTCTTGGGTTTTCTAAAAATGTTTCTTTACATAAAGCATATTAGGCCATAGTTTTCTTCACTATGCAGAATCACTCGTCTCCGCACTGGGGCATGTAAACTACATCTAGATAGTCAACTAAGACAATCGTCATACACATTCCTTTCCTTGTCTCAAGGTTCATTCATGCTCCTCTACTGATGGTTGTCCTGTGTCTGAAAGAACTGTTTTACATATTTTGTCTGATTTTCTAGTTGCTTGTGATTTTCTAAGTGTTTATGGTGGAAAAGTGTGGTAGGCAGACTTTAAGGTGGCCTCACAATTCCCACATCCTGGTCTTCACATCCTCGAATGATCCTCTCTTCTTGAGAGTGGACAGGATCTCTGATTTTCTTCTAATCAACTGAATTTGGCAAAGGTGTTGGGATATATGTGATTACTGTACATGATGCTGTCACATAGTACTGGACTGCCTATCTTAGAAGGTAATACTCTGAGCTTCCTTGATGATTGTGAAGAAATTAGCTGGCTATTGTGAGCTGCCTGTTGAAGAGGGTCACATGTTAAAGAGTTGAGGGTGGTGTCTGGCTAAAACCAGAAAGAAATAGGAAATAACTCAAACCAGCAGTAAACAAGGCCTGGACTTTTCCAAAAATCGGTGCAGTTTAAAAGTGGATTTTCCCCAGATACCAGATAAAGCCACTCCCTAGATAATAATCTACTGTAGTTTTGTGAAACTAAAGCAGAAAATCAAACTAAGTAACACAAAAACTTGACCAAAAAACTACAATCTAATAGATGTGTGTTATTGCAAACTGCTGAATTTGTGGTATTGCTATTACATAGCAATAGCAGCTAACATGAAAACTAATTCTCAAAGCAGTTAGCATTTCAGGGACAGAAGCAGAAATCTGACTTTATTTTTAAGAAGAAAAAGAATATATTCAATTTTCTATATCAATGTAAAATGTCCATGAACACATTTTCCATGGAAGATATAATGTTTCATTAAAATAAAAACAATAAGTGTGAGAAAGTGATTGATGAATGCTCCTAATATAAAGCACCTTTGCAGTATAAAGTTTAAGAACATATTGATTTAAATTTAAAACCCAGCTTTAACTGCTTGTGACTCACTACAGCTTTGCCTCTCCTAGCTACAGTTTTCTCTCTATAAAGTGAGACTAACACCCACCTCACAGGATTCTTGTCAGGTATGGATGCTTCACAGAAAGCATTCAACACAGTGCCTACCTCTTGAGAATTCAATACATTTTAGTGTTTATTTTTGTTATTCCCAATGAAGTTAATGAAATATTTTAATACTCTCAAAATATGTAGTAATCAACAGTAAGGACATAACAGATTCAGAGAAATTCCATAACACCCATGCAACAAATATTTATCATGTTTCATTTAATGCAGGTATTGGCTGGAATTTAGATATATGTTGGTGAATAAATCAGACTTGGTCTCCAATATCATGATGCTTACAAACTAGTACACAGAAAGCGAGTTAGATGATAGAAAGATAGATAAATTTTCCTATGCTACTTGTCCCCTTACATGTTTCTCAAGATCCCCATTTTTCTCTCTTATTTCTAAAGAGATAATATGTGGCTTTCTTGATTGCAAGGGAAGCGAAGAGAGGTTGGAGAATCTATCATAGGTTCTTTATAGCCTCAGCCTGCAAGTGACTTATATCATTGCCCCTCAACTCATTTCACTCATTCTTTTAAAACTGGATTTAAAACTGGGAAGACTGAGAGGAACTCTCTTCCTTGTGCCCCAATAGAAGATTAGTGTTTGCCTTTATAGGAAAGGAAGGTGCTAAAATCCATCTCAAAGGCCCTGAATCAGTCTGTGCAATTTAGCATGTATTGATATCCTTAAATGTTTATAATGATTTCTGACATTTTAGAATACATTTCTAGACCTTTTGTTGAGATTTCAAAAACAGATATTAGTTTCACAGAATTCCACCAGGTTGCTTATTTTCCTCTGTGCAGAGGCAATTTCCTTTAATATAAAGGTTCACAGCATCCTAACAGGTAAGATCCATCCCATCTCCTCCTAAAGGGACTGCCCATGTGTCTAGCAGGCATGGTACCCAGTATGATAGTCGGTCATAAGAAACAGAGAAAAAGTCAAGGATGAGGAACAGATGGAATAAGGAAAGTGTGGAGACATTTTTTTCAGGGTTCATGGTCAGTGGGGCACTTCCTCCAATACAGTGATCCCCCAAGCCTCGGTTTTACTTTCTGTGGGTTCAGGTACCTGCAGTCAACCAAGGTCTGAAAATACCATGTACAATATAACATTTTGAGAGATGGATAGACAGACAGACCACATTCATATCACTTTTATTAGAGTGTTTCATTATAATTGTTCTTTTCATTAGTTATTGTTCCTAATCTCCTGCCGTGCCAAATTTGTCAATTAAATGCTATCATATGTAAATTTGTATAGGAAAAAACATAGTATATATAGGATTTGATATGGTCCATGGCCTCAGGCAGCCACCAGGGTCTTGGAACATATCCCTCACAAGCAAAGGATTCTTTTAACTACCAGCAGTGGTGTAGCATCAGAAGTTGAGCCAATACACAGAGGTGGTTCTCTAAACTAGATTTTTTTAAATCCTTGGACAATAACCTTTAGTGATTTTTTTTTTAATCCATAGCTTTTATACAGCACCATTTCTTCTGGAAAATCACAGATATAAGCACATCACACTGCCATTGCTTCCAGGGCACACGCAGCTTTTAAATGGATTTGGGAATAAGCATTTTGAAATGCCCTAGACCTTCAGAATACATCTTTAATCGTAACAAATGCCAGTACTGTAGGATCATTTCTCAGTCTGAACCAAACACAGACTCTTACGTTATGAGAGTTCCCGAGGAATTTTCTCACTTTTGCACTTTTATAGAAATGTCAGGACTGCTATTATCTGAGAGGTTAAGTGAGGTTGAAGCATAAAAGGACAAAAACAAGAGATTAGAGAGGCAGAAGACTTCAAACTGAGCTGGATGCTAAGATTTCTGAGTTGATAAGAACATTGACACCTCCTTATTAACAGTAAGGGGCTCAGAGAGCTGATTGTCCATAGGGATTTATGAGTCACTCCAACTTTTCAGCTCTGTATAATTACATGCAACATAGCCTTTTGACAAATCCGAAATCTATCTGGAAAACAGGATATTTAGCACCAAAACATTCAAACACTGCAAGGCCATGTCACTGTCCAAAGTACAGCTCTGTCACTTTAACGTGACAAAGTCTGTTCAGAAGTGCCAGACAGTAAGCCACTCATCTACTTACACAATATGCTCAAGTAATATCTTTCATTGGACTTTTATGCACAGAAACTACATATGATTCTATGACAAATTATAAATTTTAACCAAAATAAATTTGGAATGCTTAGTGATTTGGGGAGGCAATAAAAAATGTTTTATTACCAAAGAAAAAGTTGATTGCATGAGCAATAGACAGACATGTTTTGCCTTATTGTTGCTGGGTTTTTGCTGTTGTTTTTGTTTGTCATTTGGTTTAATTTTTGTTGATGTTATTATAATGGCTGTTGTGTCCAGACCACTTCTGAGGAATTAGGGAATTTTATCAGCTTGTACTATTAAAATGCAAAGACACGTGGTAGATGTTGACAATAGTTGTAGAGGAAAAAGAAAGCCAGAAGGAAAGAAGACAGCACAGGACAGAGAGTTTCCCAAAAAGTCAATGCTAATTGCTGTGTGTCAATTATCAAAGTCACAGTATAGTCAGGGCATTAAATGCATCAGACCTACTTTCCCAGAGTTAAGAGATATGTCTCTTGTTATAAACTCTTAACATTAAAATAACCCGAAAAGCCATAGCATAGTTCTTAATAAAAGTATTTATTATAAATTTGAATAGTAATTCTAGTATAATTTCTAGGAATAATATTTCTGTGCTTATCTGGGAGGCATTTGAAATTCCCTATCTCCTGAATGAGGTCTACGTACTTGTCCTAAGTTCTCTGAGTAAAATAAAAACCCAAAATGATCTATTATTGCTCTGTGATAGGAAGCAAGTGCACCAGGCTGCCTGTGTACATCCTACCCCTAAACAGAAACCCCAAACCCCTGTCAGTTTCATCAGAAAATTCTTTTGCACTGAAATAATCTGTGACTTAGATTTTGTAAGATGATCTATCGAATATAGACCATGCATGAGCTGAAATCTTTTTCCTCCCATACTTGGAATAAAAGCTGGTAAAATATGGGATCAGAACTTCTGAATCTATACCATGTTAATCAAATTTTCTCTCAAATTTTCTCAGCTTCTGGAAAGTCTGACTTGAAAGAATAGATAAGTAAGCATGGGTGTGGCCCACAGGAGCAGAACAATGCAGTAAAGGCCCCTGTGGGCCTCATTTGATGTGTGTCCAGCTGTAATGGAAGGCTGTTCCTCTTGAGGAGTCAGATGAGAATGAATTTTCAAAAGTTTCCTCCTGGGAAAGCATTCCAGTTGTCACTCTCTGCAGCTATGAGATGGGCAGCACTGCACCGCTAGCTGACCTGGACTGAACTCAGGAGCTCTGCAACCTCAGTCCACACATCCACACCGGAGGGACACAGAGCCCTGGATGATTTGGAGCTACTCAGAATCAGAAACTGCCCTTTGTACATGTCATTATGTGTTCATTAACTTCTATAGTAGACCCTTGGACAACACAGGTTTGAAATGCATGGATCACTCATACAAGAATTCTTTTCTAGCCACATTCAATGGGTTCAGTCAATCCAGAACGTAGTCTTGAGCACCATGAATTTGGGTATCCAAAGGGAGCCTAAAACCAATCCCTCTGAATAACAAGGGTTGACTATAGCTAAGTTTTGGGATAGTCAAAAATTACACATGTATTTTCAACTACATGGAGTTGGTGTCCCTGTCACTCTAGCTTCTCATCTACTTCCTTCTCTTCTCCCCATTGTCAAAATGCTGGAAGGACTCGGCTCTGGCTTGAAACCTTCTCTCAGACCCTGGGAGAATCTTCCCACTCTGCTATTGAGTTTGTCCAGGACAAGCCTGCATAGCTACTTCTCTTGCTTGCATTTACATTTGCTTCTTCCTTCCAGCCTGTGAAAACCAGCCCCGTGAAAACCAGCCCCACCTCCTCCCTCTCCCAATTCTAGTCAGAAAATGAAAATGTATCCATGACTTGGGATAGAGCTTGGAACTAGAGATAAGAGGGGTAGGTTTGGAGATGATACACACAAGATCTCGTGATTCCCTCCCTTTTCTGTAAAGTATAAAAAGCAACCATGCATTTTACGTAACAAAGAAAATAAAAGCTTGTATTTTACCAATATCAGACCCTTCTCTCTAGAACAATTTTAGTTCATTTTCTCTTTCCATGGGACAAAGTCAAAGGATTGAGTGGTGGTATTGACAACTGTCTTCCCACTTTCAGTCCCATTTGCTGTCTCTCCTCCACTCCTCACCCTCAACTCTGGCTGCAGGCATTCCTCTTCTGCACATCCCTCTTTCACACCACTGCTGTCACAGTCTCTACAGAAAACATACCAGGCCTCCTCATTCTGCTTTCAGATCCTGTTAAACCCTTCTTGTTCTACATATGCATTAATTTCTGTTTCCTATCCTGAGTCCTCTCCCAATAGAATATCATATAATATGTACTACAAAAATACCAACACATCAGATAGAATGATTTACTCAATAAAAGAGGGCAGACTCTCCCATGGGCCAGTTACCAGGAGAGGGAGATTCCAGAATGAGTAAACAGTGCTGCCTGGAGGAGCCTGTGTGTAGTTACCACACACAAACACACACACACACACACACACACACACACACACACACACACACACCCATAGAAACTCCTGACAACCTCCAAGCTCAAGCTCCTGAAAACACTGTGTCTAGCAAAACCTTCACTAGTAAGATGAAACTTTTAAGAAAGAGAAGTAGGGAATACATTTAAAGCATAGATATATATATATAGATAGATAGATAAATAGATATCAACATCAATTTCTGCCAGTCTACACATATTTGAACTCTTACTATCTGTTCAGCATATGCTAACAAATATACAGCTATCAAACCCAATCTTGCAGTGAACCCTTCTCCTGATTCAAATCCATCGAAGTACAGATCATTACACAAGGACTGACCCCTTCATTTTCTCTGTGATAATAGACTTCATTTGAAAGTCTCCAAACAAAATCTATACAGTGCTATACAGTTAGCTATCTCTGCCTATTTTTTCATCCACCCTTATCATCCCTAAGCAAATATTAATCTACTTGCTGCCTGCATAGATGAACCTGTTCTGGATATTTCCTGTGAATGAAATCATGTAATATACATTTACCCAAGTTATAGCATGTCTCAGTATTTCATTCCTTTTTTTCTATTAGACTCCTATCTTTTTCTTTCCCCCTTTTTCTTTCAGGTAACATTGGTTTATAGCAATGCATATGTTTTAAGTGTACAGATTTATTCTTCAACAACTGTATCTAGTACATTATGATTAACATGAGAAGTCTAGTTTCCATCCATTCCCATACCCTCAATATTTAATATTTTTTAGAAATTGTTTTTTTCTACAGCCTGCACCAGTGTACATTCCCACCAATAGAGCACAGGGATTCCTTTTCTTCACATCCTCATTAATATTTGTTGTTTCTTGATGTTTTGATAATAGACATTCTGAGAGGTGTGAGGTGATATGTCATTGTTGTTTTGATTTACATTTCCTAAATGGTAAATGTGAAGAACATCTTTTCTGTGCCTGTTACCATCTGTATTGTATATCTTCTTTGAATGTCTCTTTTGTAGCTCCTCTTCCCATTTTTTAATTGGGTTTGTTGTTTTTTAGTTAAGTTGTATGAATTGTTTATATATTTTGGATATATGAGGAATATGTATATTTTGCAAAAATATTATCCCACTCAGTAGGGTACCTTATCATTTTGATGGCGGCTTATTTTGGTTTGTAGACACTTTTTAGCTTGATATAGTCTCATTTGTTTTGCATTTGGCGTGATTCTCTACTTTCTACATATCCTCCTCCCTTCCTCCCAAGGGGTGGTAGCTTTTTAAAAAGAAAACATTTATTTTATATATCACTTGGTCTTTGGCATAGTGGGGTGGGAGTTTCTGAAACTGGGTTTCCACTTTAGGAAAACACTGCTGACACTGTCCCCAGGTGCAGGTGTCAATGCTCGAGATAGAAAATGGTCCAGGGAGTCACCTTCTGTTGACAAATCTCATGTCCACTTGATTGCTAGGTGGTTGACACAGAGCAGGGCAGCCAAAGTGTCACTGTGAGAGACTGGTACCCCTACCTCATTCTGGGGGCTAATTTTAAAAGACACCCTGAGTTCTAAAGGCAGGTCTAGTAGGAGTCCACAGGTATCAACTGTTAGTCATAAAGTCATCTTTTATGGCCTTCTTAACATGCTACCATTGGGGAATGAAGTGTTTCAGCAAAAAAAAAAATCTATGTGCATTCCTGGTATTTTGATATATGGTAGATATTGATATACCATGTATGATATATGATATATATGTATACATCATAATATTTGAGGTTCATGGACATTAAAAAGGAAGTTCTAGCCTTCTTGTTTTGTGTTTCCTATCCAGGATCAACATGGTATTTAGCATATGATAAATATTCATTCCTTAATAGTCATTTATATGGAAGCAATTTGGTTAAAAAGAAAAAGAACCAACAGGATTTAGGAGATTTATTTCTTTCCAATTTTAAGTTCACAAATGAAAACTACATAGTAACTGCATAATTTGGATATATAGAGTCACTCAGATATATTCCACTCAGGGCAAATTTTATTAAATGCATTTCATAAAATGGAATTTGTATAGATAAATATAATTTTAATTTATATTCCAAAAGCATGATTTTTGAAGGACTATTTCTTGTTTAAACTGTATTATTCAAAAACCTACAGTTCCCATGGAAGGAACCAAGGCTCCCACCAACTCTCTTGTCGTCTGGCACACTGATGCAAACTTGGGTGTATGCACCACACCTGTGCTCACAGAGGCACAAGGCAAAGATCGGAGAATGGTATCCAGTGCATTGAAGAGGAGGGATTGTTACTGAGGAAACCCATCAATATAGTACCTCCCAAAAGCACGGTGTCCTTTTTTATCTAAAGATACTCCAAGCCAAATCCAGTGAAACATCTTAATACTTACAGATTATATTCCTCTAACTTGAAATGGACATCTGAGTTCCCTCCTAAAGAGCCAGGAAATAAATTTCTCTTTTTATCAATGCATCACGTAAAGGACTCACAGCCCCCTACATTCAACAGTATTTGTGAATCATCCTTCACTGGTGCTGTCTCTTACTGGAAGAGGAGTTTGGAAAAGAGGGCAAGACCTACAGCTTATGTTCCTAGGGCTGCAATGTTTGAATTTGACTGAACTGAAGGGAGGAGTGGGTTCCAAAAGCCAGGCTTCAAACTGTTCACAATCATTTTTAGGCTAAACTGAAAATAGCTAGGTCAACTCCTTTACTTTTTTTCATTTTATTGAAGGAATATTGTATCCTAACATTATATAGGTTTAAGGTGTGCACTATCATAAACCAACATCTGTATATAATACATTAAGTTTACCATCAACAATCTAATTCTTCCTTCACCATATAATTAAACATGATTACCCAATATGCCCACCCATTTTCCCCTTTCCCTCTATTTTGATTTTATAGACTGAGTATTTTTGTTTGATTTAGTTCATTTGTTTCTGGTTTCTCTACATACCACTTATGAGAAAAATCGTACCATGTTTGCCTTTTACCTTTTGGTTTGTCTCATTAAGCAAATTCCTCTCTAGCTGCATCCATGTTGCTACAAATGGCAGGTTTTTGTTCTTTTTGAAGGCTGAATGGCAATCCATTATGTATATATACCACATCTTATTTATCTACTCATCTGCCAGTGAGCATTTGTTATTTCCAGTTCTTTGCTACTGTAAATGCTTCAATGTACATGTGTGGGGATGGGAACCAGTGGGAATGAAAATTGGTGCAACCACTATGAAAAGTAGTATGGAGATTCTTTTGAAAATTGGTGGAAATATCATATGATTCTATTATTATTACTTCTGAATATTTAACAGAAAAACACAACACTAATTGAAATATGTATTTGCACCCCCATGTTCAACTTCTCTTTAGAATCATCCTTAGAACCTCTTCTTGCAAGTTTACCCCTTCATTTTCTTAGCCACTGGTTCCCTGGTAACTTTTCCTGATAGAGAAACTTGAGGTGGAAATTTCCATTTTGAAAACGAAAAGTTTCGACAAGTTCTTAATACATACCAATAGATTTCACACTCAAAATCCTATGGATCTGCTCAGCATAAATACAAAACATACTGAATAACTATCAGCACAAACTAATAATTCTAGAAATGAATTCAAAATAGTGATTTTGTCTGGATTACTGACATGGTCTTCTTGCAGAAGACTGGAGAGAACTCATTAGCATTCACTTTAAGTAGTAGTTGTCGCTTAGGTTGCTTATTCTTTATACTGCCAATGGTCTAAATTCAAATGCCAGGCCAATAAGGAGAACCCCAACAGGGGCCCTAATCTCCTTCTTCTCTTCCAGGAGCTCTCCGATACTCCAGTATCAGAGTCCAGTTTCATCTGTTCACAGCATGATCAACTTGGCCATTAACTTGTGCAAACCCATTTCTTCCATTCCCCTTTGCCAGCGAAAGTACTTTATTCAGGCACTGCTGTCACCACATACTGCAGGGAACAACAGTGGTTATAAAGCAGTTGAGGTCATCCCCATTGACCCCATGGTGCTGCTGTGGGTTGTGCACTGTTTTTGTCCATGAGAAGTGAGTTATGCCTGCTAGGGACTTCTAGAAAAAGAAATAATTGTGGGGAGGGAGTCTGAGGGAAACCTGGAGAGCTGTTGCTGGTAAAAGATGGGGGTGGAGCTGAGAGAACCTTTAAGGGTTTCTCACACTTGTGCTTCCTTAGGGGATATGGTGACTGTGTATAAGCTAACTAGAGTCAAGTTTTCTATTGCTTGCAGTCAAAAACACTTTAAAGGACATATCTATATAAGATCTATGTAAGATTAGACCTCGTTACTCAACACTAGATACTTTGCAGGCCAAATTTATCCAAACAAATCGAAAATTTTTATTTTCTTCACTCTGGCCTTCCAGTTATTGAACTGTACAATATGGAGTAATAGACTATAGCACTGAGACGCTAACTGGAATTTGGGGTTCTGTCAGTCCATTTTCTGGTTGGAAATCTGGTCCTGGTCTGTTCATCACTTCATGTAGCACTTGGATGAGGACATAAAATTATAGATATTCAATGTGCATGTGGCCAAAGCTGCAAGGTATTGCTAATAAATTGACTAACAGATTTAAGAATTTTAAAATATGAACAGATTTTGCTTGTATATTAAAATAATATGCAATGACCAAATGGAATTCATTTGTTCAATATTTTATCAGTAGGAAATTGATAGATTCATTTGAAGTTCACAAGAGATCACAACCACAGGCCAAATCTGGTCTTCCATGGGATTATTTCAACAGATTCCACAAGGTGTTGGCAGAATTCAACATCTTCTAGTGATTGGGGTGAATTTGGAGCAGGCCAGGAACGAAAGTTTCTAACATGGTAATAATCTCAGACTAACAACTGGATCTTGTGCAAGATCAATACACTGGGGGCATCACCTCAAAAATTAAGATACGGCAAGGATACCCTATGAAGTAGCACTGTGCTGTGAGTTCAGACCAACATGACAATGAATGAGGAGCATTTTTAGTGCATGTTACATGCAGGCTCAAGCACCCTCCCCTTTAACCCTTACAACTCCTAAGTGAGAACATTTTGTAAATAAAGCTGCTTTATTTACAGCCTATCACTGGTATAAATCATGCTACATGAAATAATCATGGGTAATTATTATGAGGTTTTCAATCCTTTAGAAGAACTCAAAATTCTCACAACTCCAGACATTAAGCAGTTAGAATAGTCTCCAATGTCCTTTCAACTCGAGTCTACACACTGAGGTACCTCTGCCTTCTTACTCCTGGATTTAACTAGGCTTATTCTAATATGGACCTTACACATAAACTTTGACTAAATATACCCTTTTGGACTTTAGGCAAACTAAACACACATTTATCTCTGCTTCCTCCTTAATTTCACTCCAAAGGCTTACAAAGGATAAAAAGTAAATAAACGAAAACAGAAAAAAAAAAAAAAACCCACAAGTACAAAGAACACAAAAGAGAAGATGACAGCAAATGACATCAAGAAAATTTTGAAAGCTGAAGAGTCAAAGGACAATCAGTTATGGTAACTGGTTTAGGTTTCTTCTTAAGAACCTTTACAGGGTAGACAACGGGAAGTAATGGAAACAAGCTGCTTTAACATTCCAGAACCCTCCTGCACAATTCTTGGAAACTGAAAGTAACGGGTCTCCTACAGTTGGCACTGAACAGCTAAAGTTCTGGATGCAAAATGGTGGGAGTTTCAGATCCCTCTGTGAATGAAATTATTATTGAGTTTAATCTATTTCCTTGCTATTTATTTTCTATTTCTCTTCTTCTGACTCTGTGGGGCTAATCAACTATTTTTAGTATTCCATTTTCTCTTCACTCATGGTGCTTTAACTACATCTCTTTGTTTTAGTGGTTGCTCCGGGGATTAAATATGCAGTCTGCTTTTTATTAATACTAATATCACTTCATGTTTAAGAACCTTACAAGAGTATGATTCCATTTCCTTCCTGCTGTAACTGTAGTCACTGTTGCAAATATTTTATTTATACCTGTCATACATTATTATTTCGTAATCTTGAACAGTGATTCTTTTAGTTGAGTTCCCTAATATTTTCTTTCTTCCTTTGAGATAAGGCAAAGACAAAACCATAGTTACTGTAAGGTAAAGCATCTGGAATCAGTATTCCATCAATCATAAAAATGTTTCTTCTACTTTGATATTTTTGGAAGAGTAATCTCTCTTTTAAGAACTGAGAGAAAATGTGAACTCAGTGTCAGATTTGCATAAAAGTTTAAGTAACATAACATTATTCAAAGCTCATTCTTCTTTCCAACTGACTTTTTCTATTGGGACCTTAATGAGAAAGTTAAAGGAGCCACATCTCTGAGCAAGAACAGAACATGTTGTACTGTTCTGTAAAAAACGAGAGAAATTTTAAACTAAAAAGTGATTTCATCACAAGTTTCAGATTTGCAAAGTAACTTAGACACCTACGAACTTTGAGTGTTGAAAAATTTAGTATCAAATATTCTGATTTTCAAAGTTAAAAAACAAGAACAGAGAACTTTTAAGCAATTATCAAATAACTCAAAATATCAAAACTTGTTTCTGTGCTTTCCAAGATTTGACAGCTAGAGGTTACAAAATTATTTAAATTGTAATTATATGAAAATTAACCTTAATTATTCTGATGTGGCTAATCAGACTTTTTTAATTGCATATACTTGATATATTTTCTGGTATTTATGACTGACCAGGTAAAATGTTTGGGAACATATTTCACCTGCCAAAGGGAAGGCCCTTTCACACATCGATTAAAATATGAAGATCAACAAGACACCAAAAAGGATGTGAATGTCTTATGTGCCACTCATGAACTGAAAATCAGAAGTTTGGGGGGTTTTGTAAGAAAACTGTACATATCTGCTCAGGTTAATTTTATAATAAATGATTAATAGATGAAAGGTTAGAAATTTATTTGGTTTTCTTGTCAAATTCCATAGAACCTACTGTGTCCACAAGAAGACTATCCAACAACACAATACTTAAATTCTATACCGTTTTTCTAATGTATTTTAACATTTAGTGAAATTATTTCTGACAAATTGAGCACAGACTGATAGAGACACAAGGATTTTAAGAGAAGTGTATAAAAATAGGGAGAAAATTCTACAATATTGGTGATTTTGTGTAAAATGCATTTATACAAGTACAATAACATACGTTGTAGTTATTGCTGTGCTCTTTGTTTAGGTTGTTCTTTAAGATGTTTAAAAATGCTTAACAGATTTTTTTCTACTAAATTTTGATCTGATTAGATTTAAAAGTTTTAAGCATTTAGGTTTTGTGTGTCAAATTTATAAATCAGCTGCCAGGTGTCTTTGGGGTAGCTGAACAGAGTATATTACATTTTTAGGAGGATTTAATCATTGATGTTAATCAAAAACATTAAGCAAAGAAAAAAATAAAAGTGTTTTTGCAATTGTTATAAGTTCTGTAAGCTGAGTGTAAGATTTAAAGGGAAAAAGGGTACCTAGAGATAGCAAACTTTAATATATGAGATAATTATGAAAATTTAAGGACATGGAAGGATTGCTTTCACATACAAACTACTTCTTAGGAATTGAAGCACTAAAGCTTTCCTTCAGACTGACCATCTCCAATATCTACTTACAGGACAATATTAAAAAAAAAACAAAAAAAACCCTAAAACCAGAGCATGTGACATCAGAAAACCAACATATTCTTATGAGAGTCAGAAGCCTGCAATCATCTTCGGTTACCAGATCTTCTAAAATTCAGTGTCTTAAAACCTAATTGTTTTATAGACCATTAATACATTAACATAGAAACTGATCTTTTCCTAATACAGAATCTGTAATTACTACTGAGAAAAGTTCTGTCTAGTTATTATTCCATGTTTTGGAAAGAAAAATATCTAGGTATAAGCAATTTAAAACTTTTAAAACTTTATTCAAGAAAAAATTGATCAGACTTACCTATTTTCTTGGCAAACATGAAGTTAACGCCTTAATAAAATTCACTGCATCAACTGAACTCACTGACCTAGTAAAACAACCATCATTTTTACTAACGTTTCCCACAGAATCTCTATATTTAAAATGAGACAATCTTTAAGCAGGAGATGGATCTGTAAGTGTCTTTCTATAGAGAAAAAAAATTACCAAAACAGTTCCTTTTTAAAGGAAAGGTGCAGGCAGGAACTGCGGTAAATAGGCAGGCAGATAGGAAAAGAGAGAAGGACAAAACACTGTATATTTTATTTGTATTTAATTGTTCACACTGGTTGTTTCCCCACAAACCCAGGACTCAAAGTCAGGGGTATGTGGTTTGCACCCCTTTGGAGGCAATTAAACTAACCACTACTCTGCCAGGACAGACCAATAAATTTTTTACCTAATATTTACTCAGCAAAGCAACATTCAGATAACTGCTAGAAATAAAAAGTGAAAATAAAATAAAAATGAGACCCAGGGAGATCATTTGATGAGGTTAAAAAACAAAAGGCTCAATTTGGAGGGAGGTTGGAAGCCTACATGGCATGTATGCCCAGCTGAAGGCCTACAGTTCCAAAACAAAGAGGGAAATATTGGCAATATTTAAACCAAAAAGTAATCAAAGGTAATAGACTTTAGGTACTAAAATCCAAGAATAAAAGCACAGGAGATGAATGAAGTAAAATCTAAAGTTAATTCTTCATTGAGTTTCATAAGCAAATATTTGGACCCTAGCACCTTGTTACGACTAATTCAAAATTTTAAAGCTCTCTGAACATTAGCAGATGATTGCTGCAGTGTATATATGTAGATGGGTGGGTGGATGTATAGCTGTATGGACAGACATATATCCATATAATTTCAAAACATTTATTTGCCATTCACTACCCTGCAAGAATAATTCTCCAAATTTGATTGGGAAATAGGTGATCTTTGTTTAAGTTCAAGTAAGGAACAAGTAAAAAGAAAAAAATATTTGGAGTAAGAATCATTTAATGATGATATTCATTTCTAGGAACAATAAATACAGAAGTCACAAGCAGTATATGTAACAATAATATTTTCCTTAGATGCAGATAGCACCTACTTTTATACAACTTACTAGGCAAACGCTTTTATCAGAAATCAGCATTGGAAAAAGCTACACAACATAAGAAAATTTCAAGGAAAACAAAAAGAATTATTTGTTGTTGAATCTAACTACTGAGACTCATACTCCGGATGTTCCGTCACAGGTAACTGGGAAGCTGTAGGACACAGTTCAACTTCGGGCAGCAGCAGTTTGGGGTTGCTCAGATTGCAGCTGTTTACCAAGATATTCCCTAAAAAAATAGGGATAAAACAACAAGGTAAATTAGAATGTAAACAACAACCTCTCTCAAAACTAAAGTACAATATAGTCTTCTTACATGCTTATCTAAAAATTAATAAAACAGCCCCAGAAAACGAATCTTTTTCCAAAGTTCAAAAGTACCTGTCCTGTACGAATTCTAACGATGAGCACGCAAGTCATCACATACATAAAAAAAAAAGTAATTCTCATACAGTAACAGAAAGGTGATATAATCACATCTCAGGAAAAGCTTACTTTCCTGTTTCCATGAACATCTTGCTGACTGCTGTTTCCACTTCTGTAATCTAATAAACTCAAAAATCTACACAAGTACAATATCAAGTAAATGGATAGATGAAAAGAAAATGCTCTGAAGACAAATCACTGATCATACAGTCAAGCATCAAAACACTATCAGCACTACATGTTATTAGGCACTAAGTGAACTGGTGAGGTCTTAAATCTTCACAAAGATGGTGATCATAGTGCAATCAATCACGGGAGCCAAGAAAAAGTATTCTCATTTTATAGACGGTGCAAAAGTGGCTTAGAGCAGTGGCCTCCAGTCTTTTTAGATCATGTTCTCCTTCCGAGAACAAATTGAACATGTGCCCACAATATATCCATGCTTGGTTCTAATTGCATACAAGTATTGTTGTTAACTCCAGGACAGAAAACAATCTTTTTTCCTATTTTCTGTGAAGGAACTGCCTAAACTTCTGTTCCTGAACTACTAATAAGGACAAGAAAAAGATTTCTGAAAGAATATTCAAAAGGTTCTCTCCTATAAAAAGGCTGAATTTTGAAATAGAGACCCAGGTATTCATTCCAACTCTACCACTACATGGATGGTTGACCCCAGAGGCTGTGGGGCAAGGACTCCTCATAGCATTAATTTGGGGGCTAACAAGGCATTGACTGTGAAGGGATCTGGCCTGAATGAGCAGTAGTAGACACTCGGGTCAGTGTGACCCTTTCCTCCCCTCATCAACTGGCCATCAACCTCTCCTTGTCTGTGAACCTCCAGGAAACAATGTTCAGTCACTGCCAGCCTCTACTGTAAATGTGATCCTGCCTTTCTGTAAAAAGGTACAGAACAAGGGAGGGATGATTAAGTATCTCACTGCCTACTCTCTTCTCTGCTATAACAGCTTTAGTCTAAAGCTCTTAGAGATGTAAAGCAAGACTGAGAAAAGGAGGACACATTCGGAATAGGAAAGTAAGTTCTATGAACTAGTGTAGGTGAGGTGTCAGGGAACCTGAAAGCTAATGAAAGTGAACTATGATTGAAAAATGCTGAGACTGAATGAAACTCCAATGGCATGAACATGATTTACTGTTTCTAATTTTTTTATCCTATAAGTTCTTACCACTGACTCATTAATTTTTGGTGACATATTAAAACATTTAATATTCTTGGGTAAATTAGGAACTACCCTGACATAACTTAGACAATTAAGGGTCTTACTTGCAACCAACAATAAGTAAACAGTTCTAATTTGTACAAAGGCCAAAAGGGAAGTTATCCTATAAATATCATTAAACAGGGAGAAAACAAGAACTTAGTCACTATTAACAAGGCCACTCTGGGGAGGCCTGCAGTTGAGGGATATTTGTGTCTGCATAGGACTGTCTTATTTCGTGGTAGTAGGAGGGGAATATATTATTTAAATTTTTCCAAATTTTATGTATTTTTCTTACATATAACTAAGGAATTAAGAATGAAACTAAACACTCTTCAAGAGGGTCTTCAAATAATCCATTTTTTAACGTTAGACTATTCAGTATGAAAGACAGCAGAATGTGGCATCCTTAAATATATGACCTTGGTGTAGTGAATATTTTGAGCTATAAGTACTTGATAAACTTCAAATGCAGGAACAGGCCTTTCTCTAAATTCTCCTTTATCTGCCTAAAGACAGATATTACAGATAAAACTCAATTATCCCCTAGTTTCAGCAACCAGGGAGAATTGACTCATCACAAGAAAAGATACTAGAAGTCCATATCACAGGCAAAATGTGTCATAAGCTATCATATTCCATCTATTCCCTATCCTGAGGGTTCATTTATCTTTCCTAAAAATAATTTACTCTCCCATGAGGCCTCCTCTCTTTTTCCTATTTAGATGGAATTTAAGCCAAAATTCTAAAGCTATCTCTTTCAGTTACTTATTTTTTCCAGAGTATCTCCCATGCATCATATATGCTAATAAACATATGTTCGCTTTCCTTTTGTTAATCTCTTTTAATGTAGAGCTAAGAACCCAGAAGAGTAGCTTCTTGTAAAAAATCATTTTAAAAGTATACCCAAAGACACCCTTTGATTATAATAAGATGTGGTCTTCCAATAAAAAAGCAATGTCAACAACCATGTTCTAAATACAAGTTCTAAGACACTAGCCAGAGAAAATGACAAAGCCTACTAGAAGCCAGTGCAGTAGATTTAAACACAAAGCCCCCCTCCCCATTAGAAACATGAAGCATGGTTCATTTCCCATACTAGCATTAATACATTTAGGGGACAGCAGTACATATTTGGAAGTGGGGAAGATAATTGATTTTTTCACAAAGCAGACATTGTTGAAGTAGGATCAAATATGAGAATATTAAAACAAGGTGAGTTTTAATAAAAGATGAGTTGTTCCAACAGAAAATTTATAACTTGCCCACCCAGGGCTTCCTCCTTTGTCTTCTTGGTCAAAGGTAGTTACTACAGATAAATTATTCTGCTATACTCTAATTTCCTACATACAAGGAAGTCTGAGGGGTCCACCACTTCCTCAGAACCCTAGAGCTTGGTATGTAGGAAAATCAGTATCTCCTTTCCTCTGTCTCTAAACAGAGTTTATGCAACTTAGTGTTTAGGGGAAGGGCAAAGACACATATAGATGTAAAAGTTCTACTGAAAGCTTGCATGCTACCAGCTCCAAATGGAATTTTGTGGACCTAACTTGAAATATTGTAGGTAACAAAATGGCAAAAGAGTAACAGAGAAGTGCCCAGATGGCACCCATGGAAAGAAGAATCCAATCTCCTACTCAGGCTTTCTTGAATATGCTATTTACTATGGCATATGGTTTGTTGAAATATCAGAGAGAGCGGAACCAAGGGAAATCTGCTCTTTTAAACTTGACTTGTATAACGTTATAGTCTGCTCACCTGTTGTCAAATGGCCACATTCAGTCAACAAACATTCACCCACACCTGTCAAAATTCTCTGCTCTGAGAAGTCCTGACACCAAGTAGTTGGGGCTCGGAACACAGAATGTCTGCTACACGCTGCACAAAAGCCATCATGGAAACTTGATTACAGGTATTCCCACATTATCCTCTTTCATCTTTACATACCCATGTGAGGTGGCAGCTTCACCTCAGAAAACGTCAATAACTAGCTCAGAGCAAAGTGAGCAATAAGAACCCAGAGGTGCAGAAACAAAATGTTCCTATTTTTATAAAGCAGAAAATAGTAAGAAAGTGTGAATAATTTCTGCAGGTTAAAGTTACATTACTGTCAGGCAAACAAAAAAGTATCAAGAATTTTTTACTTTAAGGGATTATCGTGTATCTATAACAAAGGACTCAAGAAGAGCTATTTTTAAATGAACTAATCTAAGTATTGAGTCAGTCTTTATATAGGAAGATCATTACGACAATAAAAATTCACTCAAAAAGCACCTGACTTATACAAATCTGCAAAAGTTTGACATTAAACCTTTGCTTCTACCACCTAAGCAGTAAATTTCAGAAGTATAATATTTTCCTCTCTTTAGTTATATCTATAACTTAAATCACTTGGCATTCCAACATCTCTAAAAGGGGCATTCTGAAGATCTACTCACCTTTTAAAAAATTCAAGTATGAAACAACTCACAAAGAGATCATGTTGTATGTTGAGAAAAGTTTACATTGATAAAGAAAAACGTATTTATTCTCTTGTCAATTGCCATAAAAAAATCTACACCAGTATCTACTATAATACTGCTTTCCAGTGCTTCTGAGGTACCACTGAGAAAGTTGACATGTGAAAGGGTAGGTGGCAGCTAAAATCCCCTACCACCAACCCTCCAACCATATTGCTTTGAAACTGCAGGACCCACCCAAGGGAAATTCCACCCATAAACTTAAAGGATGAACAGTCTTCTAGAAGGAAGTTTCAACAGCTCCTTCATTAGCACCACCCTGTGGATGCAGGCAAAACTGCAGCCCATTGCTGATGGTGGTCCAGGTCATCACCATTTAGACCTAGGAGGCTGGAGGAAACCTGTGCATCCACAACACAAACTCCAAACCCATAGACTGAACTCTTGGGAACTAACACAGGGTCCATGCAAGAACTTCAATAAATCCAACCAGTGGTGAGGCTACAAAGCTCAAGAAATCCCAGTGTGCAAACCAAGATCCAGGCTTCCTCAGTGTAAGCTGACCCCCTAACACAAAGCCATCACTGCAGGGAAACTTAACCCATACAAATATAAACAGAATGCCAAAGTAGAGTAAAGATATAGAGAAATATAAGAGAAATAATGGATTCAATTAAAACCCTAAGAGAAAATCTGAATACAACAGAGATGTGCAAACTACCCAAGGGTGAATTTCAGGCAAGAGTGATAAATACTCATGGAAATCAAGAAAACAACAAAGGAAGAGAAAGACAATGAGAGAGAATAAAGCAAAATGCCAAATAAATAAACGCAATAGATGAACACGAAAACTCAACAGAGCAACATGAGAGTAGGATGGATGAAGCCTCCAAAATAATCAGCAAGCTAGAAGACAGGATAAAGGAATATATTCAAAGAAACCAGAAAAAAGAAAAAAAGAAAGAAAGAAAGCATTCATGACATCAAAAGGAATGACATTCACATTATAGCAGTTTCAGATGGAGGAGAGAAAGGGGGACAAAAACCATATTTGAAGAAATAATAGATGAGAACTCCACTAACCTGAGGAATAAAGTAAATCTTCAAACCCAGGAAGACTTCCAAATAAAAGAAAACCACACAGACCTACACCTAGATACACTGTCAACAAAATGTCAAAAATACAAGATAATCTTAAAAGCAGCCAGAGAAAAATGAGCAACATACAAAGAAATTTCCATAAGATTGTCAGTGGATTTCTCAACTAAAAGTCTACAGGCCAGAAGGGAATGGCATGATATACTCAAAGTGCTGAAAGAAAATGATTTTTAACCTAGGATACTATATCCTGTAAGATTATCATTTAGATCTGAAGGAATGATAAAATGCTTTTCAGATAAGCAAAAGTTAAAGTAATTCATCACCACAGAACCAGCTCTACAAAAAATTAAAATACTAAAGGAAGCTCTATAAAGTATAAAGAAACCCTACATAAAAAAAATGAAAACAGCAAAATATAAATAGCAGGAAAGGAGAGGAAAAATGTGGATGGTTAGAATGAGTATATAACCAATCTGCTTTCAAATAAAAATAGTACTTAGAGAATTTTTAACACTAATACCAGGGTAACCTAAAAACACATCTCCACAGAAAAATCAAAGAAGAAAACAAAAAGGGAAACCAATCAAAACATAATTACACTCAACCTACCTAAGAAGAGAATGAGAAGAAAGAATAAAGGCACCATCCTTAACAACAGTCAGAAAACAAATTGCAAAATGACAATTAACAGGTGTGTCCTAGTGGAGCAGAATTTGTGTCAATTGCCTCTGAAGGACACAGGCCAATACCCCTAGGCTCAAGAAATAAAATAAAAATATTTCTTCCTTCTCAAAAAAAAAAAAAAAAAAAAAAAGACAATAAACATTTACATATCAATAATCATCCTAAATACCAATGGATTGAAATCACCAGATGATACAAAACTCACCTTTTTTGAAAAGATAAACACAGGCTCAAAGTCAATGGCTGGAAGACAATCCTACAGTCAAATGGCAACCATGAAAAAGCAGGAACAGCTATACTTCAAATAAAAGACTTTCAACTAAAAAACATAACAAATACAGGGATGGACAAAATATAATGATTTAAGTGGGCAATCCAGCAAGAAGACATAATGCTTATTAATACATATGAACCAAATGAAGGAACATGAAAATATATCATTACTAGAATTGACAAGAGACATCAACAGCAACAAAATAATAGTAGGAGAGTTCAACATACCACTTCCTACAATGGACAGATTAACCAGACAGAAAATTAACAAAGAAACAGCAGCTTTAAATGACCATTTGGAACAACTAGGTCTAATATACATATACTGAACACTTCATCCAACAACTCTACAGAATTCATTTTCTTCTCAAGTGTGCATGAACATTCTCAGGAATGGATCGTATTTCAGGACACAAAACATGTCTCAATAAATTTACAAGGACTGAAATCATACCAAGTATCTTCTCTGATCACAATGGCTTAAAACCAGAAATCAACCACAAAAAGAAAGCTAGTGGATCCCGAATTAATTGGAGACTAAACAACATGCTCTGGATGACTCTTGGATAAAAGAGGAAATAAAAGAAGAACTTAAAAATATTTAGAGAAAAATGAGAATAAAGACATGAATTTCCAAAATCTATGGGATGCACCAAGAGGAGTAGTAAGAGGAAAGTTCATTGCCATCCAGGCCCACCTCAACAAATAAGAAAAATCACAAATAAGCAATCTAAACCTACATTTAAAGAAATTAGAGAAGGAAGAATTAAAGCCAAAAATCTGTAGAAGAAAGAAAATTTTTTTAAATTCAAGCAGAAATAAACAAAATAGAAAACAAAAAGACAATCCAGAAGATCAATGAATCCAAAAGTTGGTTCTTTGAAAAAATAAACAAAATTGACAAACCATTGACTAGGCTCACAAAGAAAAAGAGAAAACTCTCGTAACTAAATAAGAAATGAAAGGAGAGAAGTTACAACAGACTGGACAGAGAAACAAAGAATCGTTAGACATTATTATGAACAGCTTTATGTCAACTAAGTAGACAATTTCCTGAACACAGCAATTACAAGCATGGAAATTGAAGAAGTAATCCAAGGTCTCCCTAAAAATAAAAGCCCAGGACCAAAAAGCTTTCCTAATGAGTTTTATCAAATCTTCAGAGATGAATTAATACCTATTCCTCTCAAACTCTTCAAAAATATTGAAGAACAGGGAACACTTCCAAACACTTTCTATGAGGCTAACATCACATTGATACTAAAAGTTGACAAAGATGTTAACATAAAGAAAATTTCAGAACAATAACTCTAATGAACATAAATGTAAAAATTCTCGAATAAAATATCTGCAAACTGAATCCAACAATGCATCAAAAGGATCATTCATCATGACCACCTGGGATTTATCCCAGGGTTCCAAGATGGTTCAACATACATAAATCTATTAATGCAATACACCCTATCAACAAGAACAAGGAGAAAAACCCCAACCTGCATAAAACAGGGATAGAAGGTACATACCTCAATATAATAGAGGTCATACATGAGTAACCCATAGCCAACATGTATCATGATTGAATTGGATTTATCCAGGGATATAAAGATGACTCAGCTTACACAAATCAATAAATGGAACATACCTCAACATAATAAAGGCTATATATGACAAAACCCATGGCCAATATCATACTCAATGGGGAAAAACTGAAATATTTAACTCTAAGATCAGGAGAGAAGAATGTTCATTCTCTTCACTAGTATTTAATATACTGTTGGAAGTTCTCACCAATGCAATTATACAAGGATATAAGATACAATGAATGGAAAGGAAATGATCACTATTTTGTAGATGGCATGATATATATGCACATGTTGATGTATGATGCATACCTTAAGCCAATATAATGATGTACTATTTCTTCAATAAATTTAATTTCTTTAAAAAGCTAAGATTTTTTTTTAATGCCTATTTTTTAAAACCCACATGTCTGAGGGGTTTTCAATTATTTTTCTGTTATTTCCAGGTATGTTCACTGTGGTCTGAAAACCGACACTACATGACTTCTATTTCTTTTAAATTTATTAAGCTGGGTTTTATGTTCTATAATGTGATCTATCTTGGTGAACGTAAGCTTGAGAGAAATGTATAGTGTGTTACTACTGTAGGATGAGGTAATCTATAGAAGTCAATTATATCCAATTGATGATTTTGTTAAGTTTAACCATGTCCATACTGATATTCTGCCTGATACATTTGTATCTGAGAAAGGAGTGCTAAAGTCTCCACTTATGATAGTAAAATTCATCTAAATCTCTTTACAGTTTTCTCAGTCTTTATTTCACATAGTTTGATGCTCTCCTATTAGGTACACACATATTAAGAATTGCCAAGACTTCTTGAAGAACTGGTCCCTTTATCATTAGGCAATAATCCTTCTTTATTCCTGATAAACTCTTCTTACTTTAAAACCAGTATTATCCAAAATTAATAGTTATTCCTACTTTCTTAGGATTGGTATTAGCATGGTACATTTTTATCCATTGATTTACTTTTAATATATATACATCTTTATATTTAAAAAGTTTCTTGTAAACAACATATAGTTGGGTCAGGTTTTTCAGTTCACTCTGACAGTCTTCTCTTTTAATTGGTGAAAATAGAGCACTGATATTTCAAGTGATTACTGATATACTTGGATTAATAACTACCATATTCATTACTGTTTTCTATTTGCTGTTCCTACTCTTTGTTCCTATTTTTATCTTCTAACTCTTTTTCTACCTTTTGTGAATTTGAGAATTTTATGATTCCACTTTCTCTCCTTCCTTAGGTTATCATTTAGCGTATGAGCTATACTTCTAATTTTTTACTAGTGGTTTTCCTAAAGTTTACAGTATACATTTATGACTAAACCATATCTATTTTCAAATAACATTATACCACTTAATAGGTAGCAATTATAATCAAATAATCTTAATTCCTTTCTTTAACTCCTTGAAATCATCATTATCATTTCCTATGTATCTGAATGCATCATTATTACTTTGAATAAATTGCTGTTACATCAATTATGAAAAACGGAAGCTTTTATTTTACCTCAGTTATTTTATTCTCTTTATATAGATCAAGTTTCTGATCTATATTATTTTCTGTATGAACTTACTCTAACATTTCTTACAGCTTTAAATTTCCTCAACTTTTGTTTAACTGAGAAAATATTTTTCCTTCACGTTTAAAGAATAATTTTGCATGGTACAGAATTAAAGGTTGGTGGCTTTTCTTTTCTCTCAACACTTTAAATAATCTCACTCCACTCTCTTCTTGCTTCCATGGTTTCTGAGAAAAAGCCAGACATAATTATTATCTTTGTTCCTCTGTAGGTAAGGTAGTTTTTCCCTCTGGCTTATTTGAGGCCTTTTTTTCTTTATCTTCATTGTTTTCTGTAATTTGAAAAATTATATGCCTACGTGTAGTTTTAGGTTTGTTGTGTGTATGTATGTGTGTGTGGGTGCATGCGTTCATGTGTTTATTACGTGTGCATTTTTCCTCCTTGGCATTCTCTGAGATTCCTGTATCTGTGGTTTGATGTCTGATGTTAGTTTAGGGAAATCCTTAGTTATTATTGGTTCCAGTATTTACTCTGTTCCTTTCTCTCTTCTCCTTCTGATATTTCCATTACATATGTTATACTTTTTATATTTGTCTCACAGTTCTTAAGATATTCTGCTGTGCTTTTGTTCTCTTTGCTCTTCAGCTATAGAAGTTTCTATTGCTTTATTTTCTAGCTCAGAGATTCTTTCTTCAGCCATGAATAGTCTATTAATAAGTCCAACAAAGGTAAAAATCACTTCTCCTAAAGTGTTTTTGATTTCTAGCACCTGTTGTTATTTCTTAGGATTTCTGTCTGTCTGCTTACAATGCCTGTCTGTTTTTGCATGCTGTCTACTTTAACCACTTGAGTCAGCATATTAATCACCATTGTTTAAATCCAATGGTCTGATAATTCCAACATCATTGTCATAGAGGTACTATACTTACTCTGCCTCTTCAAGTTGTGATTTTGCCTTTTTGTAATGCCTTATAGCTGGACATGTGTGTAAATAGGCCTTTAGTAACGTGGTGGTAAGGTGAGAGACAGGGAAGCATTCTAGAGTTCTATGATGAAAACTGAGTGTTTTAATGTGTCTTTGCCTCTGTACTACCAACTTCAGTGTTTCTTAGCCCCACCCCCACTACACACTCACACACACACACACACACACACACACACACACACACACACAGAGCTAGAGCCAGCTACAACTGGTTATTGCCCCTCTTCAGATCAATTAGACTAGGAAAATATCTCAACACATTAGTTTCTAGCTAGCTAGCTTCCCCTAAGGGTAGGTCTTTTAAGAATAGAATGTTCTGGTGTATTTCTGAATGGTTTCTTTTCCCCTTACTCTCCAGAAGCTGGAGGGGATTTTTCTCAGATATTTACTCTGGGAACCTGGTCTAGCTTCTGAAAATAAATCTTATTATATGGAGACCTTCTCCATCCCCATGATTTGGTTCCCTGGAGTTTTCAACTCTTAGAATTGTCTACAGTCAGACACTGAGACAGTAAGTCACTGGTTCTCTCCTTGTTTTCTGCTTGTGAGTCTCTGTTCAGAACACCTAAACTGCCTATATTCATCTGTCTCTCCAATCATGGATGCAGCAATGTGCCCTGTGTTGTTGATTTTTCAGGCTTTTTATTTGTTGTTGGGTTGAAGTGGCAACTTCCAAGCTCCTTACATGGAAAACTGGAAACCAGCAGTCCCTCCTTTTCCTTATAAGGTTGGTTCCTGATCATGAAGTAGCTACAATCAAAAAGAGCCTATACAATGTAGAGCATGCCTCCTAAATAACCACTTTACTGACAAATCTAGTACACAACATGCAGTGTGAGAGAAATGTCTGTGTTGTTACAAGGACTTCTAAGAAGAAAATTAGTTTATATTAGTTAATAAGATAGTGAGACAGGAGACAAAAGAAAACAAAAAACTGAAAGTTGTCACTTTACAGCCAAGCATGAAAAATGGAACATTTTGCAGTTTGAAACAAGACCAGATGTTATTCAACCTCTCCCATTTATCGAAGTCAAGGACAGACCCTCCTGTTAGGACATCCTTACTCTCTAACCTGCTATCAACAGCACTGCCAGGTGGCCTTATCAGGATTCCACTCCTACACCGCAGCGCTTGCCAGAGACTTCCCCTTAAAAACCTCTCTCCTACAGCTTCCGCTGGATTGCTCTACCCTCTTCTCTGAAAGGAGCTTTCCCAGCCTGCACTTGGGGACAATGGAGCCTCGCTTAGAGCCCATTTGGCTCCCTTGTCTCTGCCTCTTATTGTCGAACCAGCTTACAGATAGTATTAAGCAAAGTCCGCATTTAAGAATTATAGACTCATTTTAGATTTTAAGTCAAAGTGAGATTGTAACACAAAGTTCAACTAAATCCACACTAAAGAAACAGCATTTTAAAAGGTAGTCTCAATGTCTTAATGATATTTAGCCAAAGGTGAATTAAATCAGCTTTATAATTAAAGTTAAGAAATTTCCTACAAAACTATTATTTGGAGAATAACTTTTACACAAGACATGCAAAAGCTAAGAAAAAATAAAGTATATCTAGAATCAACCTGAAATTAAGTCTCAGAGCCATTTAAAGACTAATGCTAATTATGCAACTTTGGAATACTACATACAAAAGATAAGAGGTTTTTGGTTTGTTTGTTTTATTTTGTTTAGCAACTAAGAATACCTATTATAAATCTTAGGAGTCATTAGCCTCCTCTCTCTTCCCTCATCCAACTTGTATCCATTTTTAATAGATTCTAACCTCTTCAACCTCTGCTCCTGACTTACTAAGTAAACATTCTCATAATTCAAGATCAGACCTAATCTACAGTCTCCTTACTGGCTTGTTTCCCTTCAGTCTTACTCCCACAATAAGTAGGCCCAGCTGTCTCTAAAATTATCTTTCTAACATGACACTTATTTTTTTTACAACCTTCTGTAGTTTTCCAGAGTCTTCAGGAAAGAATTCAAACTTGTCAGCACAGCAAGGTGGGTTTTCATGAGTCGGCCTCTACTTACGTCTCCAGCTTTTATATTTAGCTTTAGAACAAGACTCCAGCTGTCTAGAACCACACGGGTAATTTCCTAAGTGGGTCAGAATTGTTCATGGCCTGGATATGATTACTCAGCTCCCTCACTGAACTCTTCCCCCAGCTGTTAATAACTCCTAAGTTATTCCACCCAGAATCTTCTTGGATCTAGACTAGACCCACTCCTCACCTGGCTGCATAACCCTTTACAGTTTACAGTGAAATATGTATTTTTCATACTCCATGCCTCACAGTATAGGGGTGGCATTAAATACTTATGATTCAATGGATAATTTAACTTTGCCCTCAGAAAGATAACCAAAAGTAACTAAGTTTGGAAGTGCAATACAAAATTTTAAAACCAGCACCAACCTTCTATGCCAAAAACTAGTTTACAAATTAAATTAAAAGGAATTTCATTCAAATAAAATCTACAAATAGCTATTTTTTCAGTTAATGAATCAATAGAAATGTTTAACTACTTCAATAGTTTTAATTTCTTAAAAATTTCAAACATAAAAACATAAAAATATGTGGCGATACTATGCCATAGAATTACCAAATACTAATTTTCAGAGGCTTACAAATAATTTTTATGAAACTCAAAAAAAAAAAAAAACCTCTTTAAAAGAACATGGAACTGAAATATTAATCACAGCTTCTTCAATTATCTAAACCATTAACATCATCTATCCCAATTAGGAAACTAACACATTATTTAAGGCAAGTTTAAGCAGAGACATGAGAGCAGAAAACAAAACAAAACAAAAAAACAAAAACTGTAAGAAAAAAAAAGTTAGAATGTAATGATTTACTTTTATATTATCCTTTGACAAGTACTCTATTCCAAATTTAATGTTAATGGTGTTTCTAAAGCACATATGAACAACTAAGCCTATAGAGCACTAAGTCTGAAGAGCACTAAAGAGCACTACCCAGTGACAAATCATTTAGTAGAGAAAAATTTTAATTAGCAAAATGAAGAGTAAATCAAAATTTTCTGCCTTAAATATTTTAACGTAACTTGTACTCAAAACTATACCAAAGATTATTTCAGCATTATACACTATACTTGATACAGGATCACCTTACCAAGTAAGAGATTTCATGTACTTACGCCCAATAACTGAAAACAAATGTCTGCAGAAATCTAAATATCTATGATTAACTTTCTCAAAAATTGTATTAATATTGGGAAATACTCTTAATGTAGCAAATAAAACCTCTAACACTCTGATGAAAATCATTGTTAGCAGATCTTTTTCTAATAGTTTTATAACATTTATCATAAAAGCACTTTAGAAGAAATTAAATATAACATCATTTTCAGAAAATCATAACTGAGAGTTAAGATCATTTCCTGCAATGAAACTTATCAAACAGTACTGAGGTGCCTAGGAGAAAATAAACAGAAATAAGAGACAATTTTTACTGGCTCAGGAAAGCTGAACTCTGGAATACAAAGTGCCTAGCCATTCGCCTTCTCCTGTGGGCCTTTCAATGCAACTCAGACAGGGTTCACTGATTATTACCCCTTCTTAAGATTCGGTTTTCTTTGTATGGACTAATACAGATTGAGAAGTCAAAAGGCACTACACCTATAAAAACTAAAATTCCTAAAGGCACGTAGCAGGCCTTACAATAATAATTGACTTAAGCAAGAAATACCAATGGATGAAAAATAAGAGTGAAAGGATGATATTTACAGTTCCACATTACCTACTCATTGCAAAGAGAAAAAAAGTTCATTACAGTGGAGAAACCTAATAGATACCACTTTAAGCAGGTGATTAATACCACCAATAATGTTAGCGCAAAAAGACTGAAGAGCTTATAGAAACCTGTTTACTTATAGAAAAACTGAGAAGAACACACTTCTGTGGTGTTCCTACCAAAAAAGACACAACCTGAATCTAATCCAGAAGAAACAACAGACAAATGGGGATTGGGGGACATTTCTACAAAACAACTGGCCTGTAGTCTTTAAAAATATCAGTGTTAAGAAAGATAAAGACAGCTTGAATAACTATTCTATTTCAAGAAAACTAAAGAGAAAGTGACATTATACCTAAATACAATATATTATCCTGAACCAGACAAAAAGTATTTCCTACGACAACAGTATCAACAAGGAAATTTAAATATGAGCTATATATTATAGTATAGCATCATTGTATCATAGTTATATATTATATATATATATATATATATATAATATATAAACAACTCTCCTATTCGTAGGAGATACGTGCTGAAGCAATGAAGGCTGAAGGATCATCATGTCTACCACTTAGGCTCAAACAGTTCAGAAAGAGAAAGGGAGAATTATACAAATGTGGCAAAATGTCAGCAGGTGAATGTAGGTGAAAGTATAATAAGTAGTTGTCTGTAGTTTTCTAGAAATTTGTCTGCAATTGAAACTCTTTCCTATTAAAAGTTAAAAAAAAAAAAAGATACAGCCTCATAAGTAGACATTTTTTCTTTTTACACTTCCCTTGTCCACCGCAACCAAGAGGATGAAACTTACATTCTAAGGATGGGACAGCAGGAAGGTTCGTGGATTCAGCTTCTTTTATAACGGGACTGAGCAGCTTTATCAGCTCTGGACTTGCCAACATGTGCAGTTAATATTATATAAATCCCTTACTTATTAAACAATTTTTAAAGAAATAAAATTAGTTTGCATTTTACTGTAATTATAGTATACTATAATCATAGTAAGTCTTCCAGAAATACTAAGATAGTGCATAGGACTTCAAAGGTGGCCTTTAGTTAGTTCAGTCATTCCCAGACTTTCAAGTTCGATTCTGACACTGCTGTGGCATACCGCATGTTCATAGAGCGTCTTCCTAGAAGTCTTCCCTTACTCCAATCATATCTTCACCAACTACTTCTTGATCCTTAAGACTTAGCCTAATCATTCTTCCTCAGGAAACACTCAGGGTGAAGAAGGCAAAGTTCCTAAGTTCCTATAATATTCATGCTTCTGTCCTAGCCCTGAGGACACTTCACTGAACCTGTATGCTATACTTTATTTTCTACTCCATGTGTATCTTAGCAAATAATGAGTTATCTAATAAGTATTTCTATTCATGCCTAAATTAGAGACAGAAAGGATAATTACAGAGATAAAAGTAAATATTCCCTCAAGTAAATGGAGACAAATGGAACCAAAGAGTGTTTGAACAAAACACTAAAATGCCTCATATTTCTGGACTGTTCAGCAAGGTAGGAAAAACTGTCATCCCAGAGACTGGCTTCATTTCAAATTTGTATCCTTTAATGAAAGTGAGGGAAAATGCTTCAGAAGATTCAAGAAGTCCTAGAGCTTTGATATTGGGTAGATGTAAGAAATATGATTTTCTAGGAAAACCTCTGGCTACTACTAACACTTTGGTACCTTTTTACTAATTGATTTTAAAAATTATGAGATTCAAGATAAACCATTGAAAAGAGGGTTTAAATTTAGGCTAGGAGCCTACTGCATGGTTGCATAATTCTTTTACAATGTAAATTCAGTAAAAATTCAATTAAAGAATATTTACATGAAAGGCAATCTATTAAAATGACAGGTTACCATCTTTTGACAGGGAGGGGAGAGAATCAGGTCCTCAAATTTTCAGTTATAACAAAACTTGCCAAATTATTCATTTTACCCACAAGAATTTTTTTCCCCTAGCAAGATGTAATACCTGGGTGACATATGTAAAAGGCAACTAAGAAAATAATTCCAAAAATAAATTAAATCTCTTAGATAAGTAAATATAAAATTTGCTTAATCATTTTTTAAATTTCAGAATATTATATTCTATTGTTTATTTGATGACTTCAAACACACACACGCGTGCACGTGCGCTCATAAAATGAAATATTCATGTGACCACAAATATAACTACCCAACCCACTGAAAGAGAAAAAAGAGAAAGCACTTAAAAGAAAAGTAAGTCAGTTCACTTTTCTCTGCCTCCCCTTTTCAGACAAAATGTGTATCTATGCTGAACTGATCCCTCAAACCCAATGCAAGTATCTATTTGTCAAAGAAATCCACCCTAATCAAACAAAACTAAATAGGAAATTAATCCACAGATACCCACGCCAGAATCATACCCAACTATCTGTGAAATCTGCATTTGATTTTACATTATAAAATACATAGACTCTATCATGTATCTTTTTATTTTCTTTATTGCCAAACTTTTCATTAACCACCACTTCTAAAACTTTATTTAGGTTGATCCTTGGATTAATTTAAGATTTAAGTTACGTTACCATTTCTAAATCAATTGTAATTTAGTGGTAAATAGGGTTCAGAAAATCAAGAAGTTATTATGGCCTCAAATCATTTTAACTGGCAAAGTAGAAACAACTTTAGACAGGAAGATAAGAGCCAGCAGCTATAAAGAATTCTTAGAGTTGGTTTGGAGTTTTGTTTTTTTCTGTTAAGTTCTTTTTTAATTACATAAAATAGCTGACACTGAAGATATTTTTCAAACCATTCCTCTACTAATAAAATTATAATCAAAGTGGAAAATTCCAGATGTTAAATTTGGATATGACTACATTATATGTCTATTAAAAAATCATATGAAATGTTTCAGTAACATGGTTATTAATGTTAAAAAGTTAAAACACGTGAGGATTATTTCCTTCAATTTCGTTCATAAGTATTTTAATCACTGTTTTTAAATGCCCATGTACTTACAGAATAACTAAAATACCTAAATAGATATAAACATCAGAGAACAAAGCAGTAGCACTATACCCTTGCATTAGTGAGTTCTTCTCTACTGTTTACCTACATATAAAAGATTAGAGAGGGCAATACTCATCACTTATTAACCTGCTTGAAAAAGGAAACTAGAAACAAATAGAAAAATCTACATGAGATCCTCTACCTACAAAATTCAGTGTCTCTTTTCCTGAAGTCCTGAGCTGTCCATATGCACATACTGTTGCTTCTGAATTAGAGGCTGATTACATTTAAAATCATTCTGTAGGAGAAAAATGATGACAGTTTATGATGCTGTTATAAAGCATAACTGAAGGTATATTATAAAAGTTCTCTAGACTGTTATTGTTTATATTTTTTTGCCAAATTTATAAGTATAAAATTGACCACAGCTCAAAGGATAGGAACATGTAGGGAAAACCCAGAAGATCAGAGCACTGTGTCTAAGACATGGAGGTGAGAGCAGAGCTGACCTGACCCCAGACTTCCCTGAACTGAGTGAGGTCCCCTCCTCCTCCCTTCAACTCTAAACCCCCTTTTCACCCCCACCCAGATCAGTTAGGGCTATATGTAATCCAGTATTCCATATAAATACAGATTTCACAGGGAAGGGGAGAAACACTAACAACTCTAAGATCTGTTTTTCAGGCAGTGTGAACAACTAAATAAAAATAAAATAAGGATGTTTCTTCATCATCTTTCTTCCTGACTGCCCGCCTACTCTCCTTCATTCCTGCCTGCACCTTTCCTTTAAAAAAAAGATTTTAGTTATTTTCAACTGATTTATTTCTCTATGTATTACTAAAATACATCACTTATAAAAATCTCATTTTAATGAAATCAAAAGAAACAAAATGATTCGAATTGCTAAATTCAAGGAAAAAAATCAAATTTTAAATGTTTCATCTTTTGTTTTTAAACATGATCATTTGAACAACAAAAATTCTCAACCAGAAAACTTTCTTCACTGACAAAGCAAAAAAAAAAAATCAACATCCTAATTTCATACCCACTTTTCTTTCATGTCAAAATATATATATACACACATATGTATTTTTAAATGCTAAATCCAACAATAAAGTCTCCAAGAGAATCATTAAAATGAAATTGTTTTTATTAATAAAACAATAATTATACTTTAATAACCCTCATTTTAAGATGAGAAAAAAACTGTTTTTAGAAATTTTAGTAAAATATCTGATAAACGGAAGCTCACTGGTTGCAACTGCCTCTAACTCTATGAAATGCCAACATTCTTTAAACTAATTTCATGAAAGAGACATAAACAGATATAAATTCACTAAATAATTCATTTATGTTGAAAAATAAGGCTTGGTTTAAAGTAAACAAGACCAGAAATTCAGTATTCTAAGTCTTATTGACAAACTTAAAAGTTTTTCCTCCCACTAAATAGATTTAAAAGAAAACATTTTTGAGTGATCCCATTCAGCTTTGATCCCATTCTTCTTGCACTGAAGATATAAAAATTATCATAACATATCAATCCATCAAACTACTAGCACTAGCTCTGAAATCTATTCTAAGTTCATCTACTTATTATATCATCTTTTATCCTTCTAGTCCAGGCCACCAACTATCTCTACTCCAAATTACAATGAAAACCTACTAAAACACCTTTTTGCTATCACATACACCCCGTACAATGCATTCTCCAGAGTAGCCTAAGTGATCTTTTTAAAACATAAATCAAATCTTGTTATTCTCCCATGTGAAAATCTTTCAGTGGCTTGCAACTCAGTTTATAAAAGTGAGAGTTGAAAGACAATCTACCAGCTCCTACAAGATCAGACCCTTGCCCACCTCCCCTTTTCCATCCCTTTCCATGCTGGCCTACACACCATCCTTCAAATTTAGAGTTTCCCACTCTGGGCACTACTGACACAATTCTTTGCTGTGGAGGACAGTCTGTGCAGCATCCCTAGCAACATCCCTAGCCTCTAAGCACTGCCAGCATCACCAAGGTATCACAGCCAGATAGTTTCTGCCACTGCTTTTAAAGAAGCAAGCTCATTCCTGATTCATAGCCTTCTCCCCTTTCATTTCCTTTACCTGAAGTCTTACCCTCTACCTGAGCTGTTATGGCTGATTCCTGTCCTGGGATGTTACTGTTTCAGTTTAGCTGTTCTGACCTACTCAGAGAGGCCTATGTAACTTTGTGTCCACTTCTATCATAGCTATCTCCCAGCACTAACCTTAACAGGGTACAAAGTAAGTGCTCAAAAAACAGTTATTGAAAGAAAGAAGAGATGTCAGTAAAAAAAGAAAAAGTACTTAAGTAGCAAGACCTTAATTTTCAATATATGCTGCCATAGCAGCACTCCTGGATATTCTCTTATACTAACTTACCTGTACTATCAAATGTGTACGTTCTAATACATCATTAATTATTTCCTTTGGAAGTACTGATAGCACTATTATAAGTTTTACTTGTCCATTGTGCCTTAATAAAAACAGTGCAACACAAGAGCATCCTTCTGAAGGGTGAGGAATAGAGAGGCATCCTAACTGAAGAGCAATAAAAGCAGTGATCACACAACCAAGAGCTAAAAAATAGCATGAGCAAAGGGAATCCTGATTTGTCTTATCATGCATACAACAGGCTCACTACTTTATCGAAGCAGGTTCTCCTTAATTTACATTTTTTAAGTGGGAGCAAATAGATCGATAATTTTTATTTAAAAAATAAATAGATGAAAGAAAACATGACTTCAAAAGCAAAAGGCTATACAAAACGAAATGTGAGAGTTGAATCTTAATTGACGAAGGAGATTTTAGTGTTTTCATGTGAACTGGTAAAAATCCACTCAGATTAACCATATGCTGAACAGTCAAAACCATGCAAAACTATATTCTCTAAGCAGTAGTCCAACTGCATTCCCTTCAACACCAAAATGATTAATGCATGGATCTTTTAATTACTTCTGGGGTTGTTTCTGATATTAGTACTTTGAATATATACTGTTCAGTAAATTAATGCAGTTGTTCTATTGAAAATGTCATTACTCTGAACTACTAAAATAAATATTTAATCAAAATTCCACATTTAAAAAACTATCACTCCTTGGAGCATTTACAAAAGAGGTTTTGGAAAGGGCAAGTGAGATCTTGCAGACCAGTGTGTGAGCAGAAGAAGAAAGCAGGCATATACCAGTTGTGGACCATGAGCTTCTGTACAGCCAGGAGAGCGTTGTAGCGAACCTGCTGGTCTTCGTGGTGCATATGGTTCATCACCAGCTGCTTCCCACCAAGCTGTTCAATGACCCTGTAAAACAGAAGATGCTGCGATTACTTTCCAATTCATGCTGTAAGTCAGCAGAAAGCCCACATACCAAGTGAAAAAGATTGCTTTTTTAAAAAGAAACCTCTATTAATAGGGAGAGGAGGAAGACATTATTTTTTAAAGAAGGAGAAGAAGGATTTCTATTTATCTCTTTACTTATGATTGTTCTTCCCTGCTGAGTTAGTAACTCAGGTCCCTTCAGTTTTACGTGGTCTCCATTCTAGCTGTCAGCTTAGTGCCTGAGCTACCAGAGCATAACAAATGCAAGGGATTTTTTTTAAAGAAACATTAACCAACACACGTCTATTTTATATCATTCTCTCCAAATGACAGATTTAAAGAATTCAAATATTTTCTCTTTTAAATTCCTAATGACAAATCTAATTGGTACTCTCACTTCCTAATTCAGGTAAATATTATCTTACTTGGATCCCTCACAGACTATTGTTGTTTTCTAGGTAGTTAAGCATTAACTTCTCTAATACGAATATTTCTGGCTTGCTTATACACTGAATATCACTTAATATCCAAAGTAACATCAAATCAATATGAAGTTTACCAGAGGTCCAGCTGATATAGATACAGGCTCAGATATAGACAGCAGGGAACATAGGGCTAAAAAGCACCCAATAAAAGCCATGTTCAGTTTCTTGAAAAAGCCTACTGATGTTTAAAATATCTGACCTTTCTTCTAACAATGGAATATGCCACATGAGTTCTTGGGCAGTGAAACAGAGGAGAAAAGTCCTATTGTCAAGAACACCAAGATGACTAAGAACTGACATTGCTTCCTATCACTACACTCTCCCAATACTCTGAAAAATTCAACTACTACAGATGCCAAAGTAAAGTGGAAAAGGTCTTTTTTCTTCATGAATGACAGAGGTTCTCTGTCCCTTTGCAAAGGTTTACCTGTGGATAGAACTGTGAAAAACATTGTGTCACAATGTCCTTGCCCTCCAGAGAAGGAAACAAGAGTTAATGGTGTCTAACCTAATGCTAAGGAAACCACATGCAGACACAGGTGTGTATTCTCTGCAGCTGAGATGACAGAGACCTGATAGATGTGAGTAGCACAAGTCAGAGAGGACACAGTAACATGGAGCAACAGAGCAGAGGAGCTGTGCCGGGATCAACCTAGATTTTTAGAGTCTGTGGGGCAAAGTAGTTCGATGGCACACAACAAACAGCTAACCCCTACTAATGAGAGCTGCAGTTGGATGGCCCAGAAAAGGTGTTGCCATTGAACCAAAGAAGGGCTCCCAAGGGAGATTATCAGTTTAGGGGAAGGAGAGATTATCAGCTAAGGGTAAGAACACATAAAGCCACCAACAGTCAAGAAGCAATCTGCTTCTCCCTGTTGCCTCCTCCTTTCCTATTCACCAGCCTCAGGAAGACTGAGGCAACAATAGGTGAACTCAGGGAAGCAGATTCAGGAGTAGAGAGGAGTCAAGGCAAGGGCATCAGGGGTAGATGGAAGAGAAGTCCTACTTTTGAATAAGTAGTGGTAAGGGCTACTAATGTCTTGGATTAAGTCCTGTGTGTGATTTTAAATGACCATGGGGTCATCTCTTATCTAAGGAAATAAGAAATGAGACTACCTAGGTTTTAATCCAGAGGTACAGAAAGATTATCACCACTAAATAAATGTTAAAGGAACTTTAGGGACAAACATAAAGTCATTCTAACTTCACAACACTGCTTTGAGTCAACCCACCAATCCAGTGTATGTGTGAGCTATTCTGAGGTAGCTGGCAGGGCTGGCTTCTGCCAGCTGCTGTTTTGGGTATCAGTCTATCTCTCCCCCCATCACTGATTCCTTTCCCCTCCTTCCTCTTCCATAAATGTCCAGTGCTATCTGCAACTAATGGATTAGTCCAGTTATGGGGCTCAGTATTCGGGAGGTCCTCTCTCTACTGTATTTACATCACATGCATCAATGTTGGTTTTATCAGTAAGGATTCTATTTTAGCCTCTAACTGTTATCTCCTTTGTCCTATTCAGAATTCTGGCAGCCAGGAGGGTGATTATTTATGACACCCTCCAGCATACTCCCAACACACAGAAAAACAGCTGATCTTCATTTTTCTTGGTAACCGTGCTCTATGTAAAATTGCTTTGTACTCTTAGGTCAAATACAGAACTAGGTTCCTGTGGGTCTCTGGTCACATTTTAATCAACCAAACAATCCATAACCTATTTTATATGGTTCTGTTTAAAGATACTTTATTTAATGTATACTATTGATTCGCTGAATTGTGCCATTTACTGACTCCCTTTGAACATTGCTTAGTCTCTAGTTTTCAGATATTTGTTTGATCCTTAAAAGGCATGCTTGTCTACCTCAAAATGATATGTGAGACTTAAAAGATTTGTGTGAAATTTAAAGGGAAAAAAAAATAAAATAAAAATTGAACTCATGGCCAACAGCACTAGATAATGAAACTTATCCAACACACATATTTTGTTCAGTATCACAGTCTTCCTGCACTTACAAACACTAAACAGCACTTTAGCACTAATACAGTGGATCTTTTAAACAGTGAAATCACTGAAAAGATCCCAAAAAGGACACTTCTTCATAGTACAAGAACTAAAACAAGAAGGCCAAGCATCATTTTGTCTGATCTCAATTGAAAAAATATGTGTCCAGTGATATAAAATTTGCTCTGTTCTGCCACATACACAAACGACCATGAAAGCATAAGTAACTGATTTGGGGATTAAAAATAAATTTTAATAGGTAGACAAATTCACAAATTTAGAATCCATATATAATGAGGATCAACTGATATCTCAGTCCATCCTCCAATAGATATTCCAATATGTATCATAAAGAGATGAACAAACTCCATTCCACTGAAACTCATTGCTATAAAACCAGACATTTTCTGTCTTCAAAATTTACGATGCAATTGAAACACAATTATACACATATATCCGAAATTATGGATGATTGAAAAAAATGGTGAAAAAGGAATCTTTCCAGTTGTCAGATTAAGGAAAGACATCATTAAAAAGATAGGCTATTTAAGTAATTTTATTTAGAACTAGACGAGTATTTTGTTATTAGCTTTTATCTAACCTGGAAAATCTTGCTATTATTCAAAACGAATTAAGTAAATAGTATGTTAAGAGTTAAAATATTATAATACATAATTAACAAGCTCAATACTGGTAAGAACATTTAAGGGATGCAACAATAAGTGAAACAAATGTATATTTGAAAAAAATTTAAATACCCTAAATAGCACAGCACCATTTTTGTTTGTTCTGAAGGCTATTTTCCCTCTTAATATAATATCATACCATAATATGTAATATATTTACATAAAATATCCTGATATGTATTCTATTGTTTAGCATTCCATTCATGGCTAATGAAATTATATCACTCTGTAACATTATTAAGTCCATAAAACATTACTAAAAATGGGCAAGTTTTGATTCTACTTACATGAAACTTCCACTTCTATGTAGCAATATACTCTGTAGAGACTATAAGTTTAAGCACAAAAATCACATCTATTTTGTTTTCTCTTATAATTAACAAGATGGTCATTAACAATTTCTTTAGACAAAAGATAATGTAGGGGACTATTTACCAGATTTCTAAATGGGGAAACCCTTTCTAAACATAATAGTGCAAGAAATCACAAAAAATTTTACTAGACAATAAACATCATAGGTTAGAACTCAGATTGGTGCCCAGCACACAAGGCGGATGCTCAATAAAATATTAGTGATGAGAGAATTTCACTACGTAGTAACTGAAAATCATGTACAAGTAAGTTTATGAACAGAATAATGCAAATAACAAACTTTAAAAATGTTTATCTTAAATGAGGCTGTTAGTATTCCCAACAAATCATTTAAGCAATCAAAATATAAAGTAAAAGCACCAGATGCCATTTCCCCCGTGAAAGTTAAAGACAAATGATAGTATTCAGCATTGCTGAGTGAAATTTGACTGTGCTGTTCTCATATACTGCTGGTGGGAATCACAGAAATCATCCATAATTCTGCAGACCAGAAAAAGTCACTATTAATACTGATTTGTTTCATGTACTATGTATAAGTTCTAATAACTGAGGCTGCACTAGAGTCAACTTATTGCACATTACTATAAATATTTTCTCAGGTCAACATCAAAAATTCCCATTATCATTACATGTGAATGCACCACAGTGTTTAACCATGCCATTAATATTTCAGGTTATTTTCAAAATGTTTTCCTATTATAAATAATTCTATAAAAAGTAGTACAGGATCTTTTAATATTATATTTTATATATGAAGTAAGATGTGAATCTATTTTTTGTTACTTTAACTCAAAACTTTTTTCCATGACATCATCTTCCATTTGTTTTTGAAGTTTCTTATTACGAACTAAGCTCTACCACTCACATAGACTTATTTATCTGTATCTATTAACCTGCCTTTTGAAATGAACCTAAAATAAAAGTTCTCTGCCAGGCCAGTAGCAAGGGTTTGCAGGATCAGAATGAAAACATCCAGCAGTCCAAAGACTGAGTTATTCAGATGTGCCCTGGTGGTTTAGGGGTTAAGCCTGCCACCTCCAGCCAGCACAAGCCACACACATCCCAAGGACCCAGAGTTTGCATCCCAGAGCCAGGGCGAACAACCAAGATGAAAAGATGAACAACTAAATAAAATGAATAAATGCTGCTTAAAACAACAACACAACTGAGTGATTCAATAGCTACATTAAATAACTGTCTACATTCCCTGCCATATGTATCAGTATCCTGAGCAGTTTTCCACATACCACTTGCTTAATGTTTCTTCTCTCATTCATCCTCCAGTTGTGGAACAGATCCATTCCTCCAAACCTAAAGGTTTACCATGCTGTATTTTGCAAAGTTATCCACCATGTCAAGTTCAGAGATGTTTATGGTCATTATTCCAAACCAGAAAAAATGCAAGATAAACAATCCCCTTCATTCCAAAAGAACCTGAATTAAAACATCTCCTTCTTGTATCTGAACCCAAAAAGTGGCTTGCATCTTACTTACTCCTAACCTAGTTCAATCATGTCAATCCTGACAACACAGTATGTGACCCAGGAAATATTCCACAGCACTGGCAAATTCTGCTCAATGAAATTGTCGTAATTTTAGAATCAGGGATATCAAAGTCCAACAATTCAAAGCAGCCTGAGCTACTTAAGTCAGATATAGAAAAAACAAGGTAAAGATAAAAAATAATATACTTCGTAAGACACCCGGAGGAGAAAAGCCAAGTTCTTTGCTTGAAGAGATGAACCTCCATCTAGTGTACGATGTTTCAGGATGTTTAAACATTTATATACAAAGAGGACAAAGAAGAAGTCATGAAGTAATTGTGGAATGTTAAATTCAGCAACTGAAACTGTGGCTCTGCCACATTATAAGTTTATAATAAATAAGGCAAATACTGTAATGGGTTTCTTATAGATACCTTTGATGAAGATAAAATATTACTACTAAGAAAAGGAGCTCAAACTTATTAAGTACCTACTTTGCATCTACTGGCACTATGCTAACTGCTGCACTTGGATTACTTATTTAATCTTCACATCAACGTCACAAGGAAGGAATTTGAATATATTCCAATTTTATCTACTAGGAAAGCAATTAATAAGTAGAATAATAACAACTCAAACAAAGGCACTAAGAATTCTTGCTTTTCCAAACATAAAATAGGTATTTTGATCCATTTAATGTTTTCTCCCTTGATAGAATACTGGTACTGTGGATTTTTTTTTTTTTTTTCAAAAAAAAGTTTATCTTTTCACTGTTTTTTAATGCATTTTTGAAGGAATATTGTATCAACATTATACAGATTTAATGTGTGCATCACTGTAAATTAACAGCTATACATTTGGGTAAGGGGAGCCAACTGCATGATGAAGGAAGAATTGGAATGATGGTAAACATAATAATGTATCTTTTCATTGTTAAGGTAGTTAAGTGATTTCAAGTTATGGGTTCAGCATCACATCCCTTCCTCTGTAAAGACTCCTCTATTTCCTCCCATACTACAAAATGTATCATTTCATTCCATTAATCTACATCTACTGTAACTTTTATTTACAGATGTTCTATTTTCTTTTATAATTTAAACCTAATGTGTTCAATAACAATGTCTAATTCATATCTGCAACTACAAATAATAGCCAAAAATAACCAACACTCACAAAATAGCTATTAAATTATATCATAGCAACAAAAAAAGCTTTAACATGAAATTTCTACTGTGATCTGTCTTGGCTACTACACAGTAGTATTATACAGATATACGATGTTTTTATACTATCCCCATTTTTAATTAGGCTTAACATAATTTCTAGTATTATGACCACCTTGGTTTCTCTGCCTAACTACTCTATTTAAGTGAAGTACATTAATTGGAATTCTTTGTGAGTGTTTCAGGAGACCCAAATGAAACAAATGACTTTTCTCTTACCGTTTGCCCCGTGGATAATGCCGTACATATTCTCCAACATCATGAGCAGCAACTGCTAAGACTTGTGGATCATCTGACACCTCCAGAAGTTTTGTCAAAATTCTGAAATAAAGTTAACCCAAAGATAAGTTGATCTCTAATAGGTACAATGTATATATCTTCCTGAAAATAGGTGCTTATAAATATAATTACATTTTCTATGGCTCTTACTATCACACGTAATATATTACATATACTCAGACTCACAATATGCACAATTCTCAAAATATCAAGGCAATCTGTCTCCTACTCTCTCAAGAAAGACAACTAGAACAGGAGCAAATGTTATTTTAACATATAACTTTGTGTAGATCCAGGCTAATTACATTTTAAAAATAAATCATTTGTAAACCTTTTGTTAGTATTAGGAATAAATTACTTTCAGCTTACTTTCAAGACAAGCCTGAGTACTGAGCACACATATTTCCCTTCTCTCTTCCAACTCTCACGAGACTTGAACATACACTTTACAGATATAACAAAATCTATTATAACACCAAGTGAATGTTTCTGAGAAGATGGCACCAAAAATTCACAATTCTGACCCCTTACCTTCCAGATACTTTCTTCAGAGGAACATGTAAGTAGAGGAAAAATTTCTACTGAAGCTTGACCCATTTATCTGAGAGCAGGAACTGACCACCAACCGCTCTGCTGGGAGCACAGAGCCACAACCACAGATTTCTGTTTAAAGTTCTAGGGAGATAGCCCATTTTACCCAGAGGGTACATGTGTCCTAAAGAGGGGGACTCTGCCACTCAGAATACAATCTGCTGAGAAGGACTGCCATCCTAGTGAGTGGAGATAATTTAAGGAACTGATTGTTCCTATGTTATTTAAACTGCTCTAAGGTACAGAAACAGAAAATGTCTCAACTCATTCTACAAACAGGCATAACTGTGATAAGCAATCTGAATGAGTAATTTTTTTAAATGACTAGGTAGAAGATTAATGAATATAAAACTGTCAATAATAGCTACTCAGTTACAGATAAATTTTTTTTAACTTAAAGAATTAGCTAATTGAACCAGTAAAACACTAAGATAATTTCATTTCAGTTCTCAGCTCAAATGTCATCACTTGCTTAGGAGCCTCCAATCACCCTAAGACAGTACCCTCCCTTATCATTCTCTATTCTTTCTTCCTGATTCATTTTTCTTCATAATACTAATTTCTACCAGCCATTATATTTACATGACTATTTGCTTATAATTTAAGCTTAATTAAATAAGCATTTTGTTTAATTTGCCATTGTAGTCAAACAATCTAGACAGTACTGGCCATACAATAGAGGTCAATCAATACTTGCTGAAAATAATTTAAGGGTTTATATAAAGAGGGAAAAAAATAATTTAAGGATAAATTGGAGAAAAAAAAAGTTGAGAGCTCCTAATGAAACAAAATGCAGACTCCTCAATCCAGGATTTTTATTTCTAGGAATATTTCCTATAGAAATATTTTTACATTTTCATAAACATGTTTGTGTATGACTAAGAAAAGATCAGAAGGAAGAAGTCACACAGAAAGGTTAGGGGTCTTCCCTCAGCAAAAAAAAAAAAAAAGACAAGCAATGTCTTTCCCCCATTTCATCTAAACCCTACAACTAGGATTACTAGTTCTTCCTCTTTAACTGAGGTAAATCAAAGCTCAGTGAACTGAAGTGTTCTACCGGCTCCCCAACCCCACCACCAAAAATAAAGATGTCTTTGGGAATTAAATTCCAATAGCAAGGGAAATAAAATCCAAAATAAGCAAAAGATATTACAACAAACAAAAAACTTCTGCACAGTAAAAGAAACTCTCATAAAAACAAAGACATCCTATTGAATGGGAAAAGGTATCTACACATCACACCTCTGACAGGGAGTTAATATCCAAAACATATAAAGGACTCATAAAACTCAACAACAAAAATACTAACAATCCAATTTAAAAATGGGCAGATGACCTTAATAGTTACTTCCGTAAAGATGATATACAAATGGCCAATAGGCCCAGGAAAAGATGTTCTGTTTCTCTTGTCATTAGGGAAATACAAATCAAAACAACAACAAGGTATCACCTCATTCCTTAAAAATGGCTATTATCCAAAAGAAAGGAAACAAGTTTTGGAGAGGATGTAGAGAAAAAGTATCTTTTATACACTGTTGGTGGGAGTGCAAAATGGTGCGATCATTTTTGAAAACAGTATGGAGATTCCTCAAAAAATTAAGAATGGAAATTCCATATGATCTAGGTATTCCTCTACTAGATATTCATTCTAAAAAGACAACAAAAAATTTGTAAAGATATATGCATAACCATGTTCACTGCAGTGCTGTTTACAATAGCTGAGAGCAACTTAAATGCCCATCAACAACAGATAAGTGGATAAAGAAGATGCAGAAAAGATACATAATGAAATACTACGCTGCTATCAAAAAGCAGATCCTGCTATTTGTAGTAACATGGATGAACCTGAAGGGAATCACGCTTAGTGAGATAAGCCAGAAGGTAAAAGACAAACATCGCATGACATCATTCATATGTGGTATACAGAAATAGAAAGCAAATGAACTATAATAACAGACTTCAAAAGAAAAGAACTAAATCAAGCAAAAATAGACTTTCTGTGTGTTCTATATTTTAAAAATGTATAAAAAATAAAATTAAACAAAATGCCTACCTTTTCTATCACCATCTTAACCTGAAATAGCTAAACTACAAACAGGAAGCATTTATAAAGAAACTTGTCTTCAATCAAGCTATCATTTCATTATGAAGTAATTAGATGTCTTCTCGCTTCCAGATTAACTGGAATATGCATTTCCAAATAATATAGGAGAAAAAAATTAATATTTATATACACATGAATGTTTCAAACTCTGTAAATATATTCCTAATGACCACCCATAAACAAGGAAATATACCCCAGATATATTACATAATCTGCCTAAGGACACAGCAAATGTTGAAACTGAGATTTGAATTATTATCTGCTGACTCTAGCCCACACAAACTACAAGTGCACCTTGACAACAATTCATTCAACTCAAGTACATGAAAATCCACTAAAAAGCAGGACATATATTGAATCTCCCATTCATTTATTTTATTAAATTTCAAGCCATAGTCTTTACAAAGGTCATTTGCAAACTATTCTAAAATTAAGCTTAATTCAATGGAAACATTTTAATAGTTTCAAAATATTAAACTATTCAGATGTTTTTTATTATTTGAAAAATTATTACAATTTTATAAAATAGTAAGAAAATGATATTACATACAATACATCATAGCTTCAGAGTTAGACCAAATGTGAATTCTGACTCTGACACTTGCTAGAAATACAATCTTAGAAACTGCTAATGCAAATCCAATGTAAATATTACATTATTATTCAAACAGGTCACTCTCGCAATGTTTCTCCTCAGTTTTAAAAACTTATTTACTTTCTTGACTTTTGCTTTTCTCTTAATAATCATTCATGTGGTTTCCTGTATTTCCTGTATTTCTATATTAAAAATACATATTTATTTCAAAATTATAACACACAAGATTACAAAATATTTTTTAAATACTACTACCACATTCAAATGTAACAGGCAGAGGATAATGAACTTTATTATCTACTTATTAAGTTTGGAATTATCCACAAAACAGATCGAAGTCTGACATAAATACAATTTTCCACAGACAAAAAGAAGACTAGAAGGCATAGCGCTTTAATAATAGAATAAAATAGATTTCACCTGCATCTATTTTATCAGCCAGTTTGAAGGGTAGAGCTACTACACTCCTCTGTATACATCCCTATGCAGATAATGTATAGGGATAAAAGTAAAAGATATTGACTTCAAATTTCTCATCACATAAGCATAAAATAAAACTAAAGTACCACATGCCACTGTTTCCAGTTATTCAGAAAAATCACCAAATATCACACAAAGAAAAAGAGTACAACTTGAAGGAGCCATAAAAAATTAAAACCTAATTCCAGAAACAAAAATATGTAGTTCAAAAGATTTTTAAAAATTAAAAATTAAAATTAAAGATACATATACTGCTTTAGTAATATTTTTTAAATCTCCCCTCTATTATATCCAAGTTTTCAAAAAACTAGATTTCAAACATATTATTTGAGCTGTTTGTTGTTATTAAAGACTGGTGTCAAAACAATGCTGAAAAGATAATCCACTCTTTCCCTCTTGTTTTCATGTACCTACCCAAAACTATTAGCAACTTACTTTGATTTGCCATACTTTGTTTAAATAAAAATAATGTATCATTTTTAGTAATGCATAAAAAAGAAACTCTAGACAACAAAGATAAAGTGCTTACAGAACACATGTATATATCTCCTGCTCCTTCTAAATTTCTCCTTAAAATAACAATACAACGATTATTTTCTTTTTAAAATATAAGTTCACAAGGAAAGACAATATGGGAGATTGAGGAACAGTGACAAAATACTGAAGTGGAGAAAGTCAGAGCAGCAAATGCTAAACAATTTGATCTAACCAAATGTCAAGCTGGCAGTGAGGAAAGATGAATGGCATCCTGATTTACAACAGAGAAATCTTTCTATTAACGTTTCTATAAACCAGACTCAAACTACACTGTCCAATACTACCAATTAGTACAGCTACTAGTCACATGAGTTTATATAAAGTTAGTGATTTAAACTCATAAATTAAAATTCAGCTGATTCTCAGTTACACCAGTAACATGTTAGGCACTCTAAACAGCACAAACATGACTAAAGAAGCCCTACTAAAGCTGAAACAGAATATGAACATTTTTAAATGGCACAATCTATAGGAATGACAAATGAAACACAGAAATAAATCTAATGAAAGAAGGGCAAAACTATAACATTATCTAAAAGAAATTCTATACAAATTAAAGGATAGACCATGTTTAGTGAATTAGAAACCCCCAAATTTAAAATATATCAACTCTCACTAGTGCTAACTATAGATTGAAACCCAACTAAAATTCTACTAGAACTACTTAGTTGCTAAATGCATTCTAAAATATATATAGAAATTCAGAGGACCAAAAGATAACATGACATCCAGGGAGAACAATAAATTGGAATGTTCATGACAGTAGATACCAAGACTAGTAGAGGAATAATAGTACATCAATAAAAGTAGAGCAATTATATACTATAGTATTGGAATAAGAAGAGACAAATAAATGACAGAACAGAATAAAAAATTCAGGGAGTCATGTGCATAGTACAGATTCTAGAGAGAGTAATGAGACAAAATAATAAATAAATGGCATCCAGATTGAAATTATTATTTGAGATGTGAAATTATTTCTATTTGCAGATTATATATTATATGTAAAAAAAAAATCAAGGAATCCACACATAAAACTACTAAACCTAATTAAGAGTTCAGAAAAACTGTAATATGTATATAAATGTATATCAGCTGTTCTTCTGTAAGTTTGCAATGGTTACAACCATCAAAAAGTATTCAAAAATAAATTTAGCATAAAGGTATAAAACTTGAACTCTTAAAAGTACAAAGCACTTTTGAAAATAAATTAAGTTATTAAAAACAAGGGAAAGCATCCATATTCATGGGTCTAAACATTAAATATTGGTAAATATTGAAAGTACTCTCCAAATTGATTTACAGTGTCAACACAATACCTAACAGAATCCCAACTAGCTTTTTTGTAAAAACTAACAAGGTGATTCTAAAATATAAAATGACAAGAGACCCAGAAGAGCCAATACTATTAAAAAAAACAGCCTTGCAGCTCCCAGTCAACATGTAATAAGAAGTCATCACTCTTGTCCTCACGAGAAGACACTGAACAAACTACAAATCAACACCTCTTCTTATATCCAACAGAGAACCAATATCCCAGTGCAAAATCATAAACTAGAGAGAGAAGTAAATACAGCCTACTGGAAGCAGAAGGTGCTGCGAGATCCATCAACACATAAAGGGTAACTGACTTATTGCTAGACACTGAGCAAGGACCTGTTTGAGAGATAAAAACTCCTAGAGGCCCAGGTATCTGGGGATCCTCAGAGTGCTCATCCAAGGAGAAATAATCTAGAGGCATATGTCTGTTAAAGAAATTGAATCAATAATTAATAACCTACCAAAAAAGGAAGCAATAGGTCCAGATGGGCTCATTAGTAAATTACACCAAATATTTAAGGAGGAAATGACACCAATTCTCTACAATTTCTTCCAAGAAACAGAAGCAGAGTGAACACATCATTCTATGAAGGCAGCATTACCATAATATCAAAATCAAACAAAGATCACAAGAATGGAACAATGTCTCTCATGAACATAGATGCAAAAATCCTCCAAATATTAAATAATAAAATGCAACAATGAAGAAAAAGAATTATGTATACCAGCCAGGTTGGATTTATTACAAGTACGAAAAGTTGATTCAAGGACTTGCAGCAAGATGGCAGTATAGGAAGGACCTATACTCACTTCCTCCCACAAACATAACAAATCTACAATTGAATATGGATTAATCTACTCAGAAGTAGACCTGAAACCCAGATGAACAGTTTCCACAGCAAAGAATACAAGGCAGCCCACAAGGATTGCTCAATTTCTTACCAAGAAACCACCACCTGGGGCCAGGAATGTACAATCTGGAAGAGATCTCTAAGGTGCAGAACCTTTCCCTGGTAAGTGGGGAGAAGATTGTGTAAATATCTAACACCCTAGACCTTTTTATCCACCACAAGAGACCCAGGAACCCACTCCTGCATAGAGGGCCAGAGAAAATAAGACCCCAAAAAACAAGGAAAGTTAGAGACTATGAACCAATCCTTACAGGACTCATACGCAGACTCAGAGTAGCTCAAGGACATAAAGCAGTATTAATGGTCTGCAAAGTGCCTGACCCATAAGTGAAGAAATCTCAAATACCAACTATTATCATATCAGACAAAATAGATTTTTAAATGAAGGCTGTAATAAAAAGCAAAGATATGTATATCACATAATAAAAATGAGTCAAATCTATCAAGAAAGTAAGTCATCATACGTACATACCCAACACAGGAACAGCAAAATATGAAAATATTGTAAATATGTAGAAAAATCATTTGACTACATCAATCATCAATGATTAAAAAAACTATCAGAAAACTAATACATGTACGTACATTAACATTATACTTAATGGTAACAAATGAAGTTTTCTTGATAAAATCAGAAACAAGGAAAGAATGTCCCTTCACCATTCCTTTCTTTTTTTTTTAAAGGAAAGGTGCAGGCATTAATGAAGATGTGTAGGCAGGTAGACACAAGAAACGTTTTATTTATTCTTATTTAGCTGCTTACAATAACTGTTCCCCCCCAGACCCAGGTCTTGAACCCAGGACCTTGGAATGCATGTGGGACTGCTCCGAGGGTGTACTAGCGATAGGTCACCAGGGAGTACCCCACCATTCCTTTTCAACATCATACTGAAAGTCCTCACTGACACAGTAAGACAAGAAAAGGAAATAAAAGGGAAATGGATTGGAAAAGAAGAAATAAAAATGTATGCAGGTGGCATCATGGTCTAAATAGGAAATTCAAAATTACAATTTTAAATCTTCTGGAATAACCAGTTATAACATGGTTGCAGGGTACAAGATTAATATACAAAAGACAATCACTTTCCTATGTACCAACAATGAATAAATAGAATTTAAAATAATGTAATTTATTTAGCACCCCCCCAAAATGAAATACCTGAGTATTAATCTAACAAAATATGTGCAAAATTGACATGAGAGCAAAAAAACTCTGATCAAAGAAATCAAATAACAAAATAAATGAACAAAAAAGTCCAAGTTCGTCAATAGGAAAACTCACTATTATCAAGATGTCAATTTTCTCACCTTGATCTATAAATTTAATTCAATCCCAAACAAAATCCCAACAAGTTATTTTGTAGATGCTGACAAACTGATTCTAAAGTTCAGATGAATAAACAAAAGATCCAAAGTATCCAACACAATGTTGAAGGAACAAAACAAAATTAAAAGACTGATACCACTCGACTTGAGAACATACTATAAACACAGTAAATAAAAGAGTATGGGATTGGTGAAAAAATAGATCAGTGAAACAAAATAGAGAACTCAGAAATAGATCCCAGTAAATATAGTCAACTTATCTTTGACCAGAGTGAAAGCAATGTTAACAAAGCAAAGATAAGTCTGAATGGTGCTGAACAATTGGACATTCACAAGAAAATTCACATGAAAAAAAAAAAAATGCCAATCTAGATACAGGACCTACATCCTTCACAAAAATTAACTCGAAATGAATCACTGACAAATTAAAAACACAGAAATATAAAACTTCTAGAAAATAAAATAGGAAAATATTTATGCAAACTTGGGTATGATGATGACTTTTTAAAGACAAAACACAATCAGTGAAAGAAACCACTAATAAGTGAGACTATATTAAAAATAAAAACTTCTTCTCTGTGAGACACTGTGAGGAGACAAGTCAGAGACAGCAAGAAAATATTTGCAAGTACATTATCTTACAAAGGATTTCTACCTAAAATGAATAAAGCAATCTTAAAACTGAACAAAAAGAAAATAGCGCAATTTAAAAATGGTTAAAAGACCCATAAAGCACCTCACCAAAGCATATAAAAAGATGACCAACACCATATGTCATTAGGGAAATGCACATTAAAACAACAATGAAAAACTGCTATATGACTATTAAAATGGCCAATATCTTAAACAATGAAAACCCCAAATGCTGGAAAGTATATAGAGCAAAAGACACTCTCATCCATTAATGGTAGGAAGCAATCGGTTAAACAACAGTTTATAGCAAACAGCACAAAAATATATCTTCATAACACTGGGTAGGCGAAAACTTCTTAACCAGGACACTATAAAATTACCAGCAAGAAAAGAAGAGATTAATAAATTTAGTTACATTAACATTAAGGATTGAAATGGTATGTAACAGAACAGGTGAAAATAGTTGTGATGAATATATTTGAAAAATAACTCATGTCAGAATGCATACAGAACTCTTAAAAAGAAAAAAAAAATACTTTAACAGCTACTTTTGTGGGGAGAAGTTCAAGAGCCAATAAGCATATGAAAAAATATTCAGTCACATTAGTGAGCAAGAAAATACAAATGAAAATCATGGAATACCTAAAAATTTTAAAAGAGGGACAGAAACATGAGTATGTGGAATAATAGGTACTAAGAGTGAAAAATGGAACTAAAACTTACTTCAAGAGCTCATAATTCTTCTCATTTAGCCTCACAGCATTTTCTCTCCAAAATTTCTCTGATTTGTGCACAGGACTCCATTCCAATCTTCCAGATTTAAGTTCTGAACTATACTCATCAAATGAGCTATAAAAAATTCAAAGTTCATAAGAATCTGAATCACTCCAAAATTAAGCACAATAAAACAGCTTCATAGTGATTTAAAGACTCACCAACCTTCGTACATTCACAGACTACCACTAAACAAAGTTTAAAACAGCTTAAATAATCTTAATAAACCATGTGAAATTTATTCAAGCTACTAAGGTTCAATATTCCTGTCAAATTTGAACACCTGACGTGAGATGGTAAAATGAACATTTGCTTTCAAAATCCTTATCCTAATGTATACATAATTATATAGCAGTAAACTACTTGATAATTTGCAGAGTTTTATCGACACTTAAAATACTGTATTTTGCCAAACCACTGGATACCTTAATGCAAACTTATGTAAATGTCCATTAATTTAACATAAAATCATATATTTTAACACAAATACAATGCAAATATCACAAACTATGATACTGCTTTACAAAAACAAAAACAGAAATACAATATTTACAATGTGACTGGCAACATTGGTAGAGTTAATTCATAAACTGCAGCGGTAATTTATAAATTGAATTAACCCATTATATAAGTATATAAACCTCTGTACTTAAAACAAACTGCAATTCATTTTCATTCAAAAATCATTCACTGTGTTTCAGGTTACTTATTTATTCAAAGTTTCACAACATAAGAATTTTAATGTGGTTAGCCAGTGCACAAAGTAACAGGACATGCTTGGTTTTTCTTTCAAGTAAAAAATGTTTAAAAGGTGTAGCTATTTAAATCCTGACTGGTAACTTAACCAGAATCCACTGGTTAAGTTGATCAGTGTGAATAAAGTAATAATTTACTTTAATGTAAAATCAACTAGTATAAAAAGTATAATATTAATATTAATATATTAAACCTACAACAGCAAAAACAGATAAATTTCTTTCAACTGTACCCATCACTCTATTAGCTTTCTATAAATAGCAATATACTTCAAATTACCAAATTCAAGATGAAAAAATCAATAAATAATAATTGGTTAACATGTATTAAATAATTTGAAAGGAAACTATCACTAATCTTATTTATTTTTAAGTTTTTTACAATACCTTAATTTTATTTAATCTGTATTTTAACAGAAAAACTGATGATAAATTTTATAAAATAAAACATAAAAAATAGCACTTATAAAAACTGCAACTCTATGGCTGGCCTGCCTATTAATAATCAACTTATTCATATCTAAAATTTTAGAAAGACAAATATCATTTGCCCTCCTCTCCACAAAACTCCATTACAAACCACTGTATGGATAATACCTCCCCATCTTATGAAAGCTTTTGGGCACTGGATTGCCTGGCAAATAACATTGCTGGAACATATGCTACACTGAGGCATTTTCTGAACTCCTGAAACCTCATAACTAATCCCACAAGATTAGAATTTTTACTGCTCTTTTATCATAAGGAAAGTTGAGACTTTAAAAAGTAAAGAAGCTTGTTCAAGATTGCACACAGAGCAAGTAGTCACAACTCAAACTGGCAGCCTAGCTCCCAAACTCAACCCGCTTACATAGAAAGAGCTATTACATAATTACTCTTTTTAAAAGGTATCAATAGTTTAAAGATAAAAATACACAAGTTCATGGGAAAGATCATCAACGCATTATTAAATAAAATGAACAAAGTACAGAAAAGTACAGGGAAAAGTAGTAGAGAAAGGGAGGGAAGGGGTGAGCGGGGAGCGAGAGAGAGAGAGAGAGAGAGAGAGAGAGAAACATACCAGGATAGGAGGCAGAGGTTGCAAGTGAACACAAGAAACTAGAAGGGGAATAGAATTAGGTGGGAAAGATGGGGATGATATGGAATCCCACCTCTACTGTGCAAAGGTTTGGGGTTTTTTTCTTTACTGCATGTACATTATTTGCATGATTTTAATGTAAACCAATAAAATCTTCAAAAGAGCAGGGGAAATATGGGAAAACTTCCACAAATTAACAACCACCATTACTTTAAAAGACTCTTAACCATGGGGAGATTTGTGCTTCAGGGTGATGTGAAATTCCTGCAGGAATACAACCAAATTGTACAGAGAATTGTGGGAATCTACCTAAAAGCTAAGCGATAACATGCAGTTTTAGTCGATTGTTGCTTTGGCGATGAACCAGTTTTTCCATTTCTCTGATATTTAATAAAAGATACAAAGATACAAAAGTCCAACAGAGCCAACCTGAGAAAATTAAAGAGCATAACATACCTAAGATCTTGGACACTCTCACCAAGTTTTTCCAAAAGAAATTTTATATCTTCACTGATATCTTCATCATCATACTTCTGTTGTTCCAAATTTTCCAACTGTTTCAGAACTTTGCACTGAATCATTGCCAAAGCATATTCTTGGCGAGTTTCTCTTTCAGTTGATTTTTCTAAAAAGTTCTGAGTTAGACAAAGTCATAACAAGAAAACATATAATTAGTTATGCGATGGGTCAAACCTCTGCACTTCCTTTTATACCCTCTGTCCTCCTCCTATTTGCAGGTTAAAGAAGAACATCTTTAAGAGAATGATATCAAAAACCCTTTCCCCCTACCCCCTGTCCCTATTAGAAATGTACATCTTCTGACTCCTTGCTTATTTACTGGTGTACTAAACAGTTTAAATTAATGACCCAGAGAAACCTTAAAACACTGAACAAATGTATCAACATCCTTTCTCACAGCCCTGTTTTTGAGCAACCCACAGTTAATTCTCCATTGATTGACCATATTATAGTACTTAGGATACAAAGAAAGTTTCTTCAAGTAATCTAGTTTTCTATTAGTCACTGTTCTCTCTCTCTAGTCAACCTTTAAGTACACAAAGACAGCAATATATAATTCTCACGCTTGAATAATTGTCAGCAAAAGATTTGTGACTTTCAGGCAAGTTCTCTCCTTCTGTGATTTTTCTATTTTTAAGAGTACTTAAAAAAACAGCAAAAGAATCAAAGCCATTTATAAAAAATAAACTATTCACTGAATTAACCAATATTTCTGGAAAAGGACTATATTTAGGGCAAGGGAGAAGAACAAACAAGCTCTCAAGAAAGCTACCTTCTCTAGCTGGTAAGGAGAAATCTGTCAAGTGCAGCCCACCCCACCCCCCAAAAAAGAATCCTATAATAACAATCTAAATTAAGTGTATCAAAAAAGAAATTTCTTTTTAATTTATTTTTTAAAGTATGTCATATCCATGACAATTCTGCTAAATAAACACAGAAAGATTTAGTTTGGCATCTGGGAAATCACTGCCCACCATTCTCCCTTTCAGATATCCTCCAAATCTTAATTAAGTACCTTCAGAGTAATATATGTTATTCTTTATATCACTATGCTTGGTTTCACAAGAGTATTCCATAAAATATTTATGAACCTAATAAGTCTCCTCAGAGCTTATGTCTATAAATACCACAAACTACTTGCATTCCTTTAAATTATAAACAGATGTGTAGAACAGCAAGAGCATGACTAAATTAATTTGCTTTTAGAATTAAAACAAAAATAAAACATGAATTCACATATTATGGACTAAGAACTTAATGGAGAAACTGTTCTTGCCGAAAATAACTACAAAGTCTGGTCATATTTTAAAAGCAACTAATTTAAAGAAAATCAACAGAAGACTCTGGCATGAAACGCCCCCTAATTCAGAGTAGGGAAGTCAGGAGCAACACAAAGAAGTTCCTGTGACTGCTGTTCTTATCCTGAAGTTACCTATAGTCTGTGCATGAGGCACAATGACAATAAAAGAATCCATAAGAAAAACAAGAAACAGTCCTTCTGGCCAGGGGGAACAAACAGGGTGAAGCTGGAAACCGAAAGCAATGAAGAGAGTAAGGAAATTCCAGAAACCAAAGAGCTAGAAAGAGGATCCAAATTCTGTCTAATCAGATCTCTAGCCTCTAAAAATGAACAGTTGGACAAACTCAGGGCAGCTAAAAGAAAATGTCTGAACTGAAACAGGATTTGCCACCAAAGAAACAAAATCTGCATTTCAAACTTAACCAAAAAAAACTGCCAGTTAAAGAAAGCAGTGCTAACAGAGGGAAAAAGCAAAATGCAGAACATAATGTCTGGTATACAATTTAAAATTATCTAACATAAAGAACCAAGAAAATGGAATACAATCTTAGGAGAGGAAATCAATTAATTTCTGCTCCAGGATGAATCAGTTACTGGATATTGTTAGGCTGGCCCAGAAGGACAAAATGGCCGCCCAGAAGGACAAAATGGCGGCCATACCCGGGGGGGGGGGAAAGGAAGCTGACGAAACCACACCTGGAATCACAGGACCAATCCCCAATCGCCACGTATGAAGCCCGCGAAATTCTTTTGCATAAAGATCGCGCTTCCCTTTGTTGGGGCGCGACTTCTCCGGCCCTCGTTCTGCGGACCGGAGAACCTCGCCCGGTGCGCAAACCCCAATAAAGCCCTGGCTATTCGACTTTTTGTCTAATTGACTTTCTTTCCTCGCGGAGCTCAGAAAAAACCTTTCAGATATAACAGATAAGGATTTCAAGACAACTATTATAACAATCCTGAATAAAATAAAACATTTAAATTTATTACAATTTCAGAGAAATAAGATTACAAAGAATGAAAAGAAAATCCTAGAAGTGAAAAAAAAATGATATCTGAAATACAAACTAACTCATGTACTTGTGAGTCAAGTGAAGATGAAACAGGAAAAAGCGACTTGAAGACAGATCAACAAATTTGTCTACAGAGAAGACTAGAGAGAAAAAAAATGTTATTAAAGAAGAATAGATGCTCAGGAACTGGTTTGATAGTATCAAATATCCAATTTATGTATAACTGGAATACTAAAAGGAAAAGAGAGAAAATGGGGTTGAAATTTTATTTGAAGAACTAATTAATAAAATTTTCATAAATTCAATGTGAGAGAAATTTTGAGATAAACAATATTCAGTGAATATCAAGTCCAACGAAAGGCACATTACTATCAAATTGACAAAAAGTTTGAAAGAATTTTTTACTGAATATAGAATTCTAGGCTCACCATTCACAAACAAGCATCAAAGTATTCCTGGCAAGTGTTGCAAGACTATGAGGTTACCAAAGCTGTCATAAACTTAACGGAAAAAGTATTCATTCTTCTTATTGGAACTGTTATCTTAAGTCAGAAAATAAGGTATGTGAATATTTTTTCAAGTGTGACAAAAACTCCTATTTCTATGATTAAAAACCAAGTTTTTAAAAAAACGCATGCTAGTGTCAAAATTGCCAAAGTGCAATTATTGTAAAATAATAATGAAAACACACAAAACTGTGATTTTATATTATCAAGTTGCTTCTGAATTTCCATTGTGTTGTCATTTTATTCCCTCATGTGAGATACTGCAAACAATTAGTTGAATTTAAATAAATTCTAGAGGTTCCATTTCCAGTAATGACATAGTACTTAGGGGATCAACCTAACCACAAAAAAAAAAGTACTAAAATCTGGAAGAAATATTAAAAAACTACCCAAGATTGGAAGGGTCATCACAGTCACTGAGCCTCTCTGAGGGGACTGAAAGGCTGATTCCACATCAGTGTTTCAGCACAGGGAACTGCAACAGACAAGGAGTGCTCACATCCAGGTATGAAAAAGCGCAGCTTTCTTTTGGAGAACAATAGGACCTGGGAGCAGAGATGCCAGGACTGATCACAAAAGCGATATCTGATAGCACTCATAGACACAACAGGAAGTTTTTCACTCACTGAACCTAACCTTGAGCAAGCTAGAAAGGAGGGACCATCTCCCCATGAATAAAGAAATTGCTGTTTGCCTTTTGTAGGATCAGTGAGCAGGCAATCCAATTAAAAAATGGGAGGAGGAACTGGAGATACATTTTTCCAAAGAGGATATGCAGACGGCCAACAGGCAAAGGAAAAGACGTTCCTCCTCCCTGGCTATCAGGGAAATGCAAAATAAAACAATGAGATATCTGTCACCTTAAACCTGAGAGACTGGCTGGAAATAACAAACGTTGGCAAGGATGTGGAGAAAAGGGAACACTTTTACACTGTTGGTGGGAATGCAAATTAGTGCAACTCCTATGGAAAACAGTTTGGAGATTCCTCAAAAAGTTGAGGATGGAAATCCCATTATGACCCAGTCATCCCACTTCTGGGAATTTACACAAAGAATACAAAACCACTAACAGGTAGAGACTTATGCACCCCCATATTTTGCAGCCCTAACCATAATAGCTAAAAGTGCCTAATGTCAGGTGAATGGATAAAGAACATAACTTTCAGAAGAAATGAATCTGAATCAAATAAATGGATGTAGAGGGGATTATGCTAAATGAAATAAGTCAAAAGAAGAAAGTTACTAGATGACCTCATTCATAGAAAAAAAAAAAAAAAAAAAAAGGGAGATGAAATAAAACCAGTTCTTGAATACTTGCAACAGAGCTGAGATTACCAACAGGGAGTGGGATGGGCGGTGGGTCAGGGTAGGCAAGTTGTGGTTTAGCCCACTGGTGATTTGGTGGAAGTAAGGGGGTGTGTTGACATATATCTGAGGAATGGGAAAACTGAACATATGTGGAACCCATACATATGTTTTATTTTAATGGGTAAAATCAGAGTTACTGCAATAAAAAAATCAAATATATTTGAAGCAGCACTTAGCAAATCATTTTTGAAAATAAGTTTGATTCATTTTTTGTCAGTCATGAATGCTTTTATAAAATAAAAAAGTTTCTAGAAAAATCCACTTTAAAAGATATGTAAAATACAAGCTTACTTTTTACATTATTAAATTTAGCAAGCATAAAATTATTCTGTCAAATTACTGTAAATTTCTAGATGTTTATGTCTGTAGTTGTCCACTGCAGGTTACTAACCAACAGTTCAAAGCACCACAATGACATAAGAGCACACTTGGAGTAGCACGGTACTATGGGTCTCAGCCCAAGCTTTAAAATGACTCACTCTTGCTAGATCTCACCAACCCCAATGTTTAATGAACAAGGTAGATAAATTCCTAAAATAATGAATTAGGGATATACTTGAGGACAAAATTTCTTGAGAGCCAATACTTCCATGCTAAAGCAGTGAGCAAAACAGTCTCCATATACTCAAGACTTAATTCAGCCTCTTTGAAAGGATTATGACTATGAACTGCTTACACAAGAATCTGCAGATGCACATTATGTATATTTCTGTATGTGTACGTGTGAGCGAGTGAATTAAACATAATTAATAAAGTTAATAAAAATCTTTATTGAATTTGGTGAATTTTCTAAGCCTCTCTGCTAAAAACCATAGTTGTAAAAATATAATTTATCTTATTATCTGACATATTATATAGGCTCTTGACTAAGCAAAGTTAAAAAGGAGAAATAAAACTAACAACAGATAGACACAAATATGTCTTTCTCAGTCATAGTCTCAAAACATTCTAATTTATCTTAGGAAGTAAAATAAATGACAAATCAATTCAACCAATAGAATAACATGTTCAGAGACTGAAGTTCAGCACTTGCTATGAATAAGTGAGATTGACACATTCAAAAATAAAATTCATCCAATCAAAGGGGAAAAAAGATAATTAGCAGCTGTTTGATTTCTTCAGTTCAAAGAAGCTCAGCAAGCTTTCTACAGTCTTCAGCACAGCAATGTCCTTCCTGGGTTTCAGGATGTGGAGAAAAGTATACAACCTAACCTATCTCTAATAATCTCACCCATGAAACCTTTTTTAAAGATTACTGAAATTTGTAAATGATTTTTTGAAAAGGACACATCATTTTTCACTTATTTGATATTCTAGGTCAAATGGCTTTACTAAGTCTTTACTGACTTAAGTTTAACTCAGTTCTGTTTATCTCCAAGGTGTGGATGTACTTCTGATTTTCAGCCTTAAGCATATTCACCTAATCATCGGAGTGTCCCAAATTTAGAATCAGAGAGTCAAAAACCCTAATATTCTTGACAAAGTGTTGGGTCTATTTTAAATAATCAGAAGTCCAAATCAGATAACAACAGTCCAGAAATTAGCACAGTAAGTTCCATGTATTGTGAGTGAAAAACTGAAACTGTAAATAAACTTTAAACAAGATTTTAAAGTCTTGCTAAAATATTCATGCCGCCACTTATAAATCAAATAGAACAGCATTGGCTCTTTGCCTGGCTGCAACATTAACTTAGCAAGACTAACTTATAGAGACGGGATTTAAAGAAGTAAACTGCTATAATTCTAAGTTTTTATGGAGAAAAAAATAGGGAAATAGATACATATTGTATATTTACTATTGCTAAGGACTTCACATCATTGAATCCTTACCCAATTTTGAGATGAACTAAGATTACTAACCACTTTCCACAGATGGAGAAATTAGCTCTTAAGAGTTCAAGTCACTCTCCCTATGATCTACTGCTGGATTTCACAATTAGGTACATTCATTCCAGAGCCTGTACACTTTCTAATACACCATACTGAAAAGAAAATTAGGAAGAAATGAACTTCTTAAATTAAATTAAATTAAATCTAAAGAACTACCTAGTCAATTCAAATGAAAAAACTAAGAAACCTCAGTCTGAGTCTATACTGTTTGTGACTTTGTTAGCTTTATATGTTGTAAGCATTCTTCATGGTGACTTTATGAAGTCACTCTATCAAAAACTAATGTTTAAACAAAATACAAAGTTCTGAGGAAAAGTATTTTGTCTTATTTATCCATGCATACTCTCAATAACTAACACATTGCCTGTCATTATAATTCGCCTTTGCAAACATTTGTCTGATACATTGAGAGGTGAAGAGACAATCCATGCATGAGACAGGATGAGAATGAGAGAGTGAGAGTGAGACACAAATCAACGTATTATACCACATCACCAAGGGAAAAAGCAAAATTTAATGATGACATCAACAGAGGCAGAAAAAGCATTCGAAAAGATTCAATGCCCATTCGTGATTGAAGAAAAAAAAAAACACCTTGCAAGAATGAAAACAGAAGCTACATATCTCAACAAAATAAAAGCCATATATGAAAAATCTACAGCTAACATCATATTCAAAACACACACACACATACACACGCACAATGAAAGTCTTCCCCTGAAGTTTAGAATAAGACAAAGATGTCCACCCTCATTATTACTAAGCAACATGGTCTGAAAATTCTGGCCAGAGCAACAAGGCAAGAAAGGAACCCAAATTGGAAAAGAATAAAACTATCATTATTCGGAGTCAAAAGACGCCACCAAAAAAAAGGCAAGAAACAACAGATGAATATAGCAAAGTGGCAAGATATAAAAACAACACACAAAAGTCAGCAGTATTCCTATATGAAAACAATGAACTAGAGGAAAAAGGACATCCCATTCATAATAGCACCAAGAAAATGCCTAGAAATAAACATAACAAAAAGATGAAAGACCTCCACATTGAAAATGACAAGACATTCAATAAAAGAAATAGAAGACACATAGAGATGGAAGACTATTCTCTGTTGAACAAAGTGAATTGGCAGAATTAACATAATTAAAATGGTCATGCTACTCAAAATAGTATACAAATTTCCTATCAAAATTCCAGGGATGATTTTCAAGGAAACTGTCTGGAACCACAAAAAGGCTTGAATAGCCAAAACTATACTCAGAAAAAAGAACAATGGAGGAATCACACTCCCTGACTCCAGAGTGATTGCCGTAATAGTCATGTATATGGTATTGGAACAAAAACAGACACGTAGACTGGTAGAAAAATTGATAATTCAGAAATAAAGCCACACTTACATGGACAGTTAACCTAGAACAAGGGAACCAAGAACATTCAATAGAGGAAGGAAAGTTTAACAAATGGTGTTGGAAAAACTGGATAGTCACCTGCAAAAATATTGAAACTCATTATCATCAAACACAAAAATTAACTCAGAATGGATAAAAGACCTGGATATAAGACTCAAAACTATCAAGCACATAGAATAAAATGTAGGGAAAATATTCCATGACCTCAACTTCAAAGATGTCTTTGAGAAGGTGACATCTACAGCAAAAAAAAAAAAAACTGAAGTAATAAAACCAATGTTTCTATACTGCAAAACAAACCATCAACAAAACAAAAAGGCTGTATGGGACAAGATATTTGCACAACATCCATCAAACAAAAAGTTAATCTCCAAAATATATAAAGAGCTCGTATGCCTCTACAACAACAGCAACAAAAAAAGATCCACTCAAAAATGAACAGAAGAGCTGAACAGACACGTTCCTAGAGAAGAAACACAAATGGCCACAGACATTAAAAAACAGACTGAAATTTACCTTTATAACTTATGTAAGACAATTCAGCGGCGTCAATTAAATGAGAGAAAGGAAAAGAAATACCACATTTACCTATTTCTTAAGAGTAAATTCCTCCAGGGTCACAGAACAATTTTTACATGAAAAAAAAGTAATTTTATAAATAAGGATAATGAAAAGAAAAAGTAATGCACAGAGTAACACTTGGTCAAAAACTGACTGGCAGTTCACACTTTTATTTCACTTTCTACTCTTTCAACAGAATTTATACTGAACGTCACTCAATGCCTTCAGTTTCCTCATTTGCCCTTGTTCAGCTGCTAGGAAAGACACAAGAGTTAATGCTTTCAGTCAGTATTTTGAACAAGACCCAAAATCCTCTCTCACATGATCTATGGCTCTCCTTTTAATGCTACGCGTAAGGTTCTTGAGAAAATGTAACAAGAAAAGAAAAAATGGAGATGGTGGGATGATTAAGACGATGGCTTTGGAACCAGACAGATCACACTAAAATTCCAACCCTAGCATTTAGTTTCATTTTCTCATCTATAAGATAAAACCAATAATAGAAACTTTTGCCCAACAATGAATTTAAATAAACCAAGACATAAAAATCACTCAATAAATTATAATATTTATTAGTCTCAGCATCAAAGAAGCTATCATGATGATTAGGAACATGAGTCATACTGCCTGAGTCTGAATTCCTGCTCTGTCACTTCCTAGCTATTTTGGCAAATTACTTAACCTCTCATGGCTTAATATCCATCACATGAAGTTCTTAGGAGATTGAAAAATGCACAACACATTTAAAACAGTAATGACACAGAATAAGCTCTCAATAAACATTTATTACTGTTGTTTGTAACCACAAACATTTAGAAAGAAGTTCCTACACATCAAATTTTAAAATCTAAAAAGTGACACAATGCTAAGAATAAAATTCATAGGAGGTTTATAACTGATTAATAAAAATAATAAAAGATGCTCGACTTTGTTCATTATTAACACAACGCAAATTTAAAAGAATGATTTCATTTTTTAGTTAATTTTGTGTAACTTTAAAAGATAATTTAAACTCAAGTAAAAGACTGAAAATATGTCCTCCCAATATTCAGCTAATGAATATATAAATTTACATACTTTTGAAAGGTTATTTGGTATTATCAAAGTTATGAAAAAGCTATTCTTTGATTAAATAACTCCATTTCTAGAATTATAGACAAAGAAATATTCAAAAAAAGCCAATAACACTAACAATAATGATTCCAACATACAAACAATAACAACACTGTGAAATTTCTGGGCTCTGGTGAGGATTAAATGAATTAACAAATGGAAAGCCTTGGAACAACGTCTGGCACAGAATAAGCACTATGAGATATGCCTAATATATTACTCCTGGACAGCATTCTTAAAACATACTAGGTCAGCCAAGTTATCCTTCAGAAACCCATGTAAATCCTATGGTAACCAGCAAAATTTATCAACATACAATTATTATAGAAAATACATTAGCTCTGTGAAGCCAATTAACAATAATTTATTCACATATGATAATTATTTGGCAACTAGCAGACCTAGGATCAGATTCTAGACTGGTTCCCCCTCTTATTGTCAACTCTCTTATCAGATCAAAAAGGAAGCTGACTTAGCCATCAAAATTATAATATACTCATAATTTTAGTGTACAAAAGAAGTACAGATTTTTATAGTCATCTTACATATATTTAGTGCCAGTATATAGATCCAAAATCTGAAATACAACCCCAAACTAAAAGAAAGACCCCCCCTAAGAGAAAAACATTATCTGTCTTTTGGAGCACACTGCAACAAAAATAGACTTCCTCTATCTAAATGTAATATATCCATTTAAGGGACAACACTATGCCCAAATATGCCAGCAGTACGTGATAAATCATCAAATTGACCTCTGTCCACGTTCCTGAGAAAAAAAAAGGTGGAAACAATAGGACACGGGCTTCCAGGAAGCCATAAATAACCCCATTTTGCCAAAAACCCTATCTAAATGCTTCATTGTATAACACTGGAACAGTATTCTCAACAAAACCTTTTCTGCCTTTTCTGATAATGTCCTTGGACCTTAGGCCCTTGTCTCAGTCTTTTTTGATAAAATTCTTGGACTCTCATATTCTTTTGACTAATGTCTTATGGTAACATTTTCATGGATTTCTCAAAGGACTCTGTCTTGGCTGTCCCAGACAACATCTCATGACTCTTAAGTAAACTCAACGGCACCGAGCCCTAAATCTTGATGAGCCAGAGCTACTGAAAGTCCACCCAGCCTCCTATATTCCTTAGACAATCACAGACCTGCAACTTGCTCCACCCCTGTGCGCCAACAATAGAATCTAATTTCCTATTTAAAAATAAATAAATAAATAAATAATAGCCCCTTCCCTGGGGCTAGTGCATCAGCCCACTCTGAAGTTCCAATAAACCCTTTTGGATACTGAAATAAATAAACAAACAAATGTAACACAATTTAATTTCCTCACAAGCATTAAACAGCTCACACATTTCATTCTTTTAAATTACTTCCTCCCACTCCCCTATGCCATAAATACAAATTAGTAATACTTAACTCCAAGACAGTTCTTCGAGACTCCAGTCTTAAAACCAAATGGAGAACAAGCAATATTTTCCACCTGCTAAAAATCTCCAAATAGCTTCCATAGTGAAACTACTTCAAATACACATTATAAAAACTAAAAACTAAATCACTTACACGGAATGATGCAAGAATGATTCTCGTCACTTTTTCTTTGACAGATTCTTGAAGGATATCAGACAAAACCGGGATGATATTATAGCGCCGCAGGTGTTCGCACATCTGAGGACTGAATGCCAGGAGCCATATTGAAAAAATCATTTGATACTGAAGTTGAAAGCCACACTTATTACTCAAAACTCCCATTATGCTGAAAAGAAACATACAGAAAGAAAACATTTAACGTAATAGCACAAGAAGTAAGAAATGATTATTCTCTTTGCACATTAACAGAACCAAATCTTTCTGAATTATGTCCTCAGTTACTTTTTTGCCAGCAATAATAAGCAAACTAGACCGCCATGCATAGAGGACATTTCTAATACAGTTTCACCTAACCCTCTCTCCAAAAGTCATAAGACTTCAGCAATCAGCAGCACTTACTTCGGGAGTGATAAGAAAAGAAGACAGATTTGCAATACAGCAGAGGAAATGGTGAGAGGAATCTGACAACCATTAGAGGAGCTAAAATCAACAGGATTTAGTTACACAATGGATGTACATCTGGGTGAAGTCAGATGTCTGCTCTATCAAGATTCCAAGTCTGCAGCTTTAAAAAAAAATTGATGAAGTACTGCTACTTCAAGTAACATGGATGAACCTAGAGGGAATTATGCTTAGTGAAATAAGTCAGAATGAGAAAGGCAAACATCATGATTTCACTTGTATGTGCTATATATAAAGAAACCAACTAAATAAACCAAATCAATAAAAATAACTTTGACTACAGAACCAAATTACATGTATACATGTTTTGATTTACAATGATGCACACCTTAAACCTATATAACACTATAATGCAAAGTTCCTTCAGTAAGATTTAATTTTAAAAAGTTTATTTAAAAAATTTGAGTCAGGACAATCATTTATAGGATAATCTATAGCTTTAAAAACATTAAGAGGTATGCCCTGCTGGAGTAGGGGCTGGGCACAGTCCACATACATCCCAAGGTCCCAGGTTTGTGCCTTAGGACCAGTGGGAACAACCAAGATGAACAAATAAATAAAATAAATAAAAGTGCTTCTCTCTCTTCCTACCTGTCTCTGTTGACCTTCATTCCTGCCTGTACCTTTCCTTTAAAAAAAAATGAAATTCAGATGAAAAAGGAAATATATTGGAGAAAACTTGTCTGAGTTTGAATCTGACATAGTCAATCACTGAATTTGGGAGTGAGAACTTCAGAAGTTTATAGTTGACTCTCATTTTACAGATAAGGAAACTGGGAAACATACATAGAAATGAAAGAGGTTACACCAAGAAAGAGTGCTAAGAAAATATCCCTGAGATACTTTCAGGGATACAGTCAAGCAATAAAGAACAGAAATCATTCAATTAGACCAACTAGATTATAAAGGACTATATATATTTTGTCCCCCCCATAAATGATAGTATAACATTATGCTGTGAACTAAAAAAATATTACTTGTCAAATCCAAGACTATAAAGGTTAAACAAGAATTGTAAACTATTTAAATAGCCCATCATCAGATGAATGGATAAACAAGACATTGTACACATGCACAATGGAATACTACACATCCCTAAAAAGGATGAAATCCTATCATTTGTGACAAAAATAAGTATGTCTTCTGACTATCAGGGAAGTGCAAATAAAAACAACAATGAGCTATTGCCTTACACCTGAGATACTGGCTATTATCCAAAAGTCTGGAAAGAACAAATGTTGGTGAGAATTTGGAGAAAAGGCAACAATGGTGAAGAACACTTCATGATTTGGTGGAGGACAGGGTGTGCTGACACATCTGAGGAATGGAAAACCTATACATATAAATTTATTTTTATGTGTAGAGTAAAGTTACTACAATAAAAAAAATGAAAGAAATGTTTTTAAAGTAAATACATATCATCATGTAAAGTCACACAATAAAGCAAGGTTTTGATGTTTAAAAAGAAAATTTACCTTTTATTTATATACTTATACTTTCAAAATACTTCAAACATGAGAGCATAATTGTTCATAAATACCAGTTGATTTGTAGGGGCAATTACCCCAGCTAAAGTCCCCCTTTAGCTTCAGTTTAAAAAAAAAAAAAAAAAGAAAAACAATGCTAATCTACAGCCTTTCTAGTGTAGTCAACAATATGTAACACAGTGCAAAATATATTTCTGGTCTTATATATAAATATATAAACATTAAGAAAGAGTGTTGCATCATTCCTATAATAGGTTTTTTAACCAAAAAAGAAAGAAAACCATATAGATAAAAATAAATTGGAAGTTTTAAAACATTCATTCAATTCTATTTTCTTCAAACAAGCTATGCTTGAAAAGTTTTTATCCTCACATGACTCCTGCTTGTGATTTTTATTTGCAGTCTACCAAAAAGAAAACCCTTCAATTCTAAACAGAAGAAATGGAAAAGCAGAAAGTACATGTGTCTTTCCTTTAAAAACTGAAAACATCGGTACATCCTGGTACAGTACTGGTTTGGTTAACTGCCACTGGTCAAAGCTCAGGTAACATACATCCCAATGACCCAGATTCGAATCCTGGGATGGGGAGAACAGTTAAGCTGCACAACTAAATAAAAATAAAGTACTTCCTTCTCCTCTCTCCTCCTGCCTGTCTGTCTACTTACCTTCATTCCTACCTGCACACTTCCTTTAAAAAAAAAATGGGAAAAGATTAAATGACTTTTCTAAATTGCTATACCATCAGCAAATTAGAATATTATTATTCCTTTATCAATGCCTGTTCTCAACCTAAATGTTTATTTAATTATTGCTAATCTCACTAGTGGACATTAAGATATCAAAATATATAGGTTGAATAAGGTATAATCTAGATTCTATTTATCCCTGCTCTTATTTCTAAACTGAATGATAAAAGATTGCCTACTCTCCACCAAAATAATAGCTGCCAGTAATTAGAACAGTAGCACTTGGTTAATCTCGGTATAACATAGAGTCCACTGAACCAAATTTTAACATTTAAATTTATCTTTTGAATAATTACAACTATGTCTAGAATTGTTGTTTTATATTTTTTATTTTCTTACAGGTCCACCAAAGATCAAAAAGAAAATCTACTTTATGTTCAAGAAAACAGAATTCAATTTATTTTGTAACTGTCACACGTCTATGGAGTCATTTATGAATCTAAGCTATATTATGGAATCTTAGAGATTTTTATATTACTTATTTGAGAATTATACTATTTCATCATCTGGATACCACTTCATCATTATACATTCATTACTCCCAATTATTCTAAAAAATTAAAGAGCAATATTATAAGAAAATTAGAGAGTAATGGAATTGCCTAGGAAAATGGTATAAGAATAATTTTCTTATTGCATTCCTTAAAATGTTGAATTATCTTTTAAGAATGAAAAAGACTGTAATCACCATCTTTGTAACCTATGCTTAGGTTTCTGTGTAGAAAAGAATTATCATCATATTCCTGTAACTGCTATCCTTAGAAAGGTCTCTGGCAAAGCTGGCCCTTGGCTGGCTTCTGTGAACTTGACTGACAAACAGTTTCTTGCACTGATACAAAACTTTTTCCAATATAAGAGGCGGCTCACTGCATGTAAATTGTCTATACGAACAAAATATAAACTTCTGTATACTGCTTATATATAAGCTTCTGTTTATGCTTAACACCTATTTTCATTCTGGAGTCTACAATTTTACTGAACACTAGGCATTAGATACCTACCTAACAAACCTCCAATAAAAACCATGGATGCCAAGTTTCCTGTGCCAAATCCTTAGATAAATGCTGCTGCATTTTTTGTTGCTGGGGGAGTAGTGTACTGTGTAACTCCCCTCATGGAAGGGAGAGAGCATAAGGAAGCATCACATGGATTCCTGCAGCTTGTGTCATTGTCCCTTATGATTCAGCTTCTTATCCCTACTCTGTTTCTGTAATAAATCTCAATCATGAAAAAAATATATATTGAGTTCCCTGAGTCCTTCCACTGGGTATCCTGACACAGTGTGAAAACAGCTAGCAATTCAAAACATTTTATTTTCTGCCCATAATGACAGTTACCTGAGGAAAGCATTTCAGTTATTAATAAACTAAATGAAAGCAAAGACACTGCATTCTATTCTCAAACAATGAAGGTGAAATTGATCACATAAGTGAACTTTCAAACAGTTGAGTCTTCAGATGACTATTAGTATTAATGCATTCTTTCAACTCATGAATCAATGTGTGAGCAATATATTTCTAAGGACAAAAAAACAGAAATACGGTATTCTCACCTAGTCATTCAAAATAAAAGACTTCAACACAGTATTCTGCAACAAGAACCTAGACCATTCCACTTTGCTACAAAATATATATGATAGTTTTCCTTCATCTTCTATGATGTTTGTGAATCATAAGTCACTTACTACAGAAGATTTGCTATTATAAATTCCTATTAAAATTTCTAATGTTTTTCACTATCTCTTTATCAATTCTATCAAGTATTCATAAAATTAACAGATGGCAAATTATGACTACATTCCCTGGCAAACTGAAGGTTAAATATAGATTGAAACTCTGCAACTTAATATAAGATTACTAATTTATTAAGTCAATGATTATTGAATAGTTCGTGGCAATTCATTTGCAAATAACACACCCTAAGAAAAATCACATGTAAATTTTGAATAAGAATATCTAAGATATTTGGGTGCTATTAGCACGTATATCCCTATACCGGAGATGAAGACCTCTTAAAGAGCCTGAAGACACAGCATCATTTAGTCAACTCTTCTTACTCTGAAGTCCTGCTCACCAAACAACCTTCTGTTGATAAACTCACTTCTTGTGTGGAATTACTAACAGAAAAACATCTTCACTAGTTGAAAATTTGGTTTAGATCTCATTATGTATAAATAGATTTTGGGGTGGTAAAACAGGATTTGATTTGTTAAGGGTTTTCTTTTTAAAATTGTTTGTATTAAGTTTGCGAAACCTGAATATTTTCAGAACCTGCAAATTATGACCCCACAAAAAATGAACTAGTTATATAGCCTTATGAAGAATGGTTTATTAGATTCACTCTTTTCTGTTCATTTTTGCCTACATTTACCACAAAATACTTTCATGATTTTTTTTTTAATTCTAAGTATCTAGAATTTGTTCTGTCAAGCACTAGGTTTTTAGGAGTCTTTAACAGTTTATAATAGCACAGAAAAAAGCAAGAGAATGGGGAAGCATTCAATCTAGTAGTTATTGATTTCTATGGTTATCATAATCCATTGTTAAACAGGAAAAAAAAAAGACTATTCTTATGGATGATTAAATGTATTAACTTCTTTGAAAATGTCAAGCAAAGATACTTTTAAATGTTATTCTATATTAAAAATAAAAGGGCACTCACCAATTTACCCCATCTGCTTCTACCCAGGCAAAGCGATACTCATTGACCCGAAGCATCAGTTGCAGACACCCAGCAACACACTGCACATACTGAGAGCTCTATACAAGAAAGGGAATAAGATTTGAGAACTGGGAAAGTATTTAAAGTCTTGAGATTATGCATATGTGAAAAGTTGGTGTGTTTTTTTACTTATTAGAGTTTCTTATCATAAAATCCAAATTTACCTGATATTTTTCCAAATTCAATGCAATCATCATTTTTTTGCTTTACTCTCTACTGCTTAGAAATGAAGTTAATTTTCTGTCAAATTAAACCTACACCATTCAAGACTAACACACGGTTAGGGAAATAAAGGAACAAAGTAATTTATCTTTGATATGGTTTGATCAATAACATATTGCCTTTCAATATTTCAATGACTCCTGGATAAAGGCACTGCATAGAGAAGAAGCTCCTCATAATTACAGAAACATCAAAGAACATTAATATTAAAAAGAGAAAAGTGTGTGTGTGTGTGTGTGTGTGTGTGTGTGTATTCATATATGAATTCTTGGGCAAGTTATTGAAACTTTCCATTACTTAATTTCTTTATCCTTAATAAGGTTGACATCCCCAAGCAACATGAAGGGGCATTGTTAGAATTAAATGAAGAAATTCATTTAACATACAGCTAAACACATTTCAAAGAAACAATAAATGTGAACACAAAAAACTACATATATCAAAAAATCTAAACACTTGAAAAAGACTGTTGACTTTTTTAAACTATCATTTCAATAGCACTGTCTTAGAAAAATTGTGGTTAAGTCTGAAATTTCACATAAACAGGAATATTATCCCCAGGAAGTGGCAGGCTTCTCCTTTATTTCACCAAAGCTAGAAGCAAAACCTACACTGGTCTCATCTCTAAATATATATAAATCTCTCTATATATAAATATGCACATATTTATATATACATATATACATTTATTTGAGTCTTAGAAAGACAAGCAAAAATTTCGGACTCTAGACTTAACAAAACATGCTAATAAAAAAGAAAGAACCGTGAATATTACATAAGTCACAAAAATTAATATATATAATGTTACTAAGTGCCGTATTTCATATACATAAAGTTTGTTAAAACCTAACATTTCAAAGAAATTCCGGGAACTCAAATACAAAACTATAAAAACATGAGAACATCTGGTGAAATAGTCAAAAGTTATCAAAAAAGACTAAGATTTTTACCTAGAAAAGTAGTGAGCATGTGTCCAAAATCACAGTATATCCAGTAACAGAAATCAATGACAAAAAAATTTATACTTTCAGTCCAAAAACAATCATCCATAAAGGAAAAAATAATAATGTATTTTTTCCAATTAAGTCACTAGGTAGTAATCCTTTGAAGAAGGAATTCTATATATACTCAGAGAGAGATAGTCTAGGCAAGGCTTCTACGTGTATAAATAAAAAGACAACAAAGGGCACTTTCTCCTCTCCTATTTATCAGCTTCTTCTCAACACAAACATTTCATGGTTCACTGTTTTTCTTTTCTGTATAAATTTAGCATACTATGCTGAAATACAAGATAATTTCTGGTAGGGATTCTTTGTTGTTATTTATAGCTTCAGGATTCACATTACAAATGAGCAGATAAAAGATGCTTGTTCAAAACTGTACTCTCTCCTACTGAGGCGGTTAAAAAATTACTTTCAAAGTATATAATGGAGGTAATATTGGTAAATGATTGAATTATTGCCTTCAGTTAAACAAAGTAAGTTGTGTGGGTTCCTTGTTTTTCATTTACATTGATTACCCTATTAGTCTCATGTATAAAATTATTCAAATATTTTTAAAGAAAAAAATCAGTTTTCAATAAATCCAAAAAGTCATCACTTCTAATCCTACACAAAATTAAAACAATACTGCTGAAGAAAAATAACATAAATAAGCAAAGCCATCAAGTAATTCTAGTCTGGTCTCTTTGCCATCCCCTAGTCTCACACATCACCATGATCCTACTGTCCTATTCTCTTCTATCATTCTCAGAATAAAAGAAGCCATCAGAAGTTTATTTAGACCCAACATCTCACCCCTCTCCACCCAAAAAACAAACAAACAAAAAAAACTGAACTACATTTACAACCATTCATACCTCTCTCTCACCTAGAAAAGACAAGGGGCCTTTTTCCTGTCTGGGACCCATAATTCCAGCAGAATCTGTATCCCAATCCTCTCACATAATGCGCCATCAGTCAGATTCCTTTCCTCTATCTTCAGTATGTTTGACTGCTTTTCTTTCCTGAATCTTTAAATATATTTAATCCTTTCCCCTATTAAAACTATCCCAAATCCTTTATCAATGTCCGCACCTTCCTCCCAATACATGGTTTCTTGAATGCTTACTTCTCTTTTCTATCTTATCACCCCATTAACAGAGTAAATGCCAGGATCATTTGTGACTTTAAATTGCCAGGTTCCAATTATTTTAATCTGCGAACCAGACTGCTTTCAATAAATACTTAATGTAATGGTCTCTCTCTATTCCCTCTCTATCTGAATTGACTCACCTACCTCAAGTCTTAAATCAAATGTTAATTCATTCACCATGAAAGAAAGGCAATAGTATAGCATAAGATTAACAGCAATGGCTCTGGAACCAGCCTGCCATGCTCGGTCACTTCTAAGTTATGTGATGTTGAATGAGCTTCCTACCATAAAATGGGAATAATAGGACAAATCCCATGGGGTGTGGGGATAATTTCATTAATGAACATATAAAAGAGATTTCAATGGTACCTGTCATATAATATTTCACAAATGTTTACTGTGTATCTACAATTGTATACAGGTATCTCCTTACAGAAATAATCATTTCCACAGTGCCACGTATAAATCCTAAACTCTTGCCTAGTGCATGTGTACATATTTATTAGACATGCCCATTAGACAAGAGAATGTATGATGAGTCTTTATTAATCTCAGCACTTAAGCACAGTTCCTGGTAAATAACAGCACTTTCAAAATGCTTGTTTGTTAAATGAATAATTAAACATCCATTCCACTTGATGTTATTTTTTCTATCTTTCATGTCGCTTTAGAAGGAAAATGTAGAACCTAAGATGCAGTTTGTTCAGGTAAAGTCACCTTTTTAGTAACGAGGTATCTTTTTAAAAGGTAAAGTTTATAAAAAGCCTCCATATCATCATTTCCCTCAAGTTGATTTCCATGACAATCACAGAGTAATATACTACCCAACTCCATACACTTCAATGCAAACAAGTTTGATATTTTCTTAATATATATATATTTCTAATGTTGTCTTTCACTATCTCTGTATTCTTAATTCTATCAATTATTCATAAAATGAACAGATAGCAAATTATGACTACATTCCCTGACAAACTGAAGATTAAATATAGATTGAAACTCTGCAACTTAATATAAGATTACTAGTTTATTAAGTCGATGACTATTGAATAGTTCATGGCAATTCAAATGCAATTCATTTGCAGAAGTAACACACCCTTAGAAAATCACATGTAAATTTTGACTAAGAATATCTAAGATATTTGGGTGCTGTTAGCAGGTATATCCCTATACCGGAGATGAAGACCTACTGAAATAGCTATAATTACTGAGAGAAAATTCTGAAATCTCACGATTTCAAGGACAAACTGAAAAAGAAACTCAAAGAGAGAGAAATAGAATCTAGCTTACAGAATAAAATCAAGAACCACCAAATTGATGCAGTAGTATTTGATCAAATATTGCTCCTTCCAGACAGATATGTCACAAGACAGAATCAAATAAGGAAAAGCATCTTGTGCCTCCCCTTGAGCTGTATCCGAGTCTTGCTCTTTCGGGTGAGCTCTCCCTCAGTCCCCACAAATTCTATGTTCAGGACTCCCTAGGAAGGTTCTTATGTGGTTAGAGTCAAGTTAAGTACAGTTATATACTAAAGACATGGCTTGACAAGTAATGTGGATGTCTATTAATATCTGTGCATATAATTTTTATTGACCTGAATTTTACAGGGAAGCTGAGGGTATTTATTATAAAATATCCAATTAGGATAGAACAGTACAAAATAAGTCATTCTCAACACTCCTTAGTACCACTCCTAAGATGAAAGCAATATTAGCAGGTTTTGTGTAACACAGCAGAAATGTTCTGCATCACAAATATTTTTAATACAAAACAGACCACTACAAAATTCATTTGCAATTATCTTTTTCATTTAATAAATCTCATACATAGGAATCTACTACATTTCAACAACTTAATTTACATAAGTTGTATCGTTGTTTTTTAAACCCCAAGCCAGGGGTCTCGAACCTGGGTTCCCAGGCTTTATATGGCCTGCACCTTAACCACCTGTGCCACAGGGGTGCACGGTACATAAAGATTTTAAAGTCCATGTGCTCTCAATTTTAAAGAATTATTCTTTAATTCAATAATATTTGTTGGGTCAGGTATATGTTCTCTAATGCCAAAGGACACAAATAAATATTCAAAAATACTATATTTAGAATCCAACCACTGAAGCCCATTTGCCTTTGCAGTTCCAGTAAACTCCTAGACATCTACAAGCTTAGATTGCCTGCACTTGAAAACTAGTAAGGGATAGAAAACCAATATCATCTCAACTATTCCCAAAAAAGGTTCCACAAATATGTACTTAATATTCATTCAGCAAGCATTTATCAAATGTCTACTATGTGCAGACACTCTCTGCACACCAGGCACACAACCATGATCTAAACATACCGTAAGTCTCTCCCATCAGGAAGCTTAAGAGTCTACTGGAGGAAGAGGAAAAGTACGTAAAAAGCAAGTAAATTGCAGAGATTGCTGGAGTCTGACAAGTTCAGTGAAAGAAAAAGAATGCAAGAAAGATCAAAGGAAATGCAGAGAAGACACGATGTTCTTTTAAATAGGAACTTTGGAGAGGGTCTCACAGTTAAGGAGACAAGAAAGACAGCCCGAGGAAGGTAAGAAAGCAAGTCAAACACCAATCAAGAGGAGAGTACAAAGGAGAACCTATGCTGCAGTAAGCAGATGTGATTTAATGAATCAGATCATTTCAAAACACCTATTAAAGTGCCATGCACTACACTATTACTATCCTCTTTCCCATGTCCGCTTTTCGCCATGTGACACCTCGTCTTAATACTCTTAATGGCTTCCCATCACCAAGGAAAAGTTAGTCCTCCCTAAGGCCTACATGCTCTGAGCCTGCCTGCCTTATCTCCTCAAACTCCCAGGCACGCATTCCTAGGACACCACAGGTTCTCCCTTCCTATCCATGTTTTCTACACACATTACCCTCTACCTGAAGCACAGGCCTCATACCTCCACCTCCTGGGGAAACGCTGAGTCACTGAGCCACAGATAAGACACCCTCTTTCACTGCACTTCTCTCTTACATACACTGCCACTAAAAGAACTTGTGTAATTATTTTTCTAATGCTGTCCTCCCCGGGTACAATGTAACTATATGCAGGCAGGAGTCCTCATCTTGTTCAGTGTTATGCTTTCAGCACTATGCACTGTAGCTAATAGGCACTCAATAAATAGTTCTTGAATAAACAAACAAAAAATAGTGGAAACTTTATATCTTATACTAATACTAGATGAATGGGGCTCTAGTAAATAGTTTATCAAAAGTTTATATACTGGTAATAATACTTTAAATATATATATATCATAGCATTGTTATTCTATTTGTTTTTGGAACCAAATTGAATCTGTTTGGTAATTATGGACGTATGTAACCGCCTAGTATTCTGTTTACTGTGTTTTTTTAAGTCATCTCAATTTGAGATCTAATATAAATGCCTAAGATGCATCTTATGTCATCCTACTTTGCTAGAAAATATTTATGATTTAAGGACTCATTTATTAGCAAAATAACTTTTTTCATCTAAATTACTACAGTAGCTAATTTATCTGGTGATAAAGTACTACCAGCATTTGCACTGACTCAACAAAAATACACAGATACAAGAAAGATGTTTTAGATATTCACTGTGTTGCACTGTTTTCTGAATATTATTTGTTTAAATGTCATTCAACCATAGTTGCTGGGTGGTTTGGCTTTGCTTTTTGTTTTTTGTTTTTTATGTAAAGTTTTGTTTCTTTCAATAATTAAAATGGCTCTTTTAACTTTCACAATGATCCAAAGACTGTCAAAAAAGAAAAAGAACTACTTTTTATAAGGACACTTTATTAAGCTATTACATATTTCAAAGTACTTTCAAACTAAAAAATTAAAATTAAAACTTAAAATATAATTCTTACATTTTGTTATAAATGCGCAAATTATTAGATAACTACCAGAATACTGGCAATATCAACTAAAACTAAATTTACAAATGTCCTATAATATAGTCATTCCATTCTAGAATTAAGTGCTCTCAATATAAATGAGTACATGTATCATAAGATATATACAAGAATGTATATAGTAAGATTATTTACTATAGCTGAAAACTAGATATACAACAAATACTTATCAAAGAGAGAACAGATACTATTTGTTTAACAGATTACCACACAGTAATAAATATAACTAGTATTTACTACTAAATACAACTCTTGGGGGCAGAAAACAGAGCAAAGTCGGAGTTGGAGCTGGCAGAACATCAAGGACACCAGACTCCAGGTACCTGGCAAAGCCCGCTGTGTGAAAACACTGAGATGGTGTTCAATAGCCACATGAAGCTACTGGCTATGATAATGAACAGTACAGGTGTACAAAAAATTTCCATCATCATGGAAATTTCTATTTGACAGAACTGTTCAAAACATTCAAAGACATGATAAAAGGAAGCAACAAGGAGAAACCTGCAACTTACTACCAATGAAATCCATCTAGCAATGCTAACGCTAGACTAATGCTAGACTAGGTTCACAACAAAAATAGCCAGAGAACAGGGGTCACCTGTCATATATAAAAGTCACACACATATATAAGAGAAGGTAGGCAGGGGAAAAAAGAAAATAATTCTCATTTCTCATTCTTTCTAAATCCTCTAAAGTTTATGTAATCAGAATATTTCTCTTTTTGTCAGGATATCAGCACAACGTCCACTTCCTAGGCTATATAGTTTCCACTGAAAAAAAGAAACTTCCCAATTCATATTCAAAAATCAGTAAAGAACTGAACAGTGTAAGATAAGTATATATAATTCGAAGCAGTTTATTATTTTTATAGCAAATCAGGACAATATAATGCATTTTAAGGAAATCCCATTTATGTAATACAATTTAAATAAAAATGCAACAATCTACTCAGAATTTATGATGATGCTTCTGAGGCCATTTTAAAAGGTATCATTATTGGATTATGTTTATTTCTCATTTTGCAGTGTAAAATTTGTTTATTTGTTTTATACTGACCTCAAGTGGCAATATCATGTAACGCAGTTTAGCAAACCATCACTAGACCTCTGAAAACCCAAAGATATTTTAAGATATAATTTGGACATGTTTTAAAGTCTGAGTAGGCTATGTGATTTGAGGAAAGCCTAGAGATCCAATTCCAGTTCAGCTGCCTAAAAACTAACTCTCAGTAATCAGTTCATTTCTTTGATTTGCCACTTATCTATATATCCTGGGGAAAGCTTGTGTGCCTTTCTGCATAGCTCATCTATAAAATGTGGCTTATATTCAAAAAGGGTATGAATATTCAAAGAAATTTAATGTAAAATGAGCAAAATAGTACCAGACAGAGTAAAAGTTCAATAAATATTAGCTTGTTCAGATTCCTCTGTTAAAATACAATTATCAAAGGAAGTGTTATCACTGTAATTCAACATATTGAAGAAGTCTGCTTTACGAGTTGATAGCCATATGAAAAAGAAAAGAACCTTCAGAAAGATAAAGTATAATCAGGTTTGAAGGACACTAATGGGAGGAGGTGAGAAATCAAATGCCATCTTTTTCTTAGTGACAATCACCCCTGAAACTAATCCCATGTGAGAGGTAAATGTATGAGTCTACCCAGTAAACTACATCAACTAACTGCCAATTTGTTCAATACACTGAACAGAAGAGAACAAAATAAGAATGCCATTTAACAAGAGCTGGCACCTTCACTATGTAAACTTTAATTACTTACAAATACTCTAACACTTAAGTTTATAAGACAAATGATTCTGAAAATATTTTCTTTTTAAATCTACCAATAAGTCTAATACAGGAATCAAATAATTCTTCAAATTTCAAACTGGTAGAAACTCCCAAGTTAAAATGTGTTAATGACTAAGTATCTAGACTTCTAATCCACTACACCACAACCTAATCCACAACTCTGGTTCCAAGACTGTTCACCAAATTCTATTGCCCTCTATAGTCTTAGAGCATACATACAGAGATATTCCATGCAAATTACACAAGGATCAATTATGAATAGGAATGGCCTCTATATAGCTTAATTTGTCTATTAAAAAGCAGGTTAGACACTGTCCTCTAAAGATGCTTTCCAGTTTCTAAGAATATTTCCAACAAATGAAGCTAGAGGCATATAACATATATTTCTATCTTTTCCCCCATAACTCAACTGACTCTAATCATACAAACCCTTAGTTGTCCAAATATATTGCCAATTCTTGAGCTATTGTGAATACGGTGAAGTTAAACCATTCCCAAACGGGGATGATAATGCTAACAAAAAAGGACCATAAGGAGACATGATTTGATTTAGCCCTAGCCTTTTGGCATACATAAATATGAGGAAACAGACCTTCCCAAAAAAAGGGAGAGAAGAGGGCGTCACAGTATAGTCCCAGATAAAGCCTTGAATAATACAACACAAGTAATGAGTTTTAGTGACAGTAAGTAATTAGACGTTTTCAACTACTAGATGCAGTGCTCAAACGTTAGATATTAGAGAGGTATCAAACAACTACGATTTGAAGAGAGTAAACTTTATGATTATTCACTCCAGCTATACAACTGAATTCAAACTCTTGCTATGATTCCAAAGTGGCCTCAAAAGATGAACAAGAGGGAAGAGTAAGTCTCATGTCTACCAACTGAAAAAGTGATCACTACAGACCATAAATATACATAGTTTCTAAAATATGAATAACCTAACTGGAGGTGGTACCAAATCAATGGATTTACATGAGAAAACTAGTAAACATCTTCAAAATTTTAAATGTCTATGACTCAAAATATCTTATATTCAGAGTGTTAGGAGGCCAGTGAATTAAGAAGGGATATACTTACATCACTTGAAGAGACTGCTCCTGTTTCAACAGCAGCACCGCTACCACGCAGTTTCTATTATGAAATAAATAACTTATTACTTAGTTTTGCTTTTAATTTTATCCTAATTAATCAGCTTATGAAAGGGAACTAAGAACATTTTGAAATTTTTTTCCTTAACCTACTTAATAAAGTATCATCAACTAATAAAAAACATGGAAATGATACAAAATATTCTAAATATCATTATGCTCTTCCCAATACCTTAATCAATAAACTATTTTAAATGGAACAAAAGAAAACAAAAACAACTGAATATGAACCTCCAACTAAATTTCACAAGTGAAGCTGGTACAAATTTCCAAGTCACAGGATTTACTTACTGAATTGTTTTTCCAATAAGACAACTGCCTTAAGCTAATTATCTACACTAAATTCTATGGCAAAGCTTTCAAAATAGGTGACCGATGACAAGAAAAAAATACTCAGAACTTAAAATTAGATTATCCACAGCAATGCTAACAAATTATAATAATATCCAATATATCATAAGGAATGATCAAAGAAAATTAATGTAGAAATTCAAAGGTTGAATGTGCAAGAGAAAAGTGATAATAAATTTCTAAAAGGAAATTTTTGTTTTGCTTTATTCAATAACCATTATCTACTAAGTGCCAAGCATGAGACTCCCATAACTGAAAACAATGCTCTAAACTTCCCAAAAGAGACTCCTAAATTTCACTGTAAAATTAAAGAACAAAATATCCAAACGTACTGCTTTTGAACTTTTAAAAGTTCTGATATCCTGATAAAAGGTTATGGAAGAAGCATCTGTCCACAGTAAGACAGAGTGCAATCCAGAGCCCAACAGAAGCCATGACCAGACTGTAAGAAGCAAAGCCAGACTGAGCTTGGGCGCCCTGATGAGTCACCCTGTAGCAGGATTTGCAAAGCAGAAATGCCACACCATAGCTAAAAAAGCCAAAGATGCTATGATAAAGATTATACCAGAAAGATACAGAAAAGGTCTTTAAGATAAATGCTAATCTAATACTGAGAAGCTCGTCTCATAAACACTGTCCTAGACACTGAAATATTTTGCTTCCACTAGTGAAGACAGAATATTCCCCCCAATTTTGAACATGGTTACAATCATAAGTTAACCATTCCAAAAGTGACAAACCATCTTTGAAGCACAATATAAATAAACATTATTACTATGAGGAAAAGTCTATGTGAAAAAACCACCCAAATGGCAACTACAGAATACTTTCTACCAATTTACATGTTATAAATCCAGTTAAACAGAGCCTTGTTATTACCATTGTAACATAAAACTGACACTAAAGTAAAACAGTTTGTTCAAAGGGAGGAATAACTTCAAAATAGAAATAAAAGAGGGAGTTACCTATTTAATTAATAAGCACTCTGATCCCAAATAATATACATTTAAAAATTTTAAATCTCATTGTCACGCACCCATTTTTCATGTTCTAAATATCTTGTTTTTTGAAATGCTTCATAAACTCAGTGAAATTTGCCAACTTGCAGCTATTCTAAAACTACTTTTAAAAGCCAAACCAAAAATAATATTAAAATCTGCTGTTGACATAAGATGCTTACCTTTGTTCAAGACATTCCAAAATATCCCTATCGAAATACTAAAGTCAATTAGGTTTCCTCACAAAAAGCAGGCAATGACCAGACAAAAAATAAATCTAAACAAAATGTCATAGTGCTTCTTATACCTCAATTTTAAAGTCTAATTAAAATAATAAAGTCACCTGGGATCTAAGTCACAACTTTCTAAATATTCATTTCAAATAGACATTTACTTATAATCTAACACTAAGAGCACAGTAACTACCAACATTACTTCTCCTGGTTCCTTTACTCCATGTCCCCCCATCCCACACCAAAATCTTTTTCGTCTACCTTTTCTTCCCAGGATACTACTCACTTTCCACCTTCATGTCCCTTCTTCTCTGAAGTCATTCCCATCACCTCTCCCTTCTCCACCTAATACTTAGCCCCTGGAAGCCCAAAAAAAAACACTTCACTGAGCCATCATAAATTTCCTATCTTTTGCCCTGTTTTGAAGATAAAAATGGAAAGCTTGTCATTTTCCAAGTCACTAAGCCAGCAAGTTATTTTCCTCCATGGAGAAATATATCTAGAGCAGCCTAAAAGTAACCAAAGTGATTATAAGTAGGCTCCACACTGAAACTTAGACCTAAATGTTCAATCCCAAACATACAATGAAATTCTGAGAAGGAGCCACTGTAAGACAGTTTTCTGGCAATTGGACCAAGTATCTCCAGGCTTCCCCAGAGGCACCTAAAAATCTGGTAGAGAGTCCCTTGACCAGACCAGGATTTGTGAACTGACTCAGAATTTATTTGCAGTTTCAAACTCCCAGGTAGGCATCCAGGGCCAGTTTACTGGTGTAACTGGTTAGATGGGTTGCCTGACTATGTGACCACATGGATCACAAAAGATCCCACTAGAAACTTTCAGAAAACTCTTCCAAAATCCAGATGTCTCATAGAAATCTGGTGGGTTCGCAGTTCCAAAGGAAAACATGGGAACTGCACCAGGAGTTGCTCAGCCCGAAGCTTGCTTGCACTCTCTCTAACGTTACTCTTCTTTAGAAAGCCCTATATGAGGGCGCTCTTTGAGGTTGTGCAAGTCTTTTCATTCTCCACCTATGGAATTTTGGTGGCTGCCTGGAAAGAAGATAATCCCTACCCACTAAAAACCAAGAGAGGCAGAAAAGAGAGATAGGTTTGAGTTGAAGCCAGTCAAAGAAAAGAAATAATGAAATATACTACCACACGTAAAAGTAGTTTGTTTTACTTATCAAGTCCAAAATGGTATTATTTTAACTTTTTTTATAGTTCATATAACTAACCATAGTTTCAGAGAACATGGATATTTTTAGTCCTTTCAAAGATTCTAAAAGAAATGTCTTTTACCTGAGAACTCAGTTGAGTTTTTATCCAATTGAAATAGTAATTTAAGTCACTGCCTTCCATTAATTCTTTTCCCCAAGCTGCTAACTTGGCAATAATTCTTGCTGCCTGAAAAATAAGAAATATATTTGACATATATATCAATTCTAACTATCACCATATACATTAAAACCAGGACTCATAACCATTTTGCTGCCATGACTTCTTTAACACTAAACTCCTCCAAAATAATCATTCATATTTCATTTTTTTAAATATTGTGAAAAAGTCAAAACGTATTTTTAAATACTTTCATTAAAATAAACCAAAATCCATTGTTTTGAGAAGGTCATAATACTCCCTATGCTATTTTGAATTTCATAATAAGACTGGCATGCAATATAACATGAGCAATCTAAAAGAATACACCAATCTTTTCTTAGATGCAGACTTTCACCAAATTACTTGCCCGAGTTTTGAGCAATTTCTACAATGAATTGCCATTTACTAACTTATTATTCCAAGTCCCTTGTGAGTTCTTACACTTAAAAAACTCTGTATGTTAGTATAACATATATCCTGAGTATTAAAATAACTATCTCTTATCCTCTTCTCAACGATTTCTCAATTTTCTTCAAGCTATGAAACTAATCCTGATTATTAAATAGGCAACATAAATATGCATGTACTGAATTATCACATTGTCACTTAATCTTACATTTTGTCAACTGTACTTCAATAAAGCTGGAAATATATACATATGTATGTGTGTGTGTGCATATATATATATATATATATATATATGCACACACACACAAAAAAAAGTCAGCATAAAATACTTCTCCACACACAACCCAATTTAATAAATAGTATTTTGGTACTTTCTGAAAGTCAGTCAGTGTTTCAAAACTCCAATTATTCAACAACAATTTATCTAGTGGAGACTGGAAGGCTAAGGTTACGCTAACCAAAAAATTATTCCTGTTCTGGTGGATTGATGCCTATTCTTATATTTTGATACAGTTGAACCAGGTGATAACAGCACAATTCAAGATCAATGTCAGGTATTCAAATGCCACAGCATATTTGGAACTCAACACCATGGAGGGTTAATAGTAGCACTTTGACTCAATCACTGAATTGTGAACATTTTCCTGTACCTAGCTAATTAAATTTTCAGACACCTTTTCTAGTTTAAACTCACCTATCTTTCACAAAATAATTGATCTAACTTACACAAAATAAATAAGTTGATTCCTGTAAGACCAGAGATTAATATCAGCAACATAAGCATAAGAAAAATGGAAAAGACAAAGGACATTTCTATTAGCATAAGCTCTTTATCAACATATGACAAACCAGTGACAATCTGACACTCAAATTTGAAAGATTAGCCAAAAGTAATTGAAATCATAAAGAAATTAAAATATGCAGTTGGCTACACAATTAATGAGAAATCTTACCCTTGATGCACATTTGGCTTTTAATATATTTGTCAATTTTGTTTTAAAACCATCAAATGAGGAAAATATTTAATCCAGGTATCCAGACAGCAAAACAAGATTTATAATTCAAAAGAATACAAAATATTATTGGCTTTATTAAAAAGTTTCTTTAAAATATAACATACTTCATGAATTCCCCATTCCAATTTCTCTTCTTATAATCTTTTATAATATATGCAATATAGGAATACACTAGTAATAAGCAAGTAAAGATATAAATGGAAAGAAAGAACATGCATGAATGCTCAAAAATGTTTCATGAAGAGTAATTCTTGACATGAAAAAATTTAAAGATATCTACTGAAATGAGCAGTTTAAAGAGTTCCCCACTAAAGTCTATTTTACATAAGGAATATAAAAGGTTTATACAAAGATTTCATCTCTCAACATGTGAGTTTACCAAAGGCTTTTATGCTAATGAATTCACCATTAAGCCCTACAGAACTTTAACTGTATCAGAGTAAGCCTACCTCCTTGGACTCCCCAATATCCCTACATTACTTGACACCAATAAGGAAACAGTGATTTGAAAAGCTAATATCACAGCAGTTATTTCTCTGAAAAATGGGAGGTCACCAAGTCATAAAAGGCACAGGTTGGCTTCTTCCCTAAATCAGAAATTCAATCAATTCAATATATACCATATGAACAGTAAAGAGATCCTGGCGATTCAACATTGGCAGAAAGTAGGACCAGGCGGTATTCTTGCTACGTTTAGCATAATCAAAGAAAATGCTAACTCGCTGGTGGTTTTCCTAAAAAAGAAAAGAACTTAAATCATTAATGAGAATACATTTTACTAATGCAACAATTGTACACTGCTTCTCAACCTTTCACTTTATATACAAACTGTTTTCTGTTTCTAATATAAGATTTGTCTTCCTCTTATTATTATTATTGGCAATAGCAACAGGAGTAAAGATGAATATTTTAAAGATAAAATCACCTTTAGTCAGTATGATTAGTTTAAATCAAGTGAGTCAAGATTACAGCACCCAGTCCTGCATGGTACAATGCTCTAAGTTACATTTCTTCTCAGTCTACTGCTCCTCCAACCTACCCTTCCTTATATATTATATATATATATATATATATATATATATATATATACCAGTTTGATGCATTAAATGCATTTTCATCTATGAATCTTTTCCATTTACAATGGGTTACAATGGGCTTATTAGGATGTAACCCCATCATGAGGAAGATCTGTACTTTGTAACTATCAAAAAAAAAATATGGAAACTCTCTGAACATAGAATGACTTCTAACACATTTTGTTAGTGAAACAAAAAAAATACAAGAGACTGTATCTAATACATATTTTTATAAGAAGGGGAAATAAGAAAATATACACATATCTGCCTGTTGATTGTTTCAAAAAGGAAAACAAGAAGGATAAATCAGTTATCTACAACATTAGTTATCAAAAAAGGTAGTTTGAAATGGGGAAGGAGTTAATGACACTTTTCTGTCTTTCTGAACAGTTTTAACTTCTGGAAACATTAATATTTTACATACTCAAAAGTCAACATGGATGAGGAACAAAAGTATAATATGAACAAAATTAAGTGAATCTAACTGTACTTCAAGATAAATAATAATGACATCTCTGGAAAAACTTGCATGCCATACTCTGAGGGCATACCCTCTATTTAAAGACAAAGTACTACAAATACTGAACTCTAGGTAAAGAGTTTGTTTACACAGTGTGGGTCATCAATTCTAAAATCACCTTCTTTATATTATAAAATAGAACAAACAAGTAAATATGCAGAAGATAAGAGAGGTCAGCATGTCACTGTCAGAAAAAAAATTACAAATATAGACTAAAATTAACTCTGATGTGCTGAGCTGAAATGAAATTAAAGAGAGTGTGAATCTGCTTAATTTATATGTGTGTGCATAAAAGTTGAGAGGATACTTGTTTAAGCATCCATTTACGTGTGTATGTATGTGTAAGTGTGTGTGTATGCACACATACAAATAAAATCAAGGTCTGCATACCAAGTCACAGTTTCCTCATTTGGGTGCAGTTTTCTAGGATAACCAAGGTCTGTCACTGATAAAATAAAATTTTCCCCATTTTTCTTAACTTTTTTTAAGGGAAACAGTGCTGAAGAGATCAAGGTCATTCTCAAACCTGTATCAGACCAGGGTGAATATTATAAAATTATACTCACATTATATTATTCACATTATAAAATCACTGCCTTCCTAGAAGTGATGTGATGGCCCCTACATAGACAGTACCATTCTTCCTAATCTCAGTAACCATAACAGCATGGTGCTTAGCACAAAGCAGGTGAAAAATAAATGCTTTCCTTATAAATTGTCAAAAAGGACACACACTAAGCAATCAGACTGATACTTCAAGTCTCCTGAGACATGTAAACAGGATGACTTGACTCAAAAATATCTCCTCCATATAACAATAATCTAAACCTAGATTATAGTCTGCTGTAAAAATATAAGATAGTGGACAAAGAAGGCCCCTCTGTTTTCAGGGACAGTGAAGAGGTAAATAGAAATTTTAGAAAAAATGGAAAAGTTTCAGATGCTAAGAAAAGCATTCTAAGAGACATTGCTTTTGCGGTTAAAGATGTTGCCTACAGTCAGCACTGAAATCCCAGTGCCTGGTTTTAGCCTGAACATAGGGACATTAGAGATCTGTTGAATTACTGAAAGAGAAAAAGTCATATATCATCTGTTAAGTAAAACAGAGTATCCAGAAAGCTTCAAGTGATTCACCAAACACTGCTGGTGGTCAACAAAGAACTCTGAGGAACTGAGAGAAAAAATACATATTTATTAGTTGATACCCTAAAAAACAAAAATAGCCTGTGCAGGGGTATCCCCTATTATCACTATTAGCAAACTGCAATTCACATAATAAAGAAAAATATACTGTTAAACTCTGGAAAAGAACCAATGCTGTGAGTGAAACCTTACAAAAATGTTACTCTGGATTATAAAAAAAGATGAAGTCATCAAATGTTATTAAGAATATGCCTACCTGCAACATGTCATCAACCATAGTTAATATGTACTGAACTGTCTGTTCTTTGGAGATATGAGTCATCAGATTTATAAAGGTTTTTGCACACTAGAAAAAAATCAAATTAATGTTAATTGTTGTTTTCAACTGCAAATACAACATCTTAATGGAATTTTAGTAAAATATCCTTTATCTTGCATAAATTAGGATATGTTATTAACAGATTTCAATTATAAAAAACATACATCTTTCACAAATGTTGTGAATTTAATGTATATAGATTTAATGTATAATAACACATACCTTAAACCTATAAAATGTATGATGCAATGTCCCTTCAATAAAATAAAAATGTGATTAAGTATAAGAGGCGCATGCTAAAATGCATCAGATTTTATTTAGTCTTTCTGCAATACATTTCAAATGTTTACTATTTTAAAATAGACAGACCTGGCCACTATCAACTATTAACAACTCATGATAACATAAAAATATATAGATAATCATATATTATCAGTGGTTTTGATTCTTTTTTTCATTTACTGGAAGATTGAACATTAAAGCAACAAAAACACTGGGGTTTAGAACCAGAAGGCTTTGATGACCTCCATTCTGTAGCGTATCACCTATCAGCTATAAGACAATCTAATTCAACAAAAAATGGAGTCAACAATATATTTTATTCCAAAGTTCCCAGGACTGTTGGGAGAATCAGACTGAGTTGTATATGGGCACTTTAAGCCAACAAAGTCCCATATAAGAAAATCTAACTGGAAGTAGAATTGCTTCTTATTAGGAAGAATACAAAGTGGGGAAAATTTTCTTAAAAGTAAGCACCTTTAAAAACATTTAAAAACAGTAATTTCCCTTCTATAAATCTATTCTAAGAAGGTTTTCAGGAATGCAGAAAAGATGGAGGAAAGGAATAAAGATACTCAATATTAACATTTCTGCCAAAATTAACAAAGAAAACTAGAAATCACTCAAATAGCTGCCAATAAACTATTTAAAATTATTCATATCTAAAATGTAATATCACTGTGATTTTCCATTTTTTCAAGAATTTTAATGACACGAAGTGTTTATAATTTTATATCAATCACCTGACTGCCTTCAGTTTGTAACATCTCTTGCTTCTCTTCAGGACTTCTTTTCATCTCAAATCTTTGAATAAATTCACAATCTTCAGCAGAAATCATCTGCCCCCTAAAAAGTAAAAAATGTGATTTTTATTCAATAAAAGTTGAATAGGTTCCAAGATGGCAAGTTATGACCTCAGGCTCACCTTCTCCCCACAGACACAATAAAACTGCACCTATTTTGCAACTACAGCCTTTGAAAAGAATTGGGACTAGCATCGCCACAAAAAGAAAGAACAAACACCTTCATAAATGGTAGAAGACAATACATGTTGGTGTCACGTAACTCTGTTCAGAGACCCCAGTTCATTAAAGGGAGACCAGTGATAAGACATTCTCCCCAGAGTTGAAGAACAGGCTTTCAATTGCTGAACCAAAACCTTGGTGTGGGGTGGAAAGAGGCTATCCTCCTTGTGAAAAAGAGGCTGCTTCCAAGTAAGTATAGGACTAGAGGCTGAAACTGCAAGAAGGCCCCAAGGGAAATGCCTGTTCCCTCCACCATTAGACACCAGTGCCAAACTGTTGATGCTCACAGCTGCTTTAGCTGGTTGCCAAATAGCCAGACCTGCTGACCCTGTGTGGCTAGTTGAATGGTTCTCAGCAAAGAGCATTCATTCGATTCTCCAGCTCTTTCAGGGAAGATCATTTGAGAGTCTCCATCGAAATCAAAATTTCCATTTTCCTGGGGCTTTTCTATCTGCTTGGTACTCCCTAGTGTTTCTACCCGCAAGCCACAGGGCTTGTTTGCTGCCCTCTACTGAAATTGCCACTCCTCTGGACTGGGGGACTTTCACAGAAGATTATGCCTTACTATGAGAAGTTCCCAGCACTCTCTCTCCTGTGGTCTCTGTTGGGACTGTGGCTTGCTTATGCACTAGGCAACTCTTGGGTCTCTCTCCCTGTGCCTTGTTTTTCATGCCTGTGACTCTAGAGGAAATCTCTGCATTTCTTACCACAACTCCAACTAACCCTGCAGGTTGGACTTTTAGGCTTCAACACAGGGCTGACCCTAGAGCTTCAATAATTCTGAAGCATGATGAGATCACACAACTAAAGGAAGCTCAGTATTTCAGACCAATGTCCAGGTTTATCCTATGCAATCTCATACCCTAACACAAGGCCTTTACATCAGGGAAGCCCAACCAATATAAACAAACATAGAATGCCAAACAGAACGAAGAGACAGAAAAAAGTATGTGAAATTATGGATGAAAAACGAAACCCCAGGGAAAAATCTGAATGCAAGATAAATAACTACCTGACGAAAGCTTTAAAGCAATAGTTCAATAATATTAAAAACAGTAAAACAATGGAGGAACAAGAAGAAAACTACAACAAACAGAAAATATGAAACAGTTCCAAGTACCTCAGAAATACAAAGCATCATAAGAGACTACTATGAGAAGACATATGGCAATAAATTGGACAACCTAGAAGATACTGACAGATTTCTAAAAACATAAAATCTACCAAGACTGACTGAGGAAGAAACAGAAAACCTTAAAAGGAATATCACAAGCAAGGACAACGAAGGCATAATCACAAAAGACCCCAAACACCAAAAAAATCGTAAGAAAAAATAATAAAAGTGGAAATATCACACTCTCAGGTCTTAAACTATACTATAGAGTGACAGTGATCAAAACTGTATGGTGCTGGAGTAAAAACAGAGACACAGATCAGCAGAATCGGACCAAATCACCAGAAACAGACACAAACATATACGGTCAATTCATTTACAACAAAGGAGTCAAGAGCATATGATGCAGAAAGGAAAAACTTTTCAACAAAAAACTGGGCAGAGACATATGAAAGAATGAATCTAGACTAGTCTCTAACACAATACATAAAAATTAACTCAAAATGGATTAGACTTTGATGTTAGATAAAAACCATAAAATACTTAGAAAAAATCATAGATAATATGTTCCATGACATTGGTCTTAAAGAGAGATTTTGGAACTTAACTCCAGTACCAAGGAAAACAAAAACAAAAATAAACAAATAGGACTACATTCAACTTTAAAAGTCTCTGCAGAGCAGAAAAAAAATAAACACCAAAACAAAAAGACATCTTAGTAACTGGGAGAAGATATTTGCACATAACACATCTGACAAGGGCTTAATGTCCAAAATACATAAAGAACTTATAAAACTCAACAACAGAAAAATAAGCAACTCAATCAAAAAATGGGGAAGAGGTATGGTGGGGGAAGAGGTTTGGTGGGGGACGAAACTGGATTGACATCTCCAAAAAAGACATACCAATGGCCAATAGGCACATGAAGAAATGTTCTTCCTCACTTGTTACTACGGAAATGCAAATCAAATCAACAATGAGATATCACCTCACATCTCTGAGAATGACTATTCTACAAAAGATTAGAAAAAAATAAATGCTAGTGAGGATGTGGAGAAAAGAAAACTCTTTTACATGGTTGGCAGGAGTATAAATTGATGTAAACTCTATGGAAAGCAGTATATAAATTCCTCAAAAATTTAAGAATGGAAATTCTGTATGATCTCACTTCTAAGTATTTATCAAAAATTTTAAAAAAAAAAACACTAATTTACAGATATGTGTACCCCCATGTTTATTGCATATTAATTAGTCAAGAATTGAAAACTACCTGTGTCCATCATCAAATGAATACATAAGCTGTGATAAATATATATATATACATATCTGTATGTATGTGTATACATATATTTGCATATAAAATATAAAACTGTATGATACCTATCATATAAATATATCAGCAGGGAAAGGCGTGTAAGGTAAGTGGTGGGGGATTTTCAGTAATATGGTGGCAGGCATGGTGTGTTGTTACATATTTGATGAACAAAGAACCTGTACATGGGAGTTTATATTATTTTTGTAAATCAAAGTTACCTAAACAAATATTATAAAAGGGAGGAAAGAGTTGAATAACCAGTCAGTAAGTGATACTGGAATTTCTGTCTTTCTCCTCTCTCTTCTATAGTAATCAACAAGGGTTGATGAGCCAGCACTGGCATCAGACAGCCCTGAGGTCAAAGCTTAGCTCCACCATTTACTGTTAGTGGGAATTTACCTGCAAAATGGGAACAACAACCACATTACCTTTAAGGGTGAACTGAGAAAGTAATAAAAATAATTAACATAAGGTGATTAGCTCAGCGCCTGGTCCATAATAAGCACCCAATAAAATAACAACTCTTAACATTATCCTAAGTCTCACCCTTAATCCCCTCCCTAAGCCAATTTACTTGACCTTCTAATTCAATAAGACCAAAGCCATTTGATATAAAGTACAATCATTTTCTCCAGTATATTCTTTCCCACTGGACTCAAAAGATTCGATCTTCCTCTTCTTTGAAAAATTAACCTCTCCTTACTAATACCCTCTCCTCCCAGCAGTCCCCCATACGATGCTGTTTTTCTCCTATTTATTTCTTCCAGGACTCCTTTCTTCAATGGCTTTTTTGTTCAAGTTTCTCCCCAGGGTTTGATTTTCAGAATCTTGCTTTTATTTTCCAAATTCTTTTCTTCCAGTGAGATTCAAATCAAAAAGAGTTCTATCTTCTATCTCTTCCTATCTCGTCTGTTTTTCTCTCTCACCATTTTCACAAATTCAGAATTATCACAACTGAAACTGTCACCTCCTGTTCAAACCCATCCTGACCTCCCAACTGTTCCACTCATCAAACACAGCACAGTACCGTCCATGTCTGACCCTTCCTTATGAAAACACATGTCAGCAGAACAACCCTGCTGGTCTCTGTGAGCCTGACTACTTGAGAATATACACCAACTCTTTCAGACGACCACCAGTATGGTAAGGAAAGTACAGAATTTGGGGTAATCTGAAGAAGCATGCCCATTCCAGCTGTGAAACTCTGCACACAGCATTCCACCTGCCCTTCTGTCTTAAACGATTATGAGAAAACACAAGAGAAAGTACCTGACATATACAATCATGAAGTGAATGCAAGTTTAAAATTAAAATCTTCTAGTAATATGCTTCATCATTCAAACAGGTCAACATGTTTTTTAACTGAGTAGTTAAAAAAGTTGTCCTTCCTCACCACTACCACTAAGGATGCTGAGAGACTAGTGTTACACAAAACTCAACCTGGGAAACACTGAATTTGTGCTAGCAGGCTCCCCAGTTTTCATAACTGCAGAAGTGTAATCCTAACGGAGCACAGCCAATGAGGCAACAGTCAGAATGACTTTTCCACATATCATCCTCCTCTTGACTTCCCTGCCTCTGGAGAAGTTCAGCCCTGTAGTATCAGTCCACACCAAAGCGGTCCACACCACTGGATTGCTTCCAATCCAATGCTCCTGCATATCCCTCTTACCAACTACCAGACAGCTTTCTCAAGCACACTTCTGACCATATAAATCCTTTTCATAACAGTCAGACTGAATTTGAATAATGGTTCTGCCCAGCATCTCAGTAGAAGCAATAAAAATCTTTTTAATAAATTAATTTAAGCCTAAACACATGCATATGCTATTTAACCTATCTGAATAGCTATCTACTCATCTTTAAAGTAAGGATAGAAAAATTGACATAGTATAGCTATGAAAATAACATTAAAGAGAGTTACCAAGTAGCTTTTTCTAAACATGTCTCCATCAATTCCCAACAAACACTCTACCCATTCATGATGTAATCTGCCATATTAATAGGCAATCTATTATGTGCTAGGCACCTTTAAGAACAGGTTACACAAATTAGATACCCTTCTTTGAGCTTGCAGTCCAGTGGGAAAACAGAAACACAAACACAAAAATAAGAAATACTTTCAGAAAATACACACATATATACATACCATTGTAATGCCAGGATTATAAATGCTATGAAAAAAACTGAAACTATTTAAGGAGCAAGAAAGTGACAATAAAGGAAAGGATAAAATTTAGTTGCATTACAGAGAACTTTCTGAGGTTACCTGCACAGAAATATGAATGAAGTGAGTTAATGGGTCAAGTGATCTAAAGGATTAACTTCCAGAAAGACAGATGCGCAAGTGGAAGCAATAAATGTGAACGTGAGAAAGAGCAAGTAGGGTGCAGTAGCTAGGGGGCTGAGAGCAGGGTGGCAGGAATTGATTTCTGGTTTTTGAAATGACTACTCACTGTTCCTACAGGAGGAAAATGACAGCAGAGATATCAGCAAAAGAGGCTGTAAAAAGAGGCAATATGAAAGACGATGGCAGCATACACTAGGGTAGTAGCAGTGAAACCCAAGAGAAGTAGTCAGATCCAGGATGTTTGGAATGGAGAGATGAAAGAATGTGCTAGCAGACTGTATATGGATTGTAATGGGAAAGAAGAGAGATGATGAATCCTAGGTCCGGAATCCACAAAAATGATTAATGTGCCACAAACTAACCTGCATCAGCCTGGAGGGAGCTACTCCAGACTATCTTAGGCTTCTCTCTAAGTCCTTCCAAGTTTCAGGTCCCTGCCTAGTTTCCTGCACAGCAGTCCAGCTCCTCTGTTTGGACAACTCCTCTGATATAATGTATTCTGTGAAGATGTTCCCATTGTTCAGGTAACTACTCACTCCCTCCTTTTGTCTAAGAAAACTTTGATGTAACTCCACTTAAAGGCTTACCAACATTTATTATTTATTTATTTATTTCACAGTTTATTTCCTCATTAAACTTTAAACTCAAGAGGAAGAATGTTATTTTATCATATCTTCTCAGGACATAGATTCATTGGATTCCAATTTGACTAGAACATAACATAATCACACCCATTTATTTATATACTGTCTAGTTAAGCTATTTAGAAAAAGTTTAATCAAATATAGATATTTTAAATACTATACTTTCATAATAACATGCTAATTTGTAAGGGATAAAGGAATTGTCTTTGACCTTGGGGCTCTCTTTCACAATTTTACTTTATCAGTATATGCTGTAATAGCAGAGTCACTGATAATTCATGTGTTATAGCCAGTCCCCAACCATCTGTAAGCTCTTTTAAGAGAGACACATTTCATACCCACTCTGCTCTTGTCCCCACAATAACTGCTTCAACAGTTAACACTTGGTGAACAGTTATGCATAGATATATAGACTAGAGAATTTTTATAAATGAAATATGTGAGATGGGCAACAGAATAAAGGAAATAAATAGGAAAAGGGTAGAATACAACTTACGTAGTATAGAGGCATGAGACAGGGAAACAGAAGACAGTAACTTAAAATCTCCACATAACTACAAATATTTCAAATGCCAATGTCGGAGAACTTCTGCCAGTGCTTTATGATCAATAACAACATTATTCTATTTAGGTTATAAACAGAGTCAGGCTTTATAAACATGACACAGCTGTCCTCTGGCCTAAACATACTCTGGAATAAAATAAGGAAACAGTGCTTAAATCCTAATTTTGCAGGGAATTTAAAAATGATACAGATAAAGACAAAAAAGGGAAAACATCAGAAGTACCTCTCCTTCCTGTCCTTGAGTTAGCCAGCGTTACCACTATGATCTAGTCCCTTAAAAGTGGAAATCTAGAATTCATCCTAGATTTCTTTTTAACCTTCACGCAGCAAATGAATCACTAAGACTTTCTCAAATATATCTAATTTTATCCATTTCAACAATCCTGAGTACTTTATATAGCCTCTCCCTAGCTATAGGCCTATTACTCACAAATCCACAGTAAGAGCAAACCAACCAAAATAGCAAATCTGATCATCTAACTTCCATTTACAAACTGGTGATTTCCAAAACCTACATCAGTGACACTGTGTTCCCCTGTGTCCTGGTGGTTTGGAAGATAAGGCCAACAGGCAGAATCCATACACATCCCAAGGACCCAGGTTCAAGACTCGGAGCCAGGGCAACAACCAAGGTGAACAATGAAAATAAAAAATAAATGTTTCTTCCTCCTCTCTCTTTCTGCCTGCCGACTTGCCTTCATTCCTGCCTATAACTTTCCTGGCATTGAAGGGAAAAAAAAAAAAAAACCCTTTATTCCCAGAAATAAACCCCATATCAATGGTAGATTGATCTTTGCGGAAAGCCAAGGCTACACAATTGGAAAAACATAATCTTTTTTAATAAATGATGTTGGTAAAACTGAACAGCCACATGCAAAAGAATGAAACTGGAACCCCTCTTATACCATATACAAAAATTTATTTCAAATAGATTAAAGACTTAATTTAAGACCCAAAACTTTAAAACTTCTAGAAGAAAACATAGGGTGTTAGCTCTTAGGATTGACCTTGGCAATTTCCTGGATATGACACCAAAAGCACAGACAACAAAAACAAAAATAGACAAATAAGCTTACGTCAAACTAAAAATGTCTGTACAACAAAAGAAACAACAAAGTGAAATGGAAACCTATGGAATGGGAAAAAATATGTGGAAGCCTTATGCCTGATTAAGGGGTAATATCCCAAATTCAGAGCTCCTACAACTAACAGCAAAAAACCAATAGCATAATTAAAAATGGGCAAGGATCCTGAACAGACATTCATCTAAAGATTTATAAAAGCTCAATAGGCTAAAGAAAAGGTATTTAACATCACCAAGGACCTGCAAATCAAAACCACAATGAAATATAACCTAGCACCTGTTAAGAAAACTATTACTAAGAAAACAAAAGATAGTGAGATGTGAAGAAATGGGAATTACTACATACTGTTGGTAGGAATTTAAACTGGTGAAGACATTGTGGAAAAAAATATAGAGATCCAAAAAAAATCTGAAAATAGATCCACTATATGACCCAGCAACCTCACTGCTAGGTACATATCCAAGGGAGTTGAAATCAAGATCTCAAAGACATTTGTATTTTCATGTTCATTGCAGTATTATTCACAGTAGCCAAGTCATGGAAACAACCTAAGTGTCTTTGGGTGCATAGAAGGGTAAAAAAAAAAAGAAGTATTTATATACAATGGATTATTATTCAGCCTTAACAAAGAAAGAAATCTATCATTTGTAACATGAATGAATCGGGAGGACATTATGCTAAGTAAAATAAGAACAAAAGCTTCATGACCCAACTTAAGTGAGAAATCTAAAACAGTCAAACTCATAGAAGCAGAGGTTAAAATTGTGGTTGTCAGGAGCTGAGGAGAGGGACAAATGAGGAGTTATCAGTCAATTAATACAAAGCTTCAGTTACACAAGATAAATAAATACTAAAGAGCTACTATGTCAGTGTCTATAGGTAACTATATTGTACACTTAAAATTCTGCTAAGAGACTAGATCTTATGTTAAGTGTTACCACAAAATAAAGTAAAACAGGCATCCTGATGGCTCAGGCACTAAGCCTGTGGCTGGGGCATAGACCCTGTAAAATCCAAGGACCCAGGTTAACTACCCAGGACAGGGGGAAATAACCTAAACACATAAATAAAAGGATGCCCATCTTCTTTCTTCCTTCCTACCTTCAAAATGCTTCAAATAAATAAATTGAATTAATAAGAGGATGAGAGGTGACAAATATGTTTATGGTATAGACTGCAACTGTGATTTCATAAGTATATTCTTATCTCTAAACTCATCATGTTGTATACATGAAACAGACACAACTTTGTGTATGTCAACCATACCTCAGTAAAGTGGTTCAAAAAAAAAAAAACCTTGAGGATGAAGTGTCTCAAAAGAAAGTTCTAAGATGTATACTCCCACCCCAACTAAAACACTCATTTCATCTGTTTTATATCATGAACTTCTGTGTTAGACTTCACATCAACCATAGGTTTCACAGCTTAAGAATCAACTGAAAAGCACTGACTGACAAGGGCAAGTTTGAATGCCTTCCAAGGCCACACAAGGCCTTCACAATTGGTTCCTGACTGTCTCTCCAACCTCCACTCCTCCCACTGCCTGCCCCAAACATGTGCTATTTCCTACTCAATATTCTGTTTTTAATTCCTGCCTCTGCTCCACTATCTGTTCTACTTAGAATGTTGTATCTTCTTGCCACGTGGTTAAGTATCACTCACTCATCCTTTAAAATTCATCTCAGGGAGCAGCCCCTTCAGGAAAACTACCTAGAGATAGAATAGCTATCCTTTTCCTCTACACCCATCATCCTCTAGGAACCTTTTTATAATCACGATTAACATGCAGCATTTTAATCTCTTTATATATCTGACTTCCTGACTGAATTATAAGTTTTTCTTTTCATAGCTCCAAAGTCTGGAAAAATGTCTCAAACTTGGCAGATGGTCAATAAATGTTTGAGGAGCAACTAATTAACAGAATTAAGATAATCACTTATATGTGCATATTCTTTTTAAAAAGAACAAAATGCCAAATTTAAAACTAAAGAGTCCTCAATTTTTTTCTCAAAATATTTATTCAAATCTGAACTAAATTACCTTAATAGCTCACCAAAATAAAGATATGAAGTAAGTCAATAAAATAAAATATGGTCGAGTAAATTAACATTTCCTTTACAGATACAGGATACCAGCACACTAAATCTTAAGAGACACAAGAAGGAAGGAGGAAGAACTAAATTTTATGAAGTGTATTCAACATATTAATGCTTGTATTCAGCTTTAGATACATAATTTCAGCCACAACCCTATGGATATGTTTCACCATTTCACATTTACTTTACCCAACTTCATACAAGTTACAGGATTTGCCCAAAATCACCAGACTAGTATAGAGAAGAACCAGAATTCAAACCCTTGTCTTGGAACAATAATATCCGCAATGTTCACTAATTTTATGTGACATTCTGCAGTACTATCTGTCCTCACGCTGATCTTCAAGGCAGAGGGGGCCAGTCTAGCAGGCTTTGACCATTATCCTCTTCCCTCACCCCCAATAGTCTATCAAACTCCCATTTTCCCACTAATTCAAAAAAGTACAACTTTACATACATATAAAGTCAAAGTTCTATGAGTAGGCCAGTCTCCCCACAAAAGTCCCAAGCTATTTCCACCACACTACACTGTCTCCCTATGACAGCTCATTCTAAAAAGGAAGTGTCTTGTTCCACATTTATTAGTATTTTTCCAGTATGTCTCTCATAGAAACACGACCATGAAAAAAGTCTGATGGAAAAAGGACATGATTACCCGTGATTCATAGTAAATCAGTACTTACTGAAGATAGGACTGCCAGTTCACTTTGTTAGCACGAACTTCTGCAGCCTTGGCAGCAATAATGTTGGTTGGAACAGCGGCATCCACAGCACCCCGGATATCCATTTTGGTCATCTATATGCTATGATATTAAATGTTTTCAACAGATCTTCAATTTAGATGAAAGGTAAAACCAAAACACCAGGTCTTGTCATTTTTTAACTATCATTATCATCATTATTATTTTTACTCTCCATGGGCATTCAACCCAAATGTTAACTATCCAAAATATTAAATATTAATACATTCAAGTCTTTCCCAATTATGCACCGCTCCATGCAAGTGTTCTCTATAGATTCTGACTTTTCCAAAAAAGGATTTTTCATTGTTGGCACTAAAACTACACGAAGATTTCTGAAGTAGCCTTTTAAGATACTGACATCAGAATGCTTAAATGGAACAGGCAGGAAAATATTTTAAATGTATATAATTGGGATCAACTATCCTCTGACAGAAAAAAATAATAGGTATAAGACAGATTGGGCAAATATTTACATTTTATTTATTTACTAAACAACATGTTGAAGTAACATGTAAATCCTTTCAAAATTTACTCACTCAAATTAAAATACTCAAAATGGGAACATAACTTCTTAGACCACAGAGCTTACTTTTTTTAATCAAAAGTTCAAAGCATTTTCTCCATCAGTTTGGAGAGAAATTTTTGGAATAAATACCAATATTGGGAGTCTAGTCTGATGACAACAACCTACAATAACAAGCTTTTAAGTAATTCTCACTCTTAAAACTTATGGATAGAAGCTCTAATATCCCATACACAAAATAGAGGTTCGAATTCACAAAACAGAAGACCAAGCCCATAGCCACAAAGAAGCTAAAACCATACCAAAAAGTCTATTCCGGGATCCCAATGACCTTAGTGAGGAATATAATCTCTATATCAGAGGATTTGCTGCCTAAACAAGCAAGAGCTGGTGACTGGCAGGGCTCAGGTCGAACAGGCTCCATCCAGGCCAGGCTGGAAGCCCAGAACCCAGCAACTCAGCCCCAGAGGCATCTCCTGAAGCAGCTGAAGGTGCTTTAGGACGGCCATCTAGGTCCCTGAACAACTTCCAGGCCCCTGGGCTGGAAGCCCACCCTGGAGAAAAGTGTACTTTTTACCGTCCTCCTGTGCCGTCCCTTGACCCCGCGGGGAAGGCTCTGCAGTCACCGCTAGTTGAAGCCGGGAAGAGAGCCATCCGGGAACCCGGGACAGAAGGAAGGCAGGCCGCGCCTGTGTGCTGAGACACCAGCACGCACCGGGGAAGCTGGAGAAACCGGAGGGGTCGCCACACTTGGGCTGCTACGGGGGACGACACTAACGAGCGCGGCCTTACCTCACTAACCTTGGGGGCTCTTCAACGCACCCGAATACGGCAGGGAAGCTGCCGCGGTCCAGGCAGTCGGGGTTGAGGCCTGGCAGGAGTGACGAGTCAGAGCCAAATTGGCGTCTCGCGCCGGATCCGAGACTGGAGAGCGGCAGGTGAGGCCCTAGGAGACGTTACCGCATACAGCGAGAGAAACAAGCTCGAGTTGCCGTAATCGAATGACAGGAGAGCCGATCACGTGATCAGAGGCACATGACCTCCGGAGCCGGAAGCCGGAAGCCGGAGGCCGGAAGCCAAATCAAATAATCCAGTAGGGTGTTGCGTTTAGGCAAGGCTTCCTCCGAGGTGGGAGCCGGAGTGGAGAGGAACTTGACGTAGAGCTGGGAACAATGCGGAGCTCGCGGGAGCGCTGCAGCAGGAGGGGTAGAAAGGGTGGGCGCCTCAGGACCCCACACCCTGACAGCCAGCGCCTAGCCGGAGTCAGACCGAAATTCTTTTATCCTTCCAGTCTTCTGAAAAGTGTAGGACTTGTAAATAAATGGACTTTCACTTGGATTTAACAGCTCAGTCAAGTAGGCGCTCTTGTTCGAATTTTAAAACTGCAGAGACATAGGTCCCAAGCAAGTTGTCTTGCCCCGCTGTTGCACCTTTTTCAAGTATTGTTTTCCATAAAATATTTATAGTTGTACTGAAAAATTATTCGTGTTTGTCTAAAATTCGCAAGTAACAAGTCATGTTCGCTGACAACTCTGTCTAGTTTCCATTTTCAGTGTGCTTCATCCATTTTATATATAATTTGGGAACTGGATTATCACTTACCTTTTATGGGAAGGACTTCATTTAACATATCAGGTGATTAGTTTTTGCATCTTTTGTATGTTAGCAAACTACATCTTAGCCTTCAACTTTGTTATTTTCACTTTAAATTATTCTAATGATCAGAACTTGATTTTTCTCTCAGTACATAATTCTACATGGAGTGTTTTTTTAATTGCTCTCAACGAATTATGCTTGCAGTTTTCCTGATGAGAAACCTGCTTATCTTTAGCTTTAATCTTCTGTTTATTAATATGGATTTTTGTTCTGGATATTTTAAAGAGTTCTCTTTAACATTGATTAGAGCGATTTGATTATGATGTGCCTTGGTCATTTTTTCTCGTTTCTTGGACTTTGAGTTCAATGAGATTATAGCATCTAAAAATTTGTAAATTTCCTCAAATATAGAAAAATTGGGCCATTATTTCTTAGATATTTTAATACCCTCTTTGGGGACTCTGAATTCATGTATATTTCAATACTAGAAGTTATGCCACTGATAACTCATTGATTCTGATTTTTCAGAGTTTTTTTTTCTTCCTGTGTTTTATCTTGGGTAACGTCTAGTGTTATGTCTTTAAGTTTACATGTTTTATTTTGCAGTGTTTAACTCCATAATGTGAAGTTTCCACTTCTTTACAAGTTCAAATAAGGTCCTTCATATAACGTCCACATGTCTACTCTTAAAAAGTTTTATTTTTCCTCTAGCCTCTTAAACCTAGAAAACAGTTGCAAACTCTCAATGTCCTTGTTCACTGATTAAGAAATCACTGTCACTTTGGGATCTGTTTCAGTGGATCTGTTTTATCCCCTCATTGTGGATCATATATTTCTCCTCCCCTGCGCATCTGGTAATTTTTTTTCAAAGTAGCAAAGCTAAGGGAATCTCTTTTTATTTTATTTTATTTAGGCATTTTCATTGTAGTAATTATTCTACACATTAAAATAACTTCATATGTATAGATTGCACATTGCTTGTATGTAAATCAACACACCCTGCCCTCCACCACATCACCAAGTGTTCTTCAATTTGTCCAGTGGGCTCTGGCCACCATTTGCCTCTTCCCTCCCATTCCCTCTTGGTAACCTCAGTTCTATTGCAAATGTCCAAGGGTTGGTTTTGTTTTATCTGTTCCTTTGTTTTGTCTATTTATGTTCCACCTATGAGTGATGACATCTAGTATCTAATTTCTTTTGACTTATTTCACTTAGCATAATCCTCTCTAGACCCAACCATGTTGATTCAAAGACAGGATTTCGTCTTTTCTAAGGGCAGTATAGTTTTATGTTGTATATATATATATATATATACCATATCTTTGTCCATTCATCTGATGTTGGGCACTTAGGTAGTTTCCAGTTCTTAGCTATTGTGAATAGGGGTGCAGTAAACATGGGGGTACATACGTCTCTGCAAATCAGTATTTTTGTATCTTTTAGGTAAACACACAGAAGTGGGATGGCAGGATTATATGGGACTTCCTTCAAATTTTTGTGGAATCTCCACACTTTTCCATAGGGGTTGCAAAAATTTGAACTCCCACCAACAGGGTAGAAGTGTTCTCTTTTCTCCACAAACTTACCAACATTTGCTGTTTTCAAAATTCTGAATAATAGCATTGAAGGTATAAGGTGATATCTAATTGTTGTTTTAATTTGCATTTCCCTGATAGCCAGCCAATAGGAATATTTTTTTATGTGCCTGTTGGGCCATCTATATATCCTCTTCAGAAAGAAGTATCTCCAATTCCTCTTCCCATTTTTTTATTGGATTGCCTATTTTTCTGTTATTGTGTATTATGTGTTCTTTGTAATTTTGAGAAAAATAGATATAAACTCTTCTCTGAAGGTTTGGTTAAACTCTTTAGAAAATCCGTCTGATCCTGGGCTTTTATTTTTAGGGAGACTTTTGATTACCTCTTCAGTTTCTTTGTTTGCAGTTATTCTGTTTAGGTTTTCCAATTCCTCTCAGTCCAGTTTTGGTATATAGTATTTTCAAGAAATCTGTCCATGTCCTCATGTTCATAGTAGTCTCTTAGGATGTTTTATATTTCTATGGTATTGGTTGTAACTTCTCCCCTTTTATATCTGATTCTAGTTATGAGAGTTTTCTCTTACATTCTTTGTGAGTCTAACAAAGTCTAAAAAATGTCTAAAAAATGGTATGTCAATTTTATTTTTATTTTTTTCTAAGTACCAACTTTGTTTCATTGATCTTCTAGACTGTCATTTTGTTTTCTATTTCATTTATTTCTATTCAAATTTAGATTATTTCCTGCTATTGATTTTTTACTTTAATTATTCTTCTTTTTCTACTTATGTTAAATGTAGGGTTCTATTGTTTATGTGTAATTTTTCTCGTTTCTTGAGGTAGGCCTGGTTTTCAATGAACTTCCCTCTTAGTACTGCTTTTGCTGCATCCCATAGATTCTGGTAGCTCGTGTCTTCATTCTCATTTGTCTCTAAGTATTTTTTTTAAGTTCCTCTTTGATTTTCTCTTTTACCCAAAAGTCATTCAGAAGCATATTTTTTAGTCTCCATTTAATTTGGAATCCACTAGCTTTCTTTTTGTGGTTGATTTCTAGTTTTAATATACTGTGGTCAGAGAAGATGCTTGTTTTGATTTTAATATTTGTAAATTTATTGAGGCATGTTTTGTGCTCAAACATGATCTATCCTTGAGAATTTTTTATGAGCACTTGAGAAGAAAGTGAAATCTGTAGTCATTGTTTGAAGTGTTCAGTGTGCCTATTAGACTTACTGTTCCAAATAGTCGTTTAAAATTGTCCTTTCCCTGTTGATTTCTGTCTGGTTTTCCATGTCCATTGTTGTAAGTGTGGTGTTGCAGTCTCTGATGCTTTTGCAATTCTTGGGAGGGCCAGTTCTTCCTGCAGTTTCACCCCCTCCACTGCTGCCAGAATCCTAAGTTCAAGTCTATGGTGTAGCTCTGAACCTGGACTTTTTCACCTACCCTTTGTTGTCACGATTGTAGCTGTGTCTCTAAGCCTCTGTGCCTACTTTTCCTCAGTGTTTTTTTCTAGAAAATAGGTGAATTCCTAGTTTCTCTATGGGGAAGATGTGAGTCTTGCTCCTCCCAATCACCATCTTGACCAGAAATCTAGATTACTCTGTTATTCCTATTAGTATTATTAGGCTTTGTTCTGAGGCAGACTTATGTTGCCCACAGTTTGATCTATTTGTGTCTTGACTTTAAACTTTATTAGGACCAAAGCAAAATCTGGTCTAGGGTTAATTTTCCCCAATAATGATGAAAACCCTTCTGAGCTCTGAATACCCAATGCTTTCTGAATTCTGGTTGTTCACACTCTGGCCTTTGAAAAACAGTTGCTCTAAATCTTTGGATAGTTCTTTATGCAGATTCAACTAGTGTTACACAAATATAAAGATCATTACTCAGGGGAATGGTCTCCAAATTCTCTTTATACACATTTTCCTCTCCAGTACTGTATCCTGTGAACTCTAGTTGTGTTGGTCTCCTAGATTCCCTGCTCTATCTCTTCACCTCATGAAGACTAGCTGGATCTTCCTGAGCCATAACCTAGGAGTTGTTCTCAAAGCACTAAGATAGGGCCTCCCTAATATTCATCTCAATTGTTTTCAGTCACTTGGGAATCATTGCCCTTCCTTGATGAGATCCAGTGTCTCAAGTACTATTTCTTCATATACTTGGTCAAATTTTCTAATTGTTTCAATTGGAAGAGTAAGTTTGTTCGATCATTTTACCTTGGCCAGAAGCAGAAATCCACATTTCCTTCTGAAAGTAACCTAAGAGAAAAAGCTTTCATAGAAAGAAGAATAAGCCCGTTATGTAGTAATAAACTTACATAAGTAGTTAATGCTATTTTTAATCAGCAAAGTCTTGCTTTACTCCTACCCCAAGAGGTAAATGGAAGTTAGGCTTTCATCAAAAGGTATTTCTTTAAAACTTCTTTAAACTTTCACCAAGAGTTTATTTGTTCTTACAGTTGTCCTCCATTGCTCCAACATCCTCCATTTTCCCATGTCATTATGATTTTTAGTCCACACTTAGAGGAAATTAGTTTCTGCTATTCCAATATATACATATATGTGTGTGTTTGTATATGTATACGCAGACATATATATATGTATATCTGTACCTCTGATGTTGAAAGAAATCCTCTTGTAAATCATGTCATAATAAGTGCCTTGAAGACAGAATGGATGGAGAATTTGTAATTTAAGAAACATAAATGAGATAAGAATTTCTGAGAAAAAGATGAGTGAACTACACACTTCAAAAATCACCTATCAAAATCCTCCCTTCTTATCACTTAATGTTAATTGACATAACACTGGGGAATAAGAAATATCACCTGTAGTAAAAGAGGAATAAAGTAGATCATTGTAGCACAATAGCATCCATTTATAAGCATATGTCCAACATAGGCATGTTGTAACCTCAAGAGCAGGAAGGAATGGGACAAAAGTCATAAAAAGATTGAGCCAAGGCAGTCAGACCTCTACTAATTATACAAATCACTATCCTAGAAATCAGGTACTAACTTCGGGAAAGCCAGAATATGTCTATTTCTCACACACTCACATGAGGTGAAGATATTTAGATACTGCCTGCCTTAGTCAGGGCTGCCTTAAGAATGACTACTGATCATGGAGACAGTTTTCCCATATCTGCAAATAGACAGTATGGAAGTGTCAGGTTAGATGAACTGTATTCAGTCAACCCTCAGAGCTTACTTTTTCATTCAGCTAAAGTTGTTTATAAAATTGGTGAGGAAAGAATAACAAAAGGACCCCTTCCACCAGATGTTCTACAAATGGAAAGATGGCAGCAGGGAACAGGCTATCAACATGTTTATATTTTGTGCATGTTCGCTGTTAATAATTACTGTGAAAGGCACAATTTCCACAATAACAAAAAGATCTGATTTATATATACTGCTGGGTACAATGTACCCAAATAAATTATTTAGGCTGCAGGTAACTGACAAGGCAACTCAAGCTAGCTTAAATAATGAGGAAATTTATTGGTGCACAGAATAAGAATGCTACAGATTTAGGGCCACTTCAGGGTTGGTCAACTCAATCATTTGATAATGTCATTGAAGTGTCAGATTCATGCTGAACATCCTCATAAAAAATACCCCTGATGTTTGTAAGATGGTTACCATGAGCACTCACTTGCATCTGACATTGGAAGCTGATTTCCAAAGTCTCAGTCTTAAACACAGAAAATCTGATTTCCAAAGTCTCAGTCTTAAACACAGAAAATCTTTTTCAGAAATATTTTGCAATCTTTTGCCTTTGTCTCATTTACCCAAACCAATGTCAGCATGCCCGTTACCAAATAGACTTTTTCTTAACAGCCAAAGGAGACTTGATAACCAAGAGTCAACTGAAAAGAGTCCTGCTAGGGAATCAGGATATGTTGCCAGGTACTAAAATTCTATTTCCCTGGTATTTTTGTTTTTGTTTTTGTTTTTTTTGGTAAATTGTTTCCTAAACTAAACCATTCCATGATCTTGTCTCTCCCTGTCAGAATTTCATGTACTCTATAACATCTTTGATCATGCTAGCCCAGTTTTCCTAGTAACCTTGTTAATGTGCTGTGAAAGATTTGAAAATTGAGTATGTAAAGTTTATGAAACTAAATTGTGAATTAGTGGAACTTATGAGGTTCTCAACATTTGAAGATACTGATAGTTGAGGTACTGCTAAGGAAATTTTGCCTCCATATTTTAAGCTGGAAAGTCATGGAATAACTGTAGAAAATAATCATAATTGCATGATTTTTTAGATTTTCAGTATGTAAAGAATTTTGTACAAGTTGAAATATCTGTGTACTGATCCTCAAAACAACTAATAAAAATATGACTTAAGAAAAAATATGGGAGCTGGTATGTTGATAGTGACTGTGTTTGTTTCATAAATCAACTTTGGAACCTGGGATCATTTTAAAAAAGGAAACTTACCTAGGTCATAGTACTACTCACATGGAGCCCTACCTCTTTGCAACCCAAATCCAGCAGTGGTTACTTGGACATTAGTTACCTATTGAGAGAAAGGTATTATATTCTTGCATTTTGAATTCTGTTTGATAATCTCATATTTAGAAAGCATTTTACAAGTATAAAGTATGATGTTAGAAGCTATTTCTTGGTCTAATCATTAGACAACTAGTTACTTCATAAGAAGTAATTTAATTACTTAAAATAATTCTACATTACATAAATAAAATGTGTAATAGTCCTTCAGTTTATTTTAGGTAAATTTAGTATAAGTTTCTAACTACAAAGCTGACTGCCACTAAAATGATGTTTCAAGAAACCAGAATTATGTATCAAGTGTTATTCTCTATCATATACTAACTACTAAGGCAGAATTTTGCCAACTAATATATTCCTTTATCATTAAAATTAAACTATATAACACTCAAATTTTTTCTCAGTTTTGTTTTAGGATTAATTTTGTATTAGGAAAACGTTGTTACCTCTAGAGGGCAGTATAACATACCTGGACACTCCAGAGGCTGTACCGATAATAGAACACTAAAGATCTGTGGATAAACTTCTAATCCACAAAACAGATCATCCTTTAGCTTCAACTTAGTGCTACTTTTTGGGAGGTCCCAGTTGACTGACAGACAGCCCAGTATCAGTCAAAAGAGAAGTAGAGTGGATCCTGGGCTAGTGTTCAAAAATTAGAGTGTAGGATTCATTGGAGTTTGTTTTTGTTTTTTCAGAAAAAATGTCCAGACTTTCCCAAGACAACCAAGAAGGCTTCCAGAAACATTCCTCCAGGTAAGCTAGGTGGAAGCAATTTATGACCCTATTTAGGATTGAGGGATATAATGTAAACATTCATCAAGCCACAAAGACTGGAGGCACCAAGGCTATTCACGATGTCAAGGTAAGACATTCTCCATAGTACATGAGCCTTTCTTAACAAGGAAAATATCCATAAAGAATATAAAACTATAAGCAAGCTTTAGTGCTATTACTCATTTTATCTTGTCGACAATTTATCCAAAATATCTTCAAACCAACCCCAAGAGAAAAACTGGAACCTTGATCATAACTTGTCCAACTATCTCCAATCTGAACAGTTTTCATTTACAATCATTTGTTTCTGTTTGTTTCCAAGGGTACTGTTTTAAAATGCAGAAAAGCTAGACTAGAATTTTGTGGCTACTGATAGTAACTTATGGATATATTTTTATCTAATAAAAGATTATATCCTATATAAAAATGAAAGAAATAGACTACTTTGTACAAAAATTGCTAGAAAAAAATATGATAGATATCTGAAAACACTAAGGAGTTAATGGGTATTTTTTCTACATTCATAGTTTCTTAGAGTGAATTTCTTTAGCATGAATTTCTATCACTAAATAACATTTTTTCTCCAAAAAAATAACAGTTTTCTTGCTCAGTGTTGTGTGTTTCTTTGCAGAAGGTAGAGTTTAAGTCCATAAAGTTTAAGTCTTCTTAGTTATTAATAGAACCATCTCTCAAAAGGTTATTTGATGTGGAGGGGATGCTCATTATTAGTGTCTAGCAAATAATGACTAGAAATTAGAATGATGCAAAATCATACCACGGCAAACTTGTCCTAATATTTTAAAACAACAAAATTCATCTATCCTTGTTCCGTGGTTTATATTCTGATAACCATTTATTTGCAAATTAATTCCCAGATCTGCCCTTTTCCCTGATGTTACTCTAATCAATTGACATAAGAAAAATAAAAGCATGTTTTTAAAAAGTCAACAATTTTCTATGGCAATGAATTTACCTTTACTTTTGAGCTTTCAGACATGTGTAAATAAATAACTCATTAATTTCCAAACATACACTTATTATCACCTAAGCACTGTCTTTTTCAAGACAGAAGAAATGAGATATCAGTGGCCAAAATTCCTTAATCAGTAAACATCTAAATGTAGGCAACATATGCAAAATAAATCTTTAAAAAATTAGAATTTGGAGGCTACTCTATAAAAGCAGAGCATCAACATACACACACACTTGGTAGGTATGTGTGTAGTAGATTAAATAATGGATGACAGGAAAGAAGGATAAATTATATGAGTAACACATGTAATATCAAAGCTAATTGTCTTAAAGAATATGCTTTAAGCAGTATCACATGCAATTGAACTGGGAAGTATTTAAGTATCAGCAGTAGACCTTGTCACAGCATCACTGTCAGTGCTGAGCAATCCAAGCTGCTTACCTGACCTCATTAACCCAAATAGACAGTTTCCCACCTGCACAGTAGCAGATGAGATCAGGCAGGAGTAATCCAGTAGGGAGTCTACAGTCCTCTCCACTCAGCTTTACCTTTTAAAAAATCTTTTTATATTGTATATGAATGTATAGGAACATAAATGAATATGTTTTACCTTTTAGTAAATACGATGATGATGGAACTCAACCCACTTTGGTTCTACAAAGATCATTGAGTAATTAATATCTGCAAAACATTGCGTTAGGTTTTTGAGAAAGAGAAACTATGCTCAATCCTCTCTCAACATATTAAGAAATGTATGCATATGAAATATCATTATATCATTAAAATAACTCATCAATAATAGAGGATATTTATATAATAATATTATTACTATTCAGTAATATGATTGATATATTAATAATATTGAATATAATAATATTCAATAATAATCAACAAGGTAGTCAGAAATTAGGGATAGGAGAGTAAAGATGGCATCTGTGGATGACAAGCTAAGGCTCCACACAAAGAAAAAAATCACAGTTTTAAGGAGCCCACATAAGCAGAGCCATCTGGGAACTTTGGTGGCTCACCAGGGGAACCTGGAGAACAGAAGGAGTCTAGCAACCAGCTCTACAGGTGGGTGAGAGAGGCACGGGGATTCAGTGGAGACTTCAGCAGTTAAGGCAAGTTCAGCAGTAAAGGCAAGTTCCACAGTAAAGGCAAGGTCTTTGTTCTCAGTGCAGGGCACCTACAGAGATTACCTGCCTGCTACTGGAGCTACTGGAGTCACTGGGGTGACTCAACATATTCAGAGAGTACAGAGTGGCAACTCTGATCTCCAGCACATGGGACTTGCAGTCACAGATATCCCTGTTGCCACTTTGCTTCTCTCTGGTGGACACTACAGAGGCAGCCTCACTAGCCTCTATCAGCTCGAATACAGAGTTGAGATTCGGAAGCCTAGGTATAATCTAGCAGTGGCGGGGGTTCTGTGGTTGCTGCTGGCATGAACTCTTGGCTAGAAAAGGCCCAGAAGGAGAGAATTAGGGGCAGAAAGAACAGAAGCATACAGATGCTGCACTCCTTCCACCACACGCCCTGGGACTCAGGCCTCCTGAGACTCTGGATCCAGTGGCTAAGACCCTGGAGGAGCAACCTGTGGAAAGGACTTGGTCCTGATGGTTTGGTGAGGGCAAGGGATCCAAGCAAAGACAGCAGGCTCAAATCACCTAGCCCCAGCCAGCAGAGTTTTATCAGCAAAACAAGCTTCCTCCCACACCAGGCTGCCAAAAGCTATATGCTCCCAGAACACCACCCACACCCCTCCCTCACCCAGCTGTCATGTTCAATCCCTGACACAGCAAAACACATTCTGGAAGCCTGTAAGTGTCAAAAATATAAAATAAAACAAAAGTAGAGGGCCCCCAGTGGAAAAAAAAAAAAAAACTAGCAGTTGATCAACAAGAACCCATATTATGTGGAAAAAAAAAACAAACACACAGCACAACTTGAAACCTTGAGAAAGGGAATCACAACAAATGACAGCTCAAAAAAAAAAAAAACACTTTGAAGACATGGAAGAATGGTTCTTTTTAACAGATAAATAATTCAAGTCTGCAATCATAAAGAAATTCAGAGCGTTAAAAGAAAATTCTGATAAACAAAGCAAGGATCTTAAACAAACAATCTAGCAACAAAAGACAGATTGAAGTTCTACAGAAATAAACTAACAGAAATAATTTATAGGATATAATTCATGAAACCAAGAATAGTATAGAAAGCTATGGAAATACAATAACCCAAATGGAGGAAAGGATTAGTGATATAGAGGATAGTAATGCAGAAAGGAGCCAAGAAGAAAAAGAAAGAAATTAAATGCAAAAAAAATGAAGAAATCTTCATAGTATATCTGGCACCATCAGGATAGGCAACATTAGAATATTGGGTCTCCCAGAAGGTGAAGAGAAAAAGAAGAGAACAGAGAGCATATTCAAGGAAATGATTGCTGCAAACTTCCCAAACATAGAACAAGAAGTGAACATACAGATTAATGAAGCCAGTAGAACATGCAACTATATAAATACATTTAAAAAGCTACACCAAGACACATAATTGTGAAACTATCAAAAATCCAAAACAAAGAATTCTAAAGGTATCCAGGAAAAAAAGCAGGTAACATATAAAGGTACTCCTATCAGACTAACCTCAGACTTCTCAGCAGAAACTCTACAGGCAAGAAGAGAGTAGAATGATGTCTTCGAAATACTACAAGATTAAAAAGTGCCAGCCAAAACTACTACATTCTGCAAAACTCTCTCAAATTTGAGGGAGAAATTAAGGTTTTTCCCAAGAAACAAAAGGTGAAAAGTTTGCAAACATGAGACCACTTCTACAAGAAATGTTAAGAGTCTCTACTATCTAAACCAAAAAAAAAGAAAGTTTATAAAAATCTAAACGGAGTAACAGATAAAACCAGGAAAAAAATCAAAATAACAATAGCAACTTCTCAAATGTCAATATTCACTGTAAATGTAAACGAACTGAACTCACCAATTAAAAGGCACAGAGTGGCTAAATGGATTATAAAACAAAACCCAACTATATGCTGTTTGCAAGAAACTCATCTAAGGTCAAGAAATAAGCAAAGGCTTAAAGTGAATGAATGGAGAACAGTACTAGAAGCTACTGGTGAATCCAAAAGAGCAGGAACTGCTATACTCATATCAGATAAAGTAGTGTTTCAACAAAATAAAATAAATAAGATAAAGATGAACATTATATAATTATAATCATTATATAATCATTGTATATAATTATAAATCATTATATAATAGTACAACAAAAAGATTTAACACTTATTAAAATTTGTGCACCCAATAAAGAAGCACCCGAATGTATCAAGTAAATATTAACAGATCTAAATAGAGATATTGATGACAACATAATAGTAGTAGGGGACTTCAATACTCCTTTTTCAGCAAAAAAAAAAAACAGATCATCCAGAGAATCAATAAAGAAACAGATCTTTAAATGACAAAATAGAAGTGCTGGACCTAACAGACATATATAGAGTACTTCACCCAAAAACTGTAGACTACACATTCTTCTCAAGTGCTCATGGAAATATCTCAAAAATAAACCATATGTTGGGACATAAAATAAGTGTCAATAAGTCTTCAAATACTGAAATCATATCTAGCATCTTCTCAGATCACAATGGCATCAAGCTAGAGATCATCCAAAAAGAGGAGAGGAACACTACAAAAGAGTGGAGAATAAACAACATATTATTGAGCAACCACTGGGAAAAGGAGGAAATTAAGGAAAAAAAATTTAAAAATACCTGAAATTAAATTAATATTAAGATATGACATCGGAATCCATGGAATACAGCATAAGCAGTAATAAGAAGTTTATAGCAATACAATCCTACCTCAGAAAACAAAAAGAATCACAAATATATAATCAAAACCATCACCTAAAGGAACTAGAAAAACAGAAACCTAAATCCAACAAAAGGAAGGAATTGATAAAGATTGGGGCAGAAATAAATGAAATAGACATCAGAAAGACTTTAAAAATTAATGCAACCTAAAGTTGGTTTTTTGAAAGAATAAACAAAAGAGACAGGTCACTAGCCAGACTTACAAAAAAGAAGAGAGAAAAAGCAGAAATAAGTAGAATCAGAAATTAAAGAGAAATAATCACAACATATACAGAAGAAATACAGAGGACTATAAGAGAATAATATGTACAACTATATGGAAACAGACTGAATAACCTAGAAGAAATGGACACATTTCTGGAAATGTGCAATATCCCAAAACTAAACCAATAAGAACTAGAAATCATGAACAGATCAAATCACCAGCAAGGAAACTGAAACAAACAAAAGCCCTGGACCAGATGGTTTCATGAGTGAATTCTACAAAGGATTCAAAGAAGTATTAATACTAAAGATGGAAAACTAACACTTTTTATGATGCCAATATTATGCTCCTTCCAAAACCAAATAAATACAGCACTGAAAAAAAAAACTACAGACTGGAATCCTTAATGAATATTGATTCAAAAACTCTCGACAAAATACTAGCAACCCTAATTCAACAACAAATAAAATGAATCATACACCATGATCAAGTGGGATTTATTTTAGAGATGCAGGAATGGTTTAACATATGCAAATCAATACATGAAATACACTATATCAATAAAAAAGGGCAAAAACCACATCATCACCAATAAATGCAGAAAAAGGATTTGACAAGATCCAACATCATTTTATGTTTTAAAATCCTCCAAAAAATAAGTATATACTGAATGAACTTCAACATATGACTAGCCCACAGCCAACATTATACGCAGTGGAGAAAAACTGAAAGCTTTCCAAGATCAAAGACAAGGCAAGGATGTCCACTCTCACCATTACTATTTAATATAGTGGTGGAGGTCCTGGCCAATGCAATTAGACAAGAAAAAGATATAAAAGCTATCCAAATAGTAAAGGAAAAAGTGAAACTATTACTTTCACAGATGACATGTTACTATACATAGAGAACCCCAAAGACTCAAGTGAAAACTGCTAGAAATAATAAACAAGTACAGTAAAGTGGTCTGCTACAAAATTAATATTAAAAAATCTGTCACATTTCTGTATACCAATAATGAAAATACAGAAAGATAACCGAGAAAACAATACCATTTACAATTGCATTAAAAAAAATAAAATACCTTGGAATAAACAACCAAAGAAGTGAATGATCAATACCATGAGAACTATATGATGAGACATTGCTAAAAGAGATTGAAGATGACACAAAGAAATGAAAGACATTCCATGCTCATGAATTGGAAGGATCAACATAATCAAAATGGCATACTGCCCAAGGCAATATACAGATTCAAGATATCCCATCAAAATTCCAAAGACATTCTTCACGGAAATAGAATACAAAATAATGAAATTTCTTTGAAACACAAAACAAGCCAGGATGGCAAAAACAGTCCCTCAAGAAAAAAAGCCATCAATGGGGGAATCAATCTCCTTGATTTCAAACTCTACCACAAAGCAATAGTAATTAAAACAGCATGGTACAATGGAATAGAATTGAAAGCCCAGAAATAAACACACATACATATGGACGTCTAATTTTTGACAAAGGAGTCAAAAACTTAGAATAGGGCAAGGACAGACTCTAATAAAGTGTGCTGGGAGAACTGGACAGTCATATGCAGAAGGTTGAAACTAGACCACTACCTAACACCATACACAAAAATTAACTCAAAATGGATTAGACCTATGCATAAGACCAAAAACCATCAAATACATAGAAGGAAACATAAGCAAAACATCATTGGACATAGACTCAAGAGATATTTGGCAACTCAACTCCTATCACAAGGCACATTAAATCTAAAATAAACTAATGGGATTACATAAACCTAAAAAGCCTCTACACAGCAAAAGAAACTTGAATAAAAACAAAAAGGCATCCAGCTGAATGGGAAAGGATATTTGCCTTTCACACCTTGGATAAGGGGTTGATATCTAAAATACACAAAGAACTCATAATAAAATTGGACAACAAAAAAACAAGCAGTCCAATCAAAAAATGGGCTGATGACCTTAATAGACACCTCTCTAAGGAAGACATACAAATGGCCAACAGGTTCATGAAAAGGTGTTCTACTTCTCTTATCATCAGGGAAATGCAAATCAAAAGAACAACAATGAGATATCACCTCACACCGGGTAAGAATGACTATCATCCCCCAAAAAGGGAATTAACAAGTGCTAGAGAGAATGTGAAGAAAAGGAAACTCTAATTCACTGTTAGTGGAATGCAAAATAGCTTAATTAAAGAGTAAAAGAGGTGAAAGTTAGGGAAAACGTGCAAAAATATCAAGGAATACAGAAAATGTCTAAAATAATCTATTTTTATGACTTAAAAAAGAGATATTTTGTATTGTCTGGGATCAGTGATAAAACCCTGCAAAGACACTCAACCTCAGACTAACCTATATAATTTAACCCAAAATGAGTCACATTTACTATTCAACTGTATGTAAAACTATAAAACTTTTAGAAAAAGAAGAAATCTTTCTTTTTTGAACTAATTATATTGAAGAACATATCATAACATTGCATAAGTTTAAGATGTGCATCATTATATATAATACATTAAGTTCACCACTACCATTTCAGTTCTTCCTTCACTATACATTTGATTCCTTCTACCCAATTTGCCCCTGTGTCCCCTTTCATTTCTGCAGCCAAGAATTGACTTTTTTTGACTAAAACTCTGTTTCTCTTTGGTTCATTTACTTTAATTTTTTATATACCACATACAAGTGATATCAGCCATGTCTGTGTTTCTCCTTCTGGATTATCTCACTCAGCATAATATCCTCCAGGTTCATTCACATAGCTGCAAATGACAGGGCTTCATCTTTTTTGATTGTTGACCATTATTCCATGTACCACATCTTCCTGATCCACCCATGTGTTGATGGGCACTTAGGTTATTTCCAGTTTTTGATTCCTGTAAATAACTCTACAATTAGCATAGGGACACATATATCTTCATGAATTAGTGTTGTGTTTTAGGGAAAATATCCAGCATTGCAATAACAGAATCATATAGGATTTCCATTCTCAATTGTTGAGGAATCTGCATACTGCTTTCCACAGGTTTCAGGTGACATTGCATTATTTCTTTGATTTGCATTTGCCTAACAACAGAGAGGCAGCGTATCTTTTCATATGCCTATTGGCCATTAGTATGTCTTCTTTGAGAACTGTATATTAATATATTCTTCCCATTTTAATGGATTATTTTTTGTGTTGCTGAGTTTTGTAAGCTATATATATGTATATATATTATTATTTTATTTTATATTATATTGGATATCAACCCTTGTCTGATATATGATGTGAAAATATTTTGTCCAATTCAGTAGGCTGCCTTTTTGTTTTGATGATTCTTTCATTGTGCGGAAGCTTTTTATTTACTTTTAATGATATATTGAAATAATATTTCATCACAATAGTTAACAGGTTCAAAGTGAATATTGTAGCAGACCAACATCTGTATATATATTTGCCATCATTTCAGTTTTCCTTCAACTTACAAATAATCTCCTCCACCATTCACCCCCTCTCAACCTCCCTCTACACTTCTCACAACCTTTGCTTTGCAATTTTTTACTAAAAGTCTGTTTTTCAATTTAGTTCATTTTTAAGTCTTTTATTTGGTTCATTCTTTTACTTGCTATCTCTATACTCCTCATATGAGTAACATCATAGGATGTCTGTCTTTCTCCTTTTGGTTTATCTCACTAAACTATTCCCTCCAGGTTATCCATGTTGCTGCTAATGATAGGATTTCACTTTTTTATAGTATTCCATTGTATATCTATACCACAGTTTCTTTATCCACTCATCTGTTGATGGGTTGTTTCCAGCTCTTGGTCATTGTAAACAGAGCTGCAGCGAACACTGGGATGCATATATCTATGTGAATAAGTGTTGTCATATTTTAAGGTAAACTCCCAATAGAGAAACAACTGGATCATATGGGATTTCCATTCTCAATATTTTAGGAATCTCCACACTGCTTTCCATAATGGTTTCACCATCATACACACCCACCAACAGTGTATGAGTTTCCATTTCTTCACAACCTCTTCAGCATTTATTGTTTGTATTCTTTTAGAAGACAGCCGTTCTCACTGATATAAGTGGTATCTCATTGTTGTTTCTGGTTTGCATTCCCCTAGTGAAAAGGGATATAGGACATCTTTCATGTGTCTGTTGACCATCTGCATGTGTTCTTTAGAGAATTGTCTGTTAGGATCCTCTGCCCATTTGTAGTTGGATTAATGGTTTTCTTTTTAATTGACTTTCATGTGTTCTGTATATATTTTGTGTATTAACCACTTGTCAGATGTATGATGTACAAAATCTTGTCCCATTCATTAGGGTGTCTCATTATTTTCATGATAATTTTTTTCACTGTGAAGAAGCTTTTTAGCTTGATGTAATCCCTTTTGTTTTTAGATTTTAATTCCCTTGCTATTAGAGTTGAGTTCCCCAAAATATCTCTTAGGTCAATGTCCTGTAGTATTTTGCCTATATTTTCTTCTATGTTTTTTAAAGTATCTGGCTTACATCCAAGTCTCTGATCTATCTTGAATTAATTTTGTGTATGGTATTAGGTAGTGATCTAGTTTTAACCTTTTACATGTGATTATCCAGTTTTCCCAATACCATTTGTTGAAGAGACTGTCCTTGCTCCAGTGGAAGTCTTTGGCTCCATTGTCAAAGATTCATTGTCCACATAGCTGAGGGTTTATTTCAGGGCTCTCAATTCTGTCCCACTGATAGGTATGTCTGTCTTTATTTACAAAACCATATTGACTTGGTGATTATTATTTTGTAGTAGAGTTTGAAGTCAGAGAGTGTGACACCTCCACTCCTGTTCTTATTCCTCAAGATTGTTTTTGTTATCTTGGGTCTCTTGTAGTTCCAAAAAAATTTCATGGGTTTTTTTGTTGTTGTTTTTGTTGTTCTGTGAAGAATGCCATTGGTATTTTAATGAGAATGGAATTAAATCTGTTTATTGCTTTAGTTAATATGGCCATTTTAACTATGTTGATTCTTCTAGTCCATGAGCATGTAATGCTTTTTCATTTATTTGTGTACTCTTCTATTTCTTTCAAAAATGTCTTAGAGCTTTTATTTTGTAAGTCATTCACATCCTCAGTTAAGTTTATTCCTAGATATTTCATTCTTTTTGATGCAACTGTAAATGGTATTGTTTTCCTGGGCTCTCTTTTGTATTTTCATTACTTTTATATAGAAATGCAACAGATTCTTAATGTTAATTTTTTAGCCAATCATTTTACTGTACCTATTATTTCTAGCAGCTTTTTACTGGTGTTTTTGTCATTGTCTATAGATATCATCATGTCATCTGTGACTAGTGATAGTTTTACTTCTTCCTTTCTAATTTGGATACCGTTTACATCCCTTTGTTGTCTGATTGCCCTGGTTTGAACTTACTATACTATAATAAATAGTAGTGGTGAGAGTGGACATCTTTGCCTTGCTCCCGATCCTAGAGGAAAAGCTCTCAGTTTTACTCCATTGAGTATTATTTTTGTCAGACAGCCTTTCTTAAGTGAAGCACATTCCATCTATACATATTGTTTGGAGAGTTTTCAACATAAAAGCATATTGAATCTTGTCTAATGCTCTTTTATGAATGTTACTTGATCACATGGTTTGTGTCTTTATTTTTGTTGATATAGTGTATTATATTTACTGACTTATGAATGTTAAACCATCCTCACATACCTTGAATAAATCCCACTTGATCATGGTGTGTGAATTGCTCTATGAGTTGTCAGATTCAGTTTGCTAGCATTTTGTTGAGAATGTTTGCATAGATACTTATCAAAGATATGGATCTGTAATTTTCTTTTTTGGTGATACTTTTATTAGGTTTTCAAATCAGAGTAATGTTGGCTTCATAAAATGTATTCTAGAAGCTTGCATTCTTCAATTCTTTTGAACAATTTGAGAAGGACTGGTATTAATTCTTGACTATTTGGTAGAATTCACCAGTGAAATCATCTAGTCCAGGGCTTTTGTTTGGGGGAGATTGTTTTATTACTGTTTCAACTTCCTTGTATGTGATTGGTCAATCCAGGATTTCTATTTCTTCCTGTTTTAGTTTTGCAATGTTATGTTTCCAAGAATGTGTCTGTTTCTTCTAGGTTATCCAATCTGTTACCAGATAGGTATACATAGTATTCTCTTAAAATTCTCTGTATTTCTGTTGTATCTGTTGTTACTTCTCTCTCATTTCGATATTATTTATTTGTCTTTTGTCTCTCCTATTCTTTGTGAGTCTGACCTGTAGCGTGTCTATTTTGTTTATCCTTTCAAAAAAGCAATTATTGTTTTCATTGATTTTTTAATAGTCTTTTTGATGTCTATTTCATGATTTCTGCTGTTTTATTTCAGTCTTTCTACTGGATTTTCGCTTCTTTTTCATTTTTAGTGACTTCAGGTGCAATTTTAGGGTTTTTTTTATTAACTCATCTTGTTTCCTGAGGTGTGATTGTACAGATACAAATTTCCCTCTCATTACTGTTTCTGCTGCATCCCACAAATTCTGATATTTCATGATTTCATTTTCATTAAATTCCAGGTATTTTTATTTTACCTTTTATTTCCTCTGATCCAAAATTTGTTTAGTAATGTGTTGTTTATTCTCCATTCCTTTACAAATTTAACTTCCTTCTCCTGTTGACTGATTTCTAGTTTGATGCCGTTGTGATCTGAAAAGATGATAGATATGATTTCAATATTTGTAAATTTATTGAGACGAATTATTTCCCAACTATGGTCTATCCTTGAGAATGTTCCATAGGCTATGGAATGTATAATGTTGTTCTTTTAAGGTTAAATTCTCTCTCTCTCTTTATATATATATATATATATATATATATATATATATGCATATGTTAAGTCCATGCTCTCTATTTCATTGTTTAAAGCTAATGTTTCCCTATTGATTTTTGTCTGGATGATCTGTCTTTTACTGTAAGTGGGTTGTTAAAGTCTCCTATTATTATTGAATAGCTGTCTATATCTCCCTTTAGCTCCGTTAATAGTAGCTTGATACATGTGGGTGCTCATATATTAGGTACACATATATTAATGAGTGCTATGTCTTCTTGTTGTATTGATCCTTTTATCATTATATAATGGCCATTTTTACTTTTTTACATTTTTCGTTGAGTGTCTATTCTGAAATGAGTATCACAGTTCCTGCCTTTTTACATTTACCATTGGTTTGGAGTACTTTTCTCCAATCTTTCACTTTAAGTCTATATTTGTCTCTGGATCTTAAGTGAGTCTCCTGCAAGCAGCATAGAGTTGGATGTTTCATATTAATTCAGTTAACTACTCTGTGCCTTTTAATTGGGAAGTTCAGTCCATTTACATTCTGAAAGATTATTGAAATATGAGGACTTGCTACTACCATTTTGATCTTTGTTTTTTTTTTCCTTTGGTGTTATCTATCTAATTATTCCCTTGTTTAGTTTTTTGTAGGCTTCCTACTTTTTGATCTACACAGAAGAGTCTCTTTTAACATTTCTTGTAGAGGAGGTATTGTGGCAGCAAATTCCTTTAGCTTTTGTCTGTCATGGAATACTCTTATTTCTCCCTCATGTTTAAAAAAACAGTTTTGCAGGATATAGTATTTTTTGCTGACAAATTATATCTTGCAGTATTCTGAAACCATCATTCCATTCTCTCCTATCCTGTAGGGTTTCTGCTGAGAAATCTGTTGTTAGCCTGGTGTGAGTACCTTTATATGTCACTTGCCCTTTTTCCTTGGTTACCTTTAAAATTCTTTCTTTGTCTTGGATTTTTTTTTATAGTTTCACTATTATATGTATTAATGTAGGTCTTTTGCATTTACATAACTGGGTGTTCTGTTGTCTTTGTTTACTTGTATGTTCATTTCCTCTCCTATATTTGGGAAGTTTACTGAAATTATTTCTTTGATTATGTTCTCTATGCCCTTCATTTTCTCTTCACCTTCTGGAATGACCATTATTCTCTTATGTTGCCTTTCCTAATTGAGTCAGATAGTTCTTGGAGTGTTTTTTCATTTTATTTTTTTTTTACATTTTATATCTAGCTCTTCTTCCAGTTGACTTCTTTCTATATTTCTGTCCTCTAGGTCATTGATTCTCTCCTCCATTTGTTCTGTTCTGTTTTGATAACATTCTTTGGTGTTATTTATTTTGTTTATCACCTTCTTTATTTCCTAGATCTCTGTTAGTTTCTTTTGTATATATTCAATTTCTGCCTTCTGTTCCTTAATTGTATTTTTGAGTTTAGTCACTTGTTTTGCTGAATTATCTTATAGTTCTTTGAACTGATTTTCTGAGTTTTCTTTTATCTATCTCTCTGAGTTTCTTTATGATTGCAAATTTGAATTCCTTATTTGTTACAGAGAAATATCCATCTGTGTCTTCCATATTGGTTTCTGATAGGATGTCTTCCTGGGTTTCCATGGTTTCCTGAGATTTCAGGAGTTTCTTTTGCCCCATGGGATAGTTCCTTCTTGATGAACTACTTTGACTTTTCCTGTCAACAGTTGGTGCTTGAGGTTTGTTTAATATTTGTTCTCTGCGGGCTTCTACTGTGATTTTTTTTACATGTATGTTGGGTGGGTGAGGTATAGCTTCTGGTAGGGAACAGTGCACAGGCTGGTGAGGAAATGTTGCTATCGTGCTCTAGTTGGGCTGGGGAAGTCTGAATCCACTGGCATCTCTATATCAGTCCCCAGAATTGGCTCTATGAGTTCATATACCATGGTATTGGGATCCCTCTCCATTGGAACTGGGTCTTGAGATGTCAGGTTGGAGAGAGGAGTGCTGTTTACCACTGTGTTTTTTTGCAATGTTTCCACCCTCTGTGCAGGCCATGATTCAGGAAAAATCTTTGAATTTTTCCATGGACTAGTGTCTGAGTCTCCAGCAATATTCTTTAAAAATTCCATGCCATACTGGCTCAGTTCAGTGTTACAGTTTCTCTGTTCCACTTAGGATATAGGTTTTTCTGGGCACACAGAGTCAAAGCTACCCTGGACATGGCTCTGCCTGGCACAGGAGTTACTGGGGGTTCAAGGTGCTGAAATCACCTGGAGTGTGTGGCTCCACCTGGCACAGAGGTCCCCTGGAGTGCACAGTATGGGAGTCTCCTAGTATGGGAGTCTCTTGTACCTTGGCTTTGCCCTGTACAGAGATTTCTTGGTAAATGTAACATGAAAGTCAACTTGAGAACTGGCTCCACATGACTCAGAAGTTGCCTAAGACCTGTGGCTCTGTCAGCCACAGATTTGGGGTCTTTCTCATTAACATAAATATCATGACCTTTTGTTCTATTTCCCAGAAGAATGTCATTGAGATTATTATGGGGGTTGAATTAAATCTGTATATTGCTTTAGGCAAAATGGCCATTTTAGCAATGTCTGTTCTTCTAATCTGTGAGCATGGATTTCAATTTCTTTGTATCTTATTCTACTTCTTTTTAAGTGCCTTGTAGGTTTCAGTGGATTGGTCTTTGTTTAAGTTTATTCCAAGATACTATATTATTTTGAGGTATTGTAAATGATACTGATTTTCTGAGTTAATTTTCTTACAGTTTGTTATTTGCACATAGAAATACAACATGTATTTATTTATTTTACTAAATGCAATTCATAGTTTACACTTACAACATGTTTCAATTTGACTAACCACATTTCAAGTGCTCAGTAGCTATGAGTAACTAGGGTTACAGTATTGTACACTTTAGTTCTGGGTCTTTCTCTTTATTGTTTGATACTTTTATTTTATTGAAATAGGCTTAGATTGAAATAAACTTCCTTCTTAGTACTTCTTTTCCTACATCCCATAAGTTTTGGTAGTTCTTGTCTTCATTCTCATTTGTCTCTAAATACTTCGATATCCTCTTTTACCTGAGTCATTTGGAATCGTGTTGTTTAGCCTCCATATAGTTTGGTATTTTCCAACTTTCTTTTTGTGGTCTATTTCTAGTTTTATATCATTTTTATTGAATATGCTTGATATGATTTCTACCTTTGTAAATTTGTTGAGGCATGTTTTATTTTCCAACAAATGTTCTACCCTTGAGAACGACTCATGAGCCCTTGAGAAAAAAATGTGAATTCTGCTGTTGTTGGATGAAGTGTTCAGTATTATATTAAACTCAGCTGTTCTAATTTGACATTTAAAGCTTCTGTTTCCCTGTTAATTTTCTACCAGGTTCTGTCCATTGCTGTAGGTGGGGTGTTGAAGTCTTCAACTATTATTGTATTGCTGTACATGTCTCTCTTTATTTCTCTTAATAATTGTTTTATTTATTTTGATGGTCTTTCATTTGGTACATATATATTATTGAGTGTTACATCTTCTTGCTTAATTGATCCCTTAATAATTTTGTAATGTCATTCCTTTGTTACCTTCTTTAGTTGAAAGTTTATTTTGCCTGATATAAGTATGACTGTCTCTGCTTTTTACAGGTTCCCATTTGACTACAAGATTGTCTTACAACCATTGAGTTTGAGCCCATATTATCATTTGAATGTAGATGTATCTCCTGAATGCATCAGAAAGTTGGCTTATGCTTTTAAATTCATTTGGCCACAATATGCCTTTTGAATGATAAGTTTAACCCATTAATAATTAGGGTCTTTATTGATATGTAACTTTACTACCATTTTATTAATTATTTTCTGGGTGTTGTTGCAGAAAGTAGTTTTTTTCTTATCTTAAGATTCTCACATTCCCTGGTATTTTTACATTTTAATGATATGTCTTTGTGTAGGTTTTTTTTCTGGGTTTCTTTTGTTTGGAACTCTGAGCTTTCTGGGTCTGGAGGTCTGCTTCCTTTCTCAGGTTAGGAAAATTCTCAGCTATTATTTCTTAAAATACAGTTTCTTCTCTCTTCTCCTTCTAGTATCCTATGATGTGAATGCTAATCCCATTTACAGTATCCCATATATATTGTATGCTGTCTTCTTTTCTTTTCATTGTTTTTTCCTCTTTGCTACTCTGCTTAGGTGCATTTTGCTACCTTATCTTCTAACTCACTGATTCTATTGGAAGCTTCTTCAGCCAACTGTTGAGTCACTCTGTTGTGCTCTTTAGCTCAACTATAGTGTTCTTTAACTCCATGAATTCTATTTGGAAATGCCTCATATTTTCTCTATAATTGTTGTACTTCTCTTTTTGTTCCTCCATTTTTTCCTGATTTCGGTATCATTAAAACTATTGCTTAAAGTCTTCATCAGGTAGTTTACTTAAATCCATTGCATTCAGATTTTCCCCTAGGTTTTCACTTTATTCTGTTATTTTTACACACATTTCTCTGCTTCTTTGATCTGATTACATTTTGTGTTTCTTTCTATGGGTTAGGATTCCCTGATATAAAGACCTTGTGTTAGTCTATCAAGTTGCACAGATTAGACCTGGGTATTGGTCTGGAATGCTGGGTTTCCTTTAGTCGTATGTTCTCAATACTCAACAACTTTTTTTTGTAGCTCTAGGATGAGCTGCATATTGAAGCCTGAGAATCAAGCTTACAGGGTTGGAGTTGGGGTAGGGATGCAGGGTTTTTCCTCAGAATCACAGCCATGAAAAACAAGGTACAGTAAGAGAGACATAAGAATTGTGGGTCCAGTCTGCAAGCAGGCCACAGTTCCAAAGCCCACAGAACACAGAGCCGGGAAATTGTCTTAGCAGAGCACACTTTGTTGTGAAAATGTCTCAGTCCTCTAGACTAGTGGCATTCCTAGTGAGGGGTGGAGGGGGTAAAAAACTCTAAGGCTTGATTGTGGAATTTCAGGAGATTTCAAGCACATAATAAACTGTTTAGTTAAATCCCCAGGTTGGTGAGAGCTGCCATTTTGATGGAACTCTTCCAATTATTTTCCCCAAGAGAAGGATAGAATAGCATGCTGTTTTCCAGGAAACAATCAACTCACCTCATGGATGCTGTAGACCTGACTGCTTGATTTTGACAGCCCTCAGAGAGGTATCTGTGAGCACCAGCAATTTTGCATTGATGTGCCAATGGTCACATGCTTTTCCACATGTTGATGATCTAAAGTGCCAGCACCATAAGGAAGCTTTAATTTCTGTTCACAGGAAGGCTAGCCCTCTTTCCAACCCACATGGAGTCTTCTGGCTCAGAGACTAAAAGCCAGTTCATTGAGGAAGATCTTTACCTCTAGGATAGTGTCGGTTTCTCCCATCCCTAGAGTCTCTAAATGGGTCAGTGGTGTGCAAGGTAGATCAGCTTCTCCTACTATTTTATAGAGGCATGTGTCATCTCTCTTTATGGAAATGTTGGTCCCAATTCTTTTCAAAAATCATAGTTGCCAAAAAGGTGTTGTTTTTCAGTTATGCTGTGGGGAGGAGGGGTGAGTTTTAGATCTTAACATTTCAACATCTTGAAACCTGTCAAAATGCAGCAGATTTTTAATATTAATTTTGTAGCTTGCCACTTTACTGTATTTATTTTTTCTAGCAAATTTTTACTGGAGTCGTTGAGTTTTCTATATACATTATCAAGTTCTGAACGACTATGATTATTTCACTCTTTCTGTTTATTCTGGATAACTTTTATGTCCTTTTCTTATCTAACAGCAGTGAGCAGGACTTCCAATGCTATATTAAATAGTAGTGGTTAGAGTAGATATCTTTGCCTTGTTCCTAACCTTAGAGGAAAAGTTTTCAGATTTTCCATATTAAGTGTAATGTTGGCTGTGGGTTTGTCATATATAACCTTTATTATGTTGAAATATGTTTTGTCTATACCCATTTTGGTGAGTTTTTAACATAAAAAGTGTTCAATCTTATGAAATGTTTTTTCTACATCTATTGAGATGATAATTTTATTTTGTTTTGTTTTGCTTTTTTTAAAGGAAAGGTGAAGACAGGAAAGGTGAGTAGGCAGGCAGATAGGAAGAGAGAAGAAACATTTTATTTATTTTATTTAGTTGTTCATCTTGGTTGCTCCTCCTAGTCTGGGAACGCAACCCCAGGTTGAAGCAGCAGGCCCAACCACTCATCCACCAACATGCTGATCATATAAGGGTTTTTTCTTCCTTTAGTCAATGTAGTGTATCACGTTTATTGATATGCATCTGTTGAATCATCCTTGAATCACTGGGATATATCCTATTCGATCATAGCGTATGATTATTTTAATATATTGTTGAATTTGGTATGCTAATATTTTGCTGAGAATTTTTATATCACTATTCATCAAAGATATTTCTATGTAATTATCTGTTTTGGTGATGTCCGTGTTTGGTTTGGGGATCAGCATCATAAAAAGTATTTGGATGCTTGCTGTCTATTTTTTGGAAAAGTTTGAGAAGGACTGGTATACATTTTTTTAAAGTCTAGTAGAATTTACCAGTGATACAATCTGGGCTGAGGCTTTTGTTTTTTGGAAGATTTATTATTACTCTTTCAATTTTTTTACTGGTGATCAATCTCTTTAGGTTTCTTATTTCTTCCTAATTTGATCTTGGAATGGTATGTTTCTAATAATTTGTCCATTACTTCTAGGTTATTCAATTTTTCCATCAAAATATTCATAATATTCGCTTATGTTCCTCTGTATCTCTGTACTATCAACTGTGATTTCTCCTCTTTCAAATCTGATATTATTTATTTGTATTTTCTCTCTACTTTTCGTATTGAGCCTGGCTAATGGTTTGTCTATTTTGTTTATCCTTTCAAAGAATCAACTCTTGGTTTCACTGATATTTTGAACAGTCTTTTGGATCTCTATTTAATTTATGTCTGCTCTAAGTTTCATTATTTCCTTCCTGCTACTAAATTTTTGTTTCATTTTTTCTTCTATTTCTAGTTCCTTTAGGTAAGAGAGATTTTTTTGTTGGCAATTCTTCTTGTCTCCTGAGGTATGATTGTATTGTTATAAATTTTAAATTATAGTTTGTATTGCTTTCACTGCATTCCATAGGTCCTGATAAGTCATGTCTTCATTTTCATTTGACTGCAGGTATTTTTTAATTTCACCTTTGATCTCCTCATTGACTTGATAGTAGTTCAGTAACATGTTGCACTCCTTGCACTTGTTTCCCCTCTCTTTTCTTTTAGTTGATTTCTAGTTCCATGTCATTGTGATCTGAAAAGATTCCAGATAAGATTTCAATCTTCATAAATTTATTGAAACTTGATTTATGTCCCACCATGTGGTCTATCCTTGAGAATGATTCACGAGCACTTGAAAAGAACTTCTTGTCTATCATTTGGCATGCAGTAGTCTATAGATACCTATTAAGTCCATCTTATCAAATTTCTCATGTTGATTTTCTGTCTGGACGATCTGCCCGTTACTGTGAGTGGGGTATAAAATTTTCTATTATTGTGTTGCTGCTAATGTCTCCCTTTAGGTCTATTTAAAATGTTCTTGCCATACCTGGGTACCCCTATATTGGTTGTATATATATATTAATAAGTGTTATATCATTCTATTGCTTTGATCCCTTTATCATTATATAATAACCATCTTTGTCCTCTGTTATTTTGGGGGACAGAAGCCTATTTTATCTGAATTAAGTTAGTAGTATCTGCTCTTTCAGATTCACTGTTGACTTGAAGTACCATTCCTTTACTTTAAGTTTATGTTTTCTCTGTGTCTTAAATAAGCAAGCAGTACATAGCTGTGTTTTGGGTTTAATCCATTCAGCCACTCTGTGCCTTTTAATCTGTGAACTAATCCATCCACATTCAGGATGATTATTGATGTATAGGGCTTAGACTGTCATTTTAACTTTTCTGGTTTTATCTATTAATTGCTTTATTTTTATAAACTATTTTTTTATTTATATAGAAGAGCATCTTTCAACATTCTTCTAAGGGACGTCTCATAGCCTCAAATTCTTTCGGATTTTACTTGTCATAAAAACCTTTATTTCCCCTCTATATCTGAGAGTTTTACAGAATATAGTATCCATGGCTGGCAGTTTTAATCCTGGAGTATTGTGAATATGTTATTTGACTCTTCCCTGGCTGAGAAGTCTGCTTACAGTCTGATGGAGTACCTTTTATGTTGTTTTCTCTTTTTTCCTGGCAACCTTTAATGTCATTTCTTTGTCTTAGACTTTTTATATTTTTACAATTATGTCTGCGTTAGGAACTTTTTCAGTTAGGGAATTAGCAGTTCTGTTGGTTTCATTGACTTGTATATTCCCTTCCTTCCCCAAACTCTTGGAGTGTTTCTTTACTTTTTTGTATTTCATCTATCTTTCCTCTTCCACCTGTCTCCTTTCAATATTTCCATCCTCCACTTCACTGATCAATTGGTCAATTATATTTCCATAGCTTTCTATAATATTTCAATATTGTTTACTACATTCTTTACTTCCTAAACATCTGATCATTTCTTTTACAAAACTTCACTTTCTTGTTCATTAATTTCATTTTTGGGGTCATTGATTTGCTTTGTTGCATCTTCTTATACTTCTTCGGTTTGTTTTTTCTGAGTTTTCTTTTATATCTTTGAGTTTCTTTGTTATTGCTACTTTTACTTCTTTATGTGCTAAAAAAATAATTCTCCATGTCTGTGAATTTTGTTTCTGACAAGTTGTCATCTCCTTGTGATGACATAATAACTTGAGGCTTTGATATATCTTGTGTTCATCTCTTTCCCATGAGAGTCTTGTATCTGAGCTGCTTACTTTTTATTTTATCAACGGGTGGCACTCTGGTTTTATTTTATAGTTTCGACCCCTAAGGCTTTCATAGTAAGGATTTCTTGCTGAGTCACGGAGGTTTCTGATGGCTACTGGGTGGGGGAAGGGAATGAAGGACTGGGGGTGATTGTTTTTGGTTGTAGGAGGCTGAGGATCATGTTTATATGGGTAACACTGGATTCAACCTTCTCAGAGATCCAGAACTGTGTCTGGCAGTTAATCTACTGTTGGAGCTCCCCTCTAAACAGCTCCTGAACAAGGATCCCAAAAGGTGAATAAGGGAGAGTGTAGTCCTTTGCTCTGTGCTCTTGGCAGGGTTCTGACCCTTGTAGGGACTGGGATTTCAACTTCAACCCCTTCTCTTTGGGTTTTATTCAAGCCAAGCTTGTGTATCATAATCTTAGCTATGTTCTCCCAAGGACTCAAGACTGGGACCACTACTCTGTTCATTGGCTCTAGCTGCCACTACCACATACATCCCTCTGAAAGCACCTTTCATCACTCACATGTGTCCTTACCTTACATGATCTCTTCAATGCTGTTGATGTTGTTCCCTAGTTCCTGGGGCATACTATTCAACTCCCTGCTGCTGCCATTTCTGTGTGTGTGTGTAGGGGGGACTAGTTGTTTCCATTAGAAACAAAGAAGGAAATGACCTCAGCCATGATCTTAGACCCTCATAACCCTCAGAAATCTTTCCTACATAAGGCTATCAAAGATTTCTTAGACAGCAAAAGCATAATCCATGAAGGAAATATTGATATATTGACCTCACCCAAAATAAAAATTTTTGATACACTGACAAAAATAATTAAGTAAAAATAAAATTTTGCTCTGCCAAAGACTCTATCAAGAAGATAAAAAGACAAGCTACAAACTATGAGTAAATATTTGCAATCTGACAAAATCCTTGAACCTACAGTGTGTTAAGAAATCCCAAAATTCAAGACTAGAAAACCAAACAATTCAATTAGAATATGAACTAAAGACATAAACAGATATTTCATCTAAGAGCATATACAAATGACAAACACATGAAAGAACAGTCAAAATCATTTGTCACTTGGGAAATGCAAATTTAAACCGCAATGATGTAGCACTGCCTATCAGATTGGCTAAAATGAAAATTAGTGACAGCACCAAATGTTGATAAGAATGTAGAGAAATTAAATCACTCATACATTGCTGCTAGAAAAGCAAAATAGTAGATACAATCTGGAAAACTATTTGGCAATTTGTTATAAAATTAAAGACACTACCATCATATGACCCAACAGTTAAACACTATTGAGTATTTACCCCAGAGTAATTAAAACCTATATTCACACAAACTTCATAAAATAGTATTCGCAGCAGTTTTATTAATTATAAACAAAAACTAGAAACAATTCAAAAATCTTTTGAGGGATGAATGATTAAGCAAATGTGGTACATCCATACTATGAAATACTATGAAATAACTAAAAGAAATGAATTATTGATTTATATTCCTTGGGTAGATCTCAAAGGAATGATGCTGAGTTTAAAAGGATAGTTATAAAAGATCAAATGCTGCATGATTCCATTCATATAATATCCTTGAAATAAAATAGAGAACAGGTTAGTAGTTGCCAAAGATTCATTAGCAAGGAGGCTGGTGGATTTAGGTACAATGGGGTAATACAAGGGACCCTGCTATAATGAAGCTGTCTTTTATCTTCATTTTCATAATAGTTAAAATTTTGACACACAAGTGGTAAAAGTGATACAGTAATAAAGCTGCATGGAGCTACACACAGACACATAAAAATCATAAAGTTTATGAAATCTGAATGATCTCTGAATTATACCAATATCAGTTTCATAGTTTTGATATTATACTGTAATTAAGCTATTTTCATTGGGGAAAATTGAACAAAGAGTGCATGGGGACTCACTGCAAATATTTTTGGAACTTTCTGTGAATTATAGTTATTTCCAAATTATAAAAAAAATTAAACCTACAAAAGCTGATTAGACTGATTATATCAGCACAGCAATTGCTCATATTTATTGTTGTGTTTTTTCTGGTTGTTTTTTTCATTTGGATCCTTAACCAACTTCATGACAGTAGATGTCATTAAGACATCATGAGAGCTGTCTTAGAGTGAGAAAACAAAGGTGAAACATTGTTGCTTATAAGTGTGAAGTCAACTGAGTGATGATTTCAGCCTAGATTTTTCAGATAATGATTTCATTACCATTTCAATAGCTTATGACAAGGATTTACAAAGTAGACTATCATTTGTGGACTTGAAGCTAACCTTATTCATAGTGTCTCTGTGCGTTCTGCATAAAATATGCTAACATGGGACACAAACATACTACATGTTAAGGCAATACCCCTACACATGCACACACACACACATGCACACATCTGTCTTTATCAGAATATTTTCTCTTCATCAGACTTTTACTTCCTTTTATTCAGGACAGGCAGTGCAAGTGGAAGGCAGGGTATACCCTCGACAAATCACTCTTCCCAATTGATAAACATGAGAAAGAGAGAAAACATTAGCTAATGGCAAGAAGTTAGCTAGCAGAATCCATGTGTGCATTTTTCCTTGGTGATAAAAGTGCTGATTATGGCTTAGACAAGAAAGTTGTTTACATAAAATTATTTTTCATATTATTCCAACATCAATGCCCCTCTAAAAGACAAGGCTTCTGAGTGCTCTACTATTCCACATGTGTGACCCTTTTAGCAGCTGATCAAAGCACTTGTTTTGAGATGTTATACTCTGAAAGGACAAAAATAAAGCTCAAGTCTTGAAAGAGCAGCTACAAAGGCAATGGAGCTTTGCATGATGAAAAGGATAATAGAAAGAAATGAAAATTATCTTAAAATATGTCAAGAAAAAATAATGTACAGTGTGAAGATTCTAAAAACTAATATGTTATGGCAAATTTGGAAAAGATGCTAAAATGGTGATAGTCTTAAAATGATCATTTTATAATTAAAATGTTGAATATTTATATCATATACTTGAAACTGAAATAATGTATATAAATTATACTTCATTTTTAAAAAGTATTAAAGTGCCTGTAATAAACTGATTTTTTAAATGAAAAATATTTTAGTAAGAAAAGAATTATTCTTTGGTATCCAGTACTTTAATCTTAATGTATTCACAAGATAAAATTAATTTGTCCTGGCTTCATTTGTAAATAATAAATTGAGAAGTATAAACATGCTTCTTATCTTCCTAAAACCCCTCTGAAAAGAATCATGTATGAATAAAGTTAGCATTTGAGATGTTCACAAATCTCTTTGGAAAAAAACTCATTTGGAAGCCTGTTATAATTGCATAATTGGCATGCACATGTTAGTTGTTTTTTGTTCAACATTCTATAGATTTAAGAAATACACCATTATAAATCAACATCTGTATGTAATATATTTAGTTCATCATAAGTTCAAATTCTATACTTCATCATATAATTGACCCCTTTTACTCCCCTCCCTCCTGATAACCATTAATTTGATTTTATAGACTAAAATTCTATTTTTATTTGACTTGATTCGTTTGTTTAGGTTTCTCTATATACTAACAATGAGTAAAAATATATGATATACTTGTTAACTGGAACCCCTTCAGAAACATTTTAGGGTATTTCCAGATTACCCAAAGGGAGCATGGTTCTTTTTAACCCAAAAGTAGTGTGGATACGTGGGCTCCAGACTCTGAGGTCTCAGTGACACTGCTTACCTAAAAAATTTACAAGGTGCAATGTTTATTTGAGACCAAATAATTGCAATTTGGGGTATATATATTTAGGTAAAGAAACGCTAAAACATACCCCAAAGAGTGATAAAGTTGGGGGTTTTTATGGGAGGAAAAGAGAAAGATGAATCAAGCAGTTAAAGAAAACAGTTGATTAGGGTGAATAAGCTTAAAATTGTTCTTAGCTATACATAATTGATTATTGATCTTCTGGAAGGGATGAGAAAGGAACTGATTTATTCCATACTTCACAATCATCAGTTCTCTTGATACTGATGACTTCTCAATTATTTCCTTGAAAAATTATTTGCTGAAACAAATTACTTTCAACCCAGTCCAAAGGTCACTAGCCTATTTCAGGGCACTTTGACCTAACTCAAATAAGACAGATAATACAATTCTCTGTAATAGCTCTCTGGTTCCATTTTTAAAATAGCTTCAGATGTCAACTTTTCATGTCATGTATACATTGTGTTTCTTTGATGGGGCTCATAACAAAACCCAAGGGTGTATAGTCTGGAAAGGTGAAAAAATATCTTTATTCAGTCAGAGTCTAACTTGCAGGACTCAGGACATTCCATGTGATATTAAGAACAAAACAAAGTCAAGTAGTATTTCATTTTGTCATAAAGGGTGCTATTATCATTCCAGATTTTCTTTTGTAACTAATTTGGAGTCTTGGTAAAAACTTTAATTTGGTAAAGTGTCTAAGACACCAGGTAATTCCTTTCAAGTAAATATCAAATTATACTCAACTTAAAAGTGAATGGCAAAAGGTAAAACCAAAATCCCTCATATACATTTTCATAAAACTTAAGAAATAGTACTTACATGAACAATAAATTTATTTCACTTTTACTAAGAAAAACACCAGATAGCAAATAGATCCTCAATATAGGAAGCCCAACTCAGATAAATCATCTACATCAATCAGGGAGGCTAGTCCAAGCTGCACTAGGAATAAACATCTAGAATCACAGCGAATTAACAAATAAAAGCATATTTTTCACTCATAACACAACTTGGTGTCCATTAATCTAGTCTTTAAGACGTGATCCCAGGACTAGGGTTGCATCCATCTTGTTGTTTGCCATGTTTGTATCCAAGGTCCAACTTGGAAAAGAGCACCAGAAGCTTAATTCCCTTAGCAGGAGGTAAATCCCATTGCTTCTACTCAGTTTTATATTTATTGACCAGAGCCAAGTACTGACCATGGTCAATATAATTGCAAAGGAGGCTAGGGAACCTCCAGGAGCCCAATGTACCAGTGAGCACTTACAGTCCCCACCAGACTCTCCACTCACCATTGATCTCTAATTTCTAGTACAGACCTAAGATGACTATTATGGTATTATGATTTATAATAAGACATATATTTATTTGGTCTTTACCCTGTTTCTAGAATAGAGCTCCCTAAAACCTTGGAATTTCCTAAGTGATGAGACAAATAATGGTGTCTTTTCTTATTTTAGTGAGGTGACTTTTAGCTGTACCTCCTTGTTGCCGCGAGAACCAACCTTTCTGTAAGGTTGGAACTTGCAGTCTGACCCCTCTGATTTCCAGAAAGGGGAGATGGACTGGAGTTTGAATCAATCACCACTGGCCAAATAGTCAGTAATGGCTATGAACTGAAACATTCATAAATCCAATAGGTCTGGGTTCAGAGAACACCCATGATGGTGAACACATGGAAATTTAGCAAGAGGGGTATACTAGTAGAGGACATGATTGGTCCCAGCCCTTTCCCCATATCATGCCCTATGCATCTCTTTCTATCTGACTGTTCATGTGTTATATCCTTTTATAATAAATTGTTAACTGGCAAGTAAAAGATTTCTCTGAGTTTTGTGGTTTCCTCTAGCAAAGTCATTAAACTTGAAGAGAGGATTATTGGAACCTCTAGTTTGGTCAGAAGTACAGGTAACAACCTTGACTTTTGTCTGACATCTGAAGTCCAAAGAGGGAACCATTGTAAGCTGCAATCTGTATTAATTGGTCAGAAGTACAAATAACTCCCTGAGCTGCAAATAGCCTCTAAAAAGAGGAGGTGGGGCAATCTTGTAAAAGCAAATTTTGTCCTGTGGAACCTGTTGTTATCTCTAGATAGGACAGTGTCAGAACTGGGTTTAATTATATGACACCTGCTGGTGTCTTGGTGAATACCACATATTTGGTAACCAGAGCTGTCATAAGTGAAGTGTTCTATATGAGTAGTAAAGGAGACACACAGGAGAGAGTCACAAGTAGAAAACTGAGCCTTCCAACACAACTACCACCAAAAAAGGGAAAACAGGAAGAGTAAAGCATCATTTATACCTCAGAAAAGAATATATATATTTAAATTGATATATATAAATGTATAGTGTATACTTGTTTTTCAACTTACTTGAAAAAAGTCAATCCTCTGAAGTTAAAGTTTAGTCATTAACTATTTTTCATTATTTATCATGATGTGAGGCTTTTGAAAAATTCCAACTCTCACTCCAACAATGGAAATATTACATAAAAGACCAATATTTGCTAAGTAAACACAATGTGAGCATCTTCAGTTTCCACATTAGAAGAAAGATTTGCTACTCTGAAAATAGCAATGTAAGAAGAAAATACATACAGGTCCTATTCTTCAAAGTTGTAGATAAATTTTTTAAATTTTATTGAAGGAACATTGTATCATAACATTATATAGGTTTAAGGTATGCATCATTGTAAATCACTGTCTGTATATAATGCATTGTTTACTACCACAAGTCCAATTCTATCCTTCACTATATAATTAACCTACTTTACCCAGTTTGCCTATCTCCTCCCCTTTCCCTTCTGGTATCATTAGTTTGGCTCTATAGACTAAACTCTATTTGAGTTTCATTTGTTTGTTTGGTCCCTCACTACACCACATCTAACTGAATCATAAGGTGTTTGCCTTTCTCCATCTGTCTTATCTCACTAAGCATAACACCCTCTAGGTTCATCCATGCTCTTGTGAATAGCAAGATTTCATCTTATTAAATCACTGAGTAACATCATTCTGTTGTGTAAATAATACCACATCTTTCTTATCCACACATCGATGGGTACTTAGGTTACTTCCAGTTCTTGTCTATTATTCATAATGCTAAAATAAACAGTACATATTATCTCTTTGAATAGTGGTTTTATAGTTTTTGAGTAAATAGCCAAAAGTGGGATAAAGGGATCATAAGGAATTTCTATTTTGAATGTTTTGCGAAATCTCAATATGCTTTCCAATTTACACTCCACCAGCAGTGTATAAGTGTTCCCTTTAAAGTTTTGGTCATGATGGTCCATTTTTAACAATTAAATTATTATTTTTCAGGGCTTTACATTTAAAAGATTGCAATTTCTCCACTTAATTATATTTTCAGACACCAACATCACCAACTTCACAAAGTGATTTGTTTTACCAAAGTTTAACAGTATTTTAATGACTGCTTAGCTCCTCTGAGGTTTTTCTGAATGAGAATGGGTTAAAGGATTTATAGAATTATGTCACTCTCTTAACTTAAACCAAGTTTGCTTTGATTTTTGAGAATTCAAACCTAGAGTTTCTGAATATATTAATGACAATGATTCTAAAATGTATAACTATAGTATCACGTTACCAGACACACCAGGTTCAGAGTACAGTAGGATATACAATAACAAACCTGCTTTTACTTGGAGGTATCCCAAGATTCTCATACATTTTCCAACTTCCAAGGTTCAGACGGCATTGCTACAGATGGTCCTAATTATTCAAGGGGAGGACATTACCACTTAAGTGGACAGCACATCTGGGTCATCTGCCAGCCAACGTTGGCATTCTTACCTGGATATTCTGCCTACTGAGCCAGAATGGTTTCTGCTGCTTTTGGTGGCTTTGATGTAGGTTGATATTGACTGTACCACTATGTCATACTCATATAAGAAACACAAGAAATATTCTAATAATATGTAGCTATTCTACTCATTATAATGTTCAGATCTTGACTTCTAAAATTTGTAAGGAAAATAAAAACTTAAAAATAAAAACTCAAAAGAAGTTTTACATGGAGCTAAGTCAGTTATAAAGCAAAAAGGAGAGAGCTTACTGGCAGATCAGACACTACAAAAACAAATCAAAGTAGAAAAAAATGTTTGAAAAATCTATGAGAACACAAAAGGAAAAAGATAAATTAAAATTCTAATAAAAATAATATTGAGTATATATCTTAGAAATTCAACTTAGGTGTAGATAAAAAGGAATAAATGAAAAGGGGATGAAGCAGCAATAATAAAACTTTTAAACAATTTTATATTTCTGTTATATATATTTAAGATAATAATTTAAGAATATATTTTATGCTCCAAGCAACCTTAATTAATATAGAACTAACATAGTTATAACCTCATAGAATGTTCATATTTCAAAACTCAAGACAATATTTCTATAAATATCCACAGGGGGAAAAGAAAGCTAAAAGCATCTTTGCCTTATAATTCTCTGAACAACTAAATAACTGACATAGATTTATAGCTAGAGAATTTTGAAGGAAAAACTTTTTGTTCCAAGAATTATCATAGCCAAGTGTCATTCATGCCTTAATGCAAGAGAAAAACATTTTAATATGTACAAGTATATGGATAATACATTATTAATAGCCACACTTCCTATATAAATCACTTGAAAGTACTTTCCAGAACAACAAAAAATGAAGACAAAATAGTAACTCAAAAGTGAGAAAGTTTTTGGTGGTAATTACTGAAACAATCAGATGATGATTTTAGACATAAAAAGTGATAAGATGCAAGTATTATCTAAAAGTCTGACTATATTATAAAAAGGGGGAATGAGGGAAGAGGCTTCCAACTCCATATTAAATTCATAGACACAGAGAAAGAAAGAGGAAACACATTCCTCATGTCCAATAAAAAGAAATCAGAAGAGTTTTTTCTGACATTGATAATTAATAAAAATGCAAGAATTCCTTTGAAAAGGTTAAGCTAGATTCTGATTAAAAAGGAAAATGCTAACTATACTGAGAGATCGACTTCCAGATGATGACTCAATACGATGCACTTTTGGGTCACTCCCCACAGACACCGGGAAAAAAAAAATCACCAACTTTCCTGAGACAAACGTCAAGAAACAACTGACACTTCAGCTGGAGACAGATCAACTGACAACTAATGGTGGGTGAGGGCACCTGGCGCAGTTCTCAATTAAGCCATTGATTTGGATTTGGGACAAAGCTTGGGAGTCTCTGGACATGCAGTGGAGTGTAGGTTAGGGATTTCAGAACCAGCTGCAGAGGCAGCAAGAGATGAGCCCAGTGGAGCTGAGACGTGGATTCATGGAGGGATGACTTAAGAGGAGTGAAAGGAGAGCCAGTGCACTAGGAGCTGAGCTAGAGCCCCCACGGTGAAATTGCGCTGGGTGCGGCCATAACCTGAAATCAGCCAAAGAGCTGCAACCCCTCCCACAACCATTTCATGCCAGAGCCTGGGGTCCACTGAGCAGAAATTCTGCCCACCACATCCAACCACCAGAAATCCCATGCATCAGGTGCCCCACCCCCTGGAATACCGTGAGAAGGCAGACCCAAACCTCAGTGCTACCCGCTAGCACCACCTTGTGAGTAGAGGTGAAACTGAAGCCTGATTGCCAATCCTGGGCAAATCAAACCTACGCAACACCAGGGAAACTGAAACCTCAAAAATATTAACTGAATGCTGAATAAAGCAAAGATACAGAGAAATATACATGAAATGATGGATCCTCTCAAAATCCAAGGAGAAAATCTGAATACAGCAGCTATATGTAAATTACCTGAAGAGAAATTTAGGGCAATGGTGATTAATGTACTCATGGAAATCCAGAAATCAGTAGAGGCAGTAAAAGAAAATGTCTGGAAGCAAAGAGAAGAATTAAAACAAGACATCAAACATGTAAGAGACACAATGACTGAATTAAAGAACTCAATAGAGGGGCTCAAAACCATAGGATGGATGAAGCTTTCAATAGAATTAGTGATCTGGAAGACAGGACAGAAGAATTCAATCAAGCAAACCAGCAAAGAGATTAAAAAAAAAATCAAAGAATCGAAGACAGCATTCGAGACCTCTGGGATAACATCAAAAGGAACAACATTCACATCATAGGGGTCCCAAAGGAAGAGAGAGAAAAGGGGACAGAAACCATATATGAAGAAATAATAGATGAGAACTTCCCCAATTTGAAGAATGAAGCAAGCCTCCACATCCAGGAAGCTCCAAGAGTCCCTAATAAAAGAAACCCAAATATAAATACACCTAGACACATTGTCATAAAAAGTCAAAAATATAAGATAGACTATTAAAAACAGCCAGAGAAAAACGTGTCACATACAGAGGATCCCCATAAGATTGTCAGCGGACTCCTCAAATGAAATTCTGCAGACCAGAAGGAAATGGCATAAAATATTCAAAGTACTGAAAGAAAAGAATTTTCAGCCTAGGATACTATATCCAGCAAGATTATCATTCAGAACTGAAGGAATGATAAAAATTCTGAAAAGCAAAAGTTAAAGGAGTTTATTACCAAAAAACCAGCTTTGAAAAAAATATTAAAGGATGCTCTATAAAGTTAATGAAACCACACAGAAAAACAGTAAGATAGCAAATATTAAAAGTGGGGAAGAAGAGAAGAGAACAAAAATGTGGAGAGTTAGAATGAGTGAAAGACTAATATTCTTTCGAATAAAATTAGGTGGTAAACATAGAACTGTGAATGCTAACTTCATGGTAAACTCAAAATACATCCCCAGGGAGAAAGCGAAGAAAAAAACAAAAGATGAAATCAATCAAAACATAACTGCACCCATCCAACCTAAAAAGAGACAGAGAACAAAGGCATCATCCTGAGCAATATGCAAAGGACAAATTATAAAATGACACTAAGAAGCTATATATCAATAATCACCCTAAATTTTAATGAACTGAACTCACCAGTCAAATGATACAGAGTGACAGAATGGATTAAAAATCATAACCCAAACTTCTGCTGCATTCACAAAAACCACCTTCTTCCAAAAGATAAACAAAGACTCAAAGTCAATGACTGGAAGACAATCCCACAGTCTAATGGCAACCTCAAAAGAGCAGGAACAGTTATACTCATATCAGATAAAACATACTTCCATCCAAAAAGCATAACAAATGACAGAGATTGACACTATATAATGATTAAAGGATCAATCCAGCAGGAAGATATAATGCTTATTAACAAATATTCACCAAATGAAGGAGCATCAAAATATATGCAGCAAGTGTTACTAGACTTGAAAAAAGACATTGACAGCAACACAATAATAGTAGGAGACTTCAACACCCCACTTACAATAATGGACTTATCAACCAGGAAGAAAGTTAACAGGGAAATAGCCACTTTAAATGACCATCTGGAACAGATAGGTCTAATAGACATATACAGATCACTTCACCCAATGACTACAGATTTCACTTTCTTCTCAAGCGCTCATGGAACATTCTCAAGAATAGATCACATGCTTGGACACAAAATATCTCTCAACAAATTTACAAAGATTGAAGTCATATCAAGCATCTTTTCTGACCACAGTGGCCTAAAACATGATGATGTTGGAATATAAACTCCCCTATTTGGCACAAGTAGGAGGAGGTAATAGGCTATAAAAATGCTTACAAAATAGAAAGGAATTATTTTATATTATTTCTGAATATGTTTTCAGAAATCTGTGGTTCTGATTAAAACTCTTGCTCTCTGCTCCCCCTGGTGGTGTTGCAAAAATTAATAAATAAATAAAAACACCCTCCCCTGCCAAAAAAGGAATATGCCTTACTTGCAAAGCATTCCTGAAGAGAAAACCCAAAGACTTCACATAAAATGATGATGATGATTATTATGATGATGATAAAACATGAAACAAGAGTCAACAAAAGCAAGACCTAACCCAATATCTATGAAAACATACAAATGGGTGGGTGTTGCATGAGGTCTGGGGAAGGAATGAGCAAGCGTCCTGAAGATAGGCAGATATGAGAGAAATCTGTGGTTAGAAAAGAATAAAACTACACCACCTGTAATGTTATTTATGCATGTGGCAGGGGAGAGCAAAGTGTAATACCCAGGGAATAGGAAATGTTCCCTTATATTCCTCAGAACCATTGATTGCAGGGAAGTTGTGGAAAATTTCACCTTCACCTGTGGGAAGAAACACTAAGATTGGGAAGCAATGGGGGACAGTGTCTTGGACAAATACTTCTCTGCCCACCAGGTACAGTGGCCTGCCAAGGTAATATTGCAAGTATCAGTGCTAAAGAAAGAGTATCAGAGAAGGGTAAAATGGAGGGTAGCATGTAAGAGTTTAGGAAACAGCATAACAAAACTCTCAGGACTCTGACTCAAGACTGGGTGATCAGAGTGGGTGAGTGGGGAGAAGGCAGGGAGTCAGGGGTTGAAAGAGTAAAAATGATAGTGGCGACTGACACTAGAACTCAGGTGGTGGATGTGATGTGATATACACAATGACTAAGGTGATGTATGAATCGATTCTCCTAAAGATTATAAGGTATTGTAAACAAATGAGATGGAGGAGGGAGGCTAGAAAATATGGTACCCAGCATGTCTAGACACCCTGGAAACGTCTAGAAATGACTAAGCAGACTCTAGGTGAGGAAGAAGAGGGTCTTTCATGGTCAGTTGCAGCAAATTCGAACTGTTATAAAGTAAATTTTATTAAATTATATTAAACTAAATTTTTTAAATTTAATTTAATAAAATTTAATTTTTTCAAACTGTAGTCAGATAAGGCCAGCAACAATGTATTCTAAACTTCAAATGGTTTTGTCATTATGATTTTTTTCTTTTACGCTTGAGAAGCACAAAGAAGTATTTTCAGAAGAAATGATATATGACCTTGGACTTGCTTTAATATAATCCAATGGAAAAAGGAAGTAGAGGTAGAAAGGGTGAGGCATAATTGGCAGAATATTGGCAATATATTAATAATTGCTGAAACTGAATGATAGATATGAGGGTCCATGAGTATATTTGCTCTATTCTGTTAACTTTGAAATTTTACATAAAAATATTTTTATATCAAAAACTAAGTTTAGAATTTATCATTTAAAAGTAAACAATAAACACATAAATACAACATTCTATGTACTATTTATATCCCACAATGGGAGTTGCTATTATATGCTTCAGGTATCCATTGGACAATTGATCTTGGTCTTTCAGAAAAATCTTTCAAAATGGTGGAAGATTCTGTCTGGAATCCTATAAAACATAGTGTAAATTTCCTTGAAAATGTTTCCTTGGGGTTTCAATGGGAATTGCATTAAAATCTCAGGGACAATTTTAAAGAAAATTGAGCAAACAATACAGAAATTTTTCTGGAAGTACAAAAGGTCTCAAGCAGCCAAAAACTATACTAAGAGAAAAAAAGAATATCAAAGAAATCACACACCCTAACCTCAAACTATATTACAGAGCAATCATCATCAAAACAGTAGGTATTAGAACAAACACAGACATAGAGATCAGTGGAATCAAAGTGAGAACCCAGAAAAAAGGATGCACCTTTATGGATAGTTAACCTATGACAAAGGTGCCAATAGCGTATAATGGAGGATGTAAAGTCTATTCAACAAATGGTGCTGGGAAAACTGAAAACATATCTGCCAAAAAAGAAACTAGATTAGTGCCATATGCAAAAGTTAGCACAAAATAGATCAACTATTTGGATATATGAGACCTCAAACCATAAAGTAGAAGATAATGTGACAAAAACAGTCTACAACCTCAACCTCAGTGGTATCTGTGGAGAAAGAATGGCTACAGCAAAAGGAACCAAAGCAAAACTAAACAACTTGGACTGTATCAAACTGAAAAGTATCTACACCATAGAAGAAACCACCACAAAATCAAAAAGGCAACCCACAGAATTGTAGAAGATATTTACACAACATACATCAGATAAGAACTTATCTCCAAAATATATAAAGAACTCATATACTTCAACAATAAAATAGCAAATAACCCAGTCAAAAAATGGGCAGGAGAACTGAATAGACACTTACCTAAAGAAGACACACTGATGGCCTATAGACAACTGCTATGACTGCTTCCTGGGAACAGGGGTGGCAAGAAAGGGGGCACCACAGGAGACTGAGAAACTCAAGAGACAGATGATAGAAAGTTGGGGCCAACAGTCTCTCTCTCGGACTGAGGGACCCACCCATCCTGCCGTTCACCTATTTATAGTGTTCATACACAGAATTGCTTAAAGCAGCTTACACAAGCAAATATAGTTACATTGGATTGCTTACACAGCCTTTTGCTTTCTAACTATATCTATCTTATTTTGGCTGGTGAACAGTTATAGACACACTCCCCAATGTTTTTCCACAGTGACCCAGGCCCGATGCTCTGGGCCTGGTGTCCTTGATGTTCTGCCAACTCCCAATTCATCCTTGCTCTACTCTCTGCCCCCAACAGACAACTGAAAAAATATTCTTCATCACTCACTTCAGAGAAATGCAAATAAAACCACAATGAGATGTCACCTCACACCAGTGAGAATGGCCTGTATTAAAAAGACTGGAAACAGCAAGTGTTGGAGGGGGCATGGAGAAAAAGGAACCCTCCTATGCTGTTGGTGGGAATGTAAATTGGTACAATCTCTTTGGAAAACAGTATGGTGATTCCACAAAAAATAAAGATGGATATACCATTTGAAAAGCAATCCCACTTCTAGGTATATACACAGAGGATACAAAATCTCTAATCAGAAAAAATATCTACATCCCTATATTCATAGCAGCATAGTTCACAATTACCAAGATATGGGAACAACCTAAATGCCCATCAATAGATGACTGGATAAAGAGGCTGTGATATATTACTCAATGGAATTCTAGGCAGTTATCAAAAAAAAAATTAATAAGTGAAAGCATGCCATTTGCAACAATCTGTATGAAGCTGGAGGGGCTCATATTAAGTTAAAAAAGTCATAAAGAAAAACAGAATTACACAATAATTTCACTCATATGTGGAATGTAATGAAACAAAACAAATCCATACAAAAACATACAAATCCAAAAAAATTGACAGGACACAGGACTATGCTTACGGAGTTTGGGGAGGAAGAAATGGGGAGAAAATGAAAGAGAAGAAAAGGCGGTAGCACAAAACACTGAAACTCTGGTGGTGGGTGTGGTGTGAAATATAGCCTGAGATGCAATTCCAATAACCTAAAATTAATAAAGCATAGTGACAAAAGAAATAATAAATATTACTATTAAAAATACTGCAAAAATCCTGAGAGGACTTCCGGCCAAGATGGTGACCTGATAGGATTGACACTCACATCCTCCACTGAGAGCAAATGGATATTCACCTATTTTCCAGAAACAAGACGGAGAAAAGCAGGCAGAGTCTGTAGAGACACAGCAGCAATCACAATAACAAAGTGTAAGTGAAAACGTCTGGGTTCAGAGTTACAATGCAGACTCAGACTCGAGATTCCAGCCACGGTGGAGGGGACAGAACCTCAGGAAGAACTGGCCCATTCAAGAGTCTCAAAGGCAGTGGAGAGCCCAGTGGGACCGGAATACAGAACGGGGTGAAAGAGTCTAGGCATAGGGTGGAAGAGGAACCAGTGGCCCGGTGGTTTGAACAGTAGGCCTGATGATAAAATTACTCTGGGTGCTACCATAACTGGAAGGCAGCAAGGGTAATCACCCACATCCAATTCTTCCCATCATATTGCCCCAGAGATTCAGGACCTGCCACCGTCAGACTTAAAGGGAAAGACAATATTTCCCGCTATTGCCACCTTGTGGGTATAGGTGAAACTGCGTCATAATTGCTGATTGATTGCTGATTGTGGACCAACAAAAAGGTGGTCACTGCAGTTGGGACCTAGGATTCTGGGGGAAGATTCTGCTTCCCCCACACAAATTTCAACCACATAGACAGAACTTTGGGGTATCAATGGCGGGCCCATATACAAATTTCAACAAATTCAACCAGTGGTGATGCCACAAAAGTCAAGAAATCCCAGTGTCCAAACCAAGACCCAAGCTTACTCAGTGACAGTCAATACCATACAAAAGGCAATCACTGCAGGAAAAGCTAAATCACCGAAACGTTAACAGAAAGCCAAACAGAGCAAAGCAACAGAGAAATATATGTGAAATAATATACACAATCAAAAACCCAGGGGAAAATCTGAATACAACAGATATCTACAAACTGCCTGAGGTTAAATTTGGGGCAACAGTGACAAACATACTTATTGAAATCAAGAAAACAATACAGGAAGAAAAAGAGAGCAACAAAAAAAAGAGAGAGAAGAAATGAAGCAGCACAAAACAGATGTTAAAGAAATAAAGAACATAATAACTGACCTAAAGAATTCAACAGAGGGACTCAAGAATGGGATGGATGAAGCCTCCAATAGAATCAGTGAGTAAGAAGATAGGACAGAGGAATACACTCAAGCAAACCAGCAAATTAAAAAATGAAAAAAAATGAAAATAGCATTGGAGACCTGTGAGATAACATCAAAAGAAACAACATTTGCATTATAGGGATCCCAGTAGGAGAAGAGAGAGAAAAGGAGGCAAAAAACGTCATTTGAAGAAATAATAGTTGAGAACTTCTCTAACCTGAGCAACGAAACAAGTCTCCAGACCCAGGAAGATTGAAGAGGCCCTAACAAAAGAAACCCAAACATATCTACACCTAGATACATTGTTGTTAAAATTACAAGAATACAAGCTAAAGAAAAAAATCTTAAAAGCATCCAGAGGAAAAAGGACTCCCATAATCAGTGGATTTTTCAACTGAAATTCTACAGGCCAGGAGAGAATGGCATATGTTCAAATGACTAAAACAAAAGGATTTTCAACCTAGTATACTATACCCTGTGAGATTATCATTTAGAACTGAAGGAATGATTAAAAAATGTTTCCAATAAACAAAAGTTAAAGGAACTTATCACCACGGTTCTACAAAATATACTAAAAGATGCTATATAAAGTGTAAAGAGCCCCACTTAAAAACAGTTCTATTAGATCTATTCATCTGTGTTCATTAGAGATATTGGTCTATAATTCTTTTTTTCTTGATAATGCCTTTGTCAGCTTTTGGTATCAGTGTGATGTAGACCTCATGGTGAATATTTGGGGGTGCTCGCTGTTCTTCAATATTTTGGAAGAGTTTGAGTAGCATAGATATTAATTCTTCTGTCAAGTTTTGGTGAAACTCATTGGAAAAGCCATTATCTTATTTAAGATGTCTATTATATCTATTTTATTATCCCCATTTTATAGATGAGAAAACCAAAGCTAAGAAATCTGCCTAAGGTTATGTATCATACAAGTGTCAGAGTCGAGGTTCAAATCTATCTTTTGTGCCCAAATCCTGTGTACTTAATATTTTATCCTGTTTAGTTTTATTGTACATTTTAAGAAAGCATACAAATAAGTAATTTTGAAAAAAAAATGTGGTAGGAATCCATATACTCCTTTTTCCATAAATTTGTTAACATTTAGATTTTTAATTGAATTACCAATGGTTTATACATTACATAACTTTCAGGTATACAGAATTATAATTTGATCATATTATGATCACCATCAAAAGTTTCGTTTATATCCACCACCATACATAACTCCCATTACCCGTTTCATCCAGCCCCAACCTTTTTTTCCCTCTGGTTTTGTTCTCTTTTATCTTCTACATATCAGTGAAATAATAACAGTACCATCTTTCCTTACATGGCTTATTTCACTTTGCATTATCCCCTCGTTTCATCCATGTTGTCACATATGGTAAGAAATAATCTTTTTTATAACTGAGTAGAATCATATTTTGTGTGTGTATATATGTATGTATGTATATATACATATATAGATAATATCTTTTTTTCTATTCATCACTGGATAGATATTTAGGTTGCTTACAACTTTGGATACAGCATGAATATAGAAGTGTATATACCTTTCAAATTAGTGTTTTTATATCCTTAGGATAAATACAAGTAGAATAGCTGAGTCATATGGTATTTCTACTCTTAAATTTTGAGAAATCTCCATGCAGCTTTCCATAATGACATCACCAGTTTACATTCCCACCAACAGTTTATGAGGATTTCTTTTGTTAGCATCCTTGCCAACATTTGTTGTTTCTTGACTTACTGATGATAGCCATTCTAACAGCTGTGATGTGATATCTCATTGTGGTTTTGATTTGCATTTCCCTAATAATATGTGATGATAAACATCTCTTCATATACCTATTGACCATTGTATATCTTCTTTGGAGAAGTGTTTATTTAGATCCTATATATTTTGGATATTAACCCCTTGCTGGATTATGATTTTCAAATCTCTTCTCCCATTTAGTAGGTTGCCTTTTCATTTTGATGATGGTTTATTTCACTGTATAGAAGTAATGCTTGCATTTTAAATGAATGGTTGGAAAGAAATTTATCTAATCTCATTTCTAATCCTCAACAGGTCACATAAAAATGTTGACTATTAGAATCAGCCTTTACAAAACTATAATATCACTGCAAACATCTTTAAAAGTTTACAGTGGGTAAAAGTTATTCAGATTAGACTTCTCTCATCTTCATTTAATATTATTTTAAATGATTTTAAAATGAAGTGAATACAGCAGATACTCAAACATTGTATCATTTAATATTATTTCATTAAAATATCGATGAAAAGAAAACAAATCAGGCCAATTTGAACAAAACAATGGTTATTTGAAGACCTACTCTCATTATACATTGTTTCACTTGAAGTCACAATTTCTAAGAACCAATAACTTTAAATGATGACTTACAGTATGTTAAAAGATGTCGTTAGTGACAAATATGAAGCCCAAATCAAAACCCATGTAATTCATTTATTTGACTTCAATGATGTGGCAAAACGTGCTTTGAGATAAATATACCCCATAAGAATATATTTTTCTTATGTGATATTAAATTCACAATACTAAAAGTTATAAGGATTCATTTTCAAGTGATAGACAATTCCAAGGACTTTTATTCAGAAAAAGGACTGAAAATCAACTGAAAGAGTATAAACATAGTCTCAACATGTTTTGGTTTGTTCAGATTACATTTGACTAGAAGGGAAAAAATTTCAATAAACCCTGGAAGGGTTTGGGCAGGGGAACAGCAGGAAAACAAGAGGTTGGCAGTTCAAGAACCTAAACCTAGGAGTCTGTGGAAGACACTAGAAAGATGGCTTTAGCACTAATAAACAGCCTCCTATCATTGCATCTCCATGTTCTTGTTTCCAATTCCCAGGAGAGAGAATTTGGTCCAGTATGAATCTGGTGTCTACACCTGGATCATCAGCTCTGGTCAATCTGTAGTTTGTCAGATAACCTTAAAGTAGTTACCCAGATCATGTTCTGAGAAACTGCTTTTCTGAACCAGTGTATGACCTCCCAAGTAATTTTTCTATGATTCACAAGTTTTATAATCACATCTCAGAAATAAAGTTACATATATCCCTAAGCATTCCATTTAGCAAAGATCTGTGATACCAGACACTTTCCTCCTCAAGGGACACAGGTGAGCTGTAAACACTTTTTTTGATCCCTTCTGCTCTCTTGAATCAGTCCAAAGTGATGAGTGTGACTCATCTAGTTTAACCCAGTTTATTCAAGGGTTTCATCTGTGACTATTAGCCTAAAACGATACATGCTCTGAAAGTTAGATTTTTTTTAAGTTTTCAGTCAAAGGGAGAGTGTTATTGCCAACAGTACCATCCAAGGAAGACATTCATATAATTATGTAGGTACTTTTGTTATAGAAGACTTGCTAGGTTGAAATATAAGCATCAGATTGTAATAGCTCTCTCTCTTAACCGACAAAATCCAAATGGTGCTCTTTTAGAAGTAGTGAAGACAGCTTTATTACGCGTAGGCCAGATATAGAATCCGAGCCCCGAAGTGCTTTTGGGATATACTTTTTTATTGGTGAGGGAGAGGGGAAGGTATGAATTAGAACAGGAGTTACAAACAGAATTCAGTTATTCATTTGTGAATTCCACACATGGATAACACACAGGATTTACATAGTTTAAAATGCACATAGGATTTTGTTCTCAGAAAGGGGGCCCTTTTTTTTTTTAATCTAGTCAGTATCTTCCAGCCAGTCTAGACTTTCAGGCGCCTGGTGGCTGGGTGGCCACTGTTGGTCCTCAGTAGCTAGAAACTGGGGTGCAGCTTCCTCTCTTCTACGTTCCCCCATTTTGTTTTCAAAGTGATAACAATTAGCTTTGAAAGTCCATAGGTGAGAAATTGGGGCAAAGACTCAATCTGGCTTCTTCCTGCTGGACAGGGCGATAGTTGAGGGATGCAGCATCTTGGACCTTCTGAATATAGAACTGAGTATAGTTAGCATTCTTGTCCATCATCAGGGGGTATGGGGTTATGCTGCTGAGCCAGCAAGACATGCTTCATTGTGACCTGTTGAAAAACTGTATTTATGGTGGACCGAATCAAGCTTATTATGACAGGCAGAAGACAAGGAAGCAATATGCAAATTCCAAAAATGAGTCCCATAATTTCCAACAAAGTTTTGAATCCACCAGCCAGGAGAACCAAGAGAGCCATTTAGAGTCAAAGAGGGATTCCCATGTCTAGACTTGGACATGTGCTATTTTCTACATACCTCTGGCAATATCCTTAACTATCTTTCCATTGTCATCTGTTTGCAGGCAGCAGTTTGTCAAATTGAACTTAGCGCAAATTCCTTCCTCCTCTGCTAATAAGTAATCTAAGGCTAGTTGGTTCTGGAAGGACGGCAGATCTCATTTGTGTAGCCTGATCTGTCAATAAGTCTAGTGCAGTAGCTGTTTGATTGGTAAGTATCTCTACTACTGCTTGTAACCTTATCAATCGATTCAGGAGATAGATGGGAGTTTGGTACCCCCAACTGCCATCTTGAGACCAAGTGGCACGGCCATAGAGGAATTATTCTTTCAGGAGGCTATTCATTGCCCCATCCATTGGCATCGCCAGTTAAAGTAAGACCAGTATCTATACTTCTCTTTGGTCTATATAACTCATCATAAACTCTAATTCCCAACGTTTTTCCTATAGAGTCTCCTAAGAGGAAGAACTGAGGCCTAATTATGCCAATGTAACAAGTGCCTGTCCAACCTTGGGGTAGGCAAGTATATGCCGTTTCATTGTAGATCCAATAGTGACCCTTTGTTGCACAAGCAATAGTTTCAAAGATCAGTTCCTGGTCATGGAGTTTCAGACTTGGATAATAGTAATCGCCTAAGTTCCCCAAAGGGGATCCCTAAGATCGGTGAGCCCCTATTGGTGCCATATGAACAGTTCCATAGGTTAGAGCTAGGATGCCAAATACAGTTCTTATATTGGCAGGTTAGACTCCAATACCAAGTGAATCCAGGACTATCCTCCCCACTGGAGTTGCTCCAAGCCCATTGGTAAGATACACAAGGGCTGATGCCTGTTTCACTGCACCATTTACAGGGTAGTACTGTTTCAAGAAAAAACATTTGAGCGTTAGTGTTATAAAATGATTGCCTCTCAACTATCTCGCTACAAAAAGTTTCCTTATTTTTAGGATCTGTCACCTGGCATGGGGTCTCAACGCCATTAATCAAGATACCAGATTTGTCCCATTTCCCTTCTGCAGGTGCACAGTCAAGGGGAACTGCCTTCCTGTCATATGTCCAATTACAATGATGGTGGCCGAGGAAGACTTCTGACCTTGCAGTGGTCTGTTTTAGACAAAACATTCCAGTGGGGGTTTCTATCAATGGTCAATCGTGGTTTGTCTCTGTGTTCCACCAACATGTCCCATGATGGACCTCAGAGAGGTTACTCAGAATCCACTCAAGGCGAAGCAGGGCATCGACCCAGGGCCAGTTTGTTTCCAGCCCTGGCCCACAACATACCCCCAGCTGGATAAATTAAAAGTGATTGTTATAGCCTGGGCTAGCTGCAAGAAGTGGTTAGGTGCATGTCGATCTGCTATTGGGGTGGTCCATGATGGGTGAATGAACACCGCAGAGTGTATACTAGGTTCATGGTTTAAGGGATGCAATAAAACCGGAACAATATTCCAGAGTGGAATTCGAGAAAGGTTAGCCTTTCCAATTATCTATATATGCTGACAGGAAGCAATCCCACGGAAGAGGCCTTCAGGACTGACTGATAAGGACAACTGGAAGCAGTAAAGCCCAGAGTATGAACAGAGCAATGAACAGAGATAAACACAGAGTCTTCTGGCGCGTCCTCAGCTCCTCTAAGTCTCTGACGAACTGAGGGACAGCTTGAGATGGGTGGGAGACAGCTGCTGGGCAGTACAGGCAGAGCTCTGGACAGCAAGGTCTCCTTCCTGTTTAGGTAATTCACTGCTCTGATGAAATGTTTTCACTCATATGTAGTGTACCCACGGAGATATATCTGAAACTTTAAGATTCGTTGGAGTAACAAGCACAACAGTAGGTGGACCTGTCCACTGAGGTTTCAGTGGTTCTTTCATCCAATCTTTGACCCAAACCTGATCCCCAGGTTCATACGGATGAACTCGGGTTCCTAATGAAACCGGGGCTCTCTCTAGTACATACCTGTTTATAGCCTCAAAGATGCCTGGAGCATGGACTTGTTCCCACAGATGCTTGTCCCCCAATTGAGTAAGGCTCCTGGAGATGCCACCCAGGATCGGTGGGGGGGCTTTCATACAGAATCTCAAACAGAGAGAACTCATGTTTTCCGGGGGTGCATCTTACTGGGAAGAGAGCTAAGGGCAGAAGGTCCACCCAAGTATGACCTGTTTCTTGAACTAGTTTTCCCAACGTACCCTTGAAGGTAGGAGTCATTCGCTCACCTTTTCCTGAACTCTGTGGCCAGTAGGCAGTGTGTAGTTTCCATGTCACTTTAGCCCCTTTGTAACTGTCTGGACTAGATCAGCTACAATACTGGCCCATTGTCACTATGGATGGTTAGGGGTATGCCATACCTGGGAATTATTTCTCTGAGGAGCACTTTTGTGACTTCCTTACTCTTTTTGGTTTTGGTAGAGACTGCCTCTGTCCAGTTTGAATAGGTGCAGATCAAGATGAGGAAGTACTGGCACCCTTGAGCCCAGGGCAGCTAGTGAAGTCTACTTCAATGTCCTTGAAAGGGGCATTGCCCATCTGCTGTACCCCTGGGGGTTGACGTGGGACATCGTTAGTGTTGTTTCTAGCACACATGATGCACCGTTCTGTGACAGTCCTACAGAGGGCACAGAGCTTACTGATATAAAACTGCTTTTGAAGAAGCATTTGCAAAGATGTCTTCCCAAGCTTGGTTAGCTGGTGATGGTCTGTTACAAGCTGGATCCTGAACGCGCAAGCAGCATATATTCTGCCATCTGGAAGCTGCCACCATTCCCCTGGTATTCCGATGGCCCCTTCTGATTTGGCCCATTCTTCTTGTAGGGCATATTGAGGTTTTGTTGGTCTTTGGACTGAGGCCAGAAGGCAGGCTGAGTCCCCAGCTCCGCCTTCTGCTGCTGATTTTGCAATTTTATCAGCTAAGTTATTACCATTTGATATTAAATTCATATTTCTTTGATGTCCACGGCAATGTAGGATTGCAACTTCCGCTGGAAGCCAAACAGCTTCTAGTAGTTTCAGAATCTCCTCTTTGTTTTTAATGTCTTTGCCTCCAGCAGTTAAAAGTCCTCTTTCTTTGTAGGTGGCCCCATGTATATGCACAGTAGCAAAGGTATATCAGGAGTCAGTATAAATATTAACTCTTTTCCCTTCTGCTAATGTTAGGGCTCTGATCAAAGCCTGAAGTTCAGCCCACTGTGCTGACCAGCCCTGGGGAAGTGCTTTGGCTTCAACCACGGAAGTTTCTGTGGTTACAGCATAGCCAGCTAGCCTTTCCTGTTCCTTCATATAGCTGCTTCCATCCGTGAAGAGAGTAAGCTCAATATTCTGCAATGGGGAGTCTTGCAGGTATGGGTGGCTGGCATACACCTCATCTAGCATTTCAGCACAGGTATGCTCTGGAGCACCCTCCTCTGAAGGTAGAAATGTGGCGGGGTTTAGAGTCTGCACAGTCTCTAGAGTTAACCGAGGGTTTTCACAGAGCAGCCCTTGGTACTGGTAAGCCGGGCCTTAGGCAGCCATCTGTGTCCCTGATTATTCATCAGAGTCATTACTGCATGAGGCAGTTTCACATTTATTTCCTGGCCAAGAGTGAACTTATCTGACTCCCAGACAAAAAGAATGGTAGCAGCCAGTGATCTCAAGCAAGAAGGCCATCCCATCACTACTGAATCAAGCCTTTTAGATAGGTAGGCCTTTAGATAGGTCTTTGCCATGGACTGACTGAGTGAGCACTCTCAATGCTACTCCATCTTTTTCATGAACTAAGAGGAATGCTACTCCATCTTTTTCATGAACTAAGAGGAATGCTACTCCATCTTTTTCATGAACTAAGAGGCTGAATGGCTTTTCTACATCCGGGAGCCCAAGCACCGGGGCCTGCCCCAGAGATTTCTTAATTTCCTGTAATACCCTCTCTTGCTCCTCGCCCCCCCCAGAGGAGAGAGTCTCGCTCTGGGCCAGTCAGAGCTGCATATAGAGGCTTTGCCAAAACTGAGAAGCTGGGGATCCAGATTCTGCAGCAACCAGTGGCTCCTAAGAATTCACAAAGTTTTCTCCTGGTCTTAGGTGGGGGTAAAACTAAAATGACTTCTTTTCTCTCAGCCCTGAGCACCCGATGCCCTTGGGAAATGTCAAAGCCCAGATAATGTACTTTCTTCCTGAAGATCGGAGCCTTTTTCCATAAGGCTTGATACCCTGATTCAGCAAGATGCTCAAGAAGGGCACGGGTACCTGCGAGGCAGTCTTCCTCATCACACTAGCTAAAAGGAGGTCATCCACCTATTGGAGGAGAGTGCAATGAAATCTTTCATGGGGAAAATTTGCTAAGTCTGCAACCAAAGCTTCCCCAGTGTCGGAGAATTTTTGTAACCTTGAGGTAATCTTGTCCATGTCAACTGCATCTGCCTACTCATGTTAGGATCTGTCCATTCAAATGCAAATAAGGGCTGACTCTGGGGTCCAGCCTGATGCAGAAGAATGCATCTTTCAGATCTAGGCACATAAACTAAGCAGCCTCCAGAGATAATTGGCTCAGTAAAGTGTAGAGATTTCAGACCACCAGATGCAATGAAATAACTACTTTGTTAACAGCTCTTAAATCCTATACTGGCCAGTAGCCTCCCCCACCCCCCCACCCCGATTTCTTAACTGGTAACAGAGGCGTATTCCAGGGCTACTGACTCTCTTTGAGAATACCTGCTTCCTTTAATCAGTCTAAATGTTCTTGTATCCCTAGTCTAGCCTCTTGGGACATAGGCTATTGGCGTAAGCATTGGGGTAGGGCCCCCAGTCTTAGTTCAACTATGACTGGAGGTCTTCTCTTCGCCAGTCCTGGTGGATTGCCTTCTGCCCAAGCCAACAGAAAAGCAGAGAAAAACTCCAGCGGGTTTTCCTCCATTTCCTGAGAGCTGTAAATACGCCACTCCTCTTCTTGGGGCATGGTGACAGTTAGAACAAGCCCTGTGGTTTCAGGTTTCACATGCAGAGCTGCTGTTCCCTTGTGACTAAATGAAATTTGGGCCCCTAGTTTAGCTAGTAGATCTCGACCAAGCAGGGGTACGGGACAGTCTGTCATGTACAGGAACTCATGTTTTACCACGTGGCCCCCGAGGTCACAAGTTCGGGCTTTGAAGAAGGGCTGGCAAGTTGCCCGATTCCCCATGGTCCCCATAATGGTGACTGCCTGGGTTCTGAGGGGGCCCACTGGGGTTGTTACAACTGAATGCTCTGCTCCAGTATCTTCCATAAATTCTATTGGTTGGCTCCCTACTTTCAATCTGACCATAGGCTCCAGGGGACCTAAATTCAAGGAGCCCAGTTTATTTCAGTCCATGTCGGCCTCCGCCATTCCAAGGAAATTTGAGGCCCGCCCTTCTCTTTCATACGGTCTTTTGCGCGGTCCAGCCTATTGGCAGTCTGCTTTCTCAGGCATTCATTCTTCCAATGACCAAATTGCTTGCAGTAAGCACATTGGTCATTTCTAAGCCAAGGCCCGCCTTCCCTTCGGCTTTGCAGTCTCCGTCCCCTTCCACCCTCTGGCGGCCATCTCTCCTGAAGTGCTGCAGCTAGCAACCTGGTTTTTTCCCCTTAATTTACCGTCAGTTTCCCTCTTGGCTATTACTTCTCGATTCATAAAGACGTCGTTGGCTACTTCTAAGAGCTGGCTGATATTCATTCCAGTGAAACCTCCCAGCTTTTGGAGCTTCCTATGGATGTCTGCACCTGATTGGGCTACAAAAGCGGCATTTATCATCCTCTGATTATCTGGAGCCTCTGGGTCAAACGGGGTGTAAATTCGGAATGCCTCGCATAACCGTTCATAATAGTCTCCCAGTGGCTCATTGGGTCGAAGGATAACAGCAGTAGTTTTGGACATATTGGTGGGTTTTCGGGCCCCAGCTCGCACCCCCTGCAATATGGCTGCCTGGTATCATTGGATATTGGCCCATCCCTCCTCTGTATTGAAGTCCCAGTTGGGTCATCCCTCCAGACCTATTATTTCAGCCCAGGCAACTACGTCAACCACTCCAATAGGAGCGTTGGCTTCTAGGTAAGAACGAGCCTCTACCGTAATACGCCACCTTTCTTCTGTGTTAAAGAGCATGCAGAGTAACTGCTGGCCATCCTCCCAAGTGGGACAGTGCATTTGGAAAATAGTTTCCAGGAGGTCTATCATAGCCTGGGGTTTTTCTGAGTAGGAGGGAGTATGATGTTTCCAATTTAAAAGGTCTGTGGTTGAAAAAGGCTGATAATAAATCATGGGGTGTCTGGGATGAATGGTGCTCTCTCCCTCTATTTGATCCGGTCCCCACAGCTCTCGAAGGGGCATCTGGAGGGCAAGGTTTTGATTTCTGGGGTGTAGGCACCTGCCTTGGTCGGGAGAGTGGGGATCTTGAGTTGGCTTTGGTGGGGAGATGGACGGTGGTGGAGTATTTGGATCTCCTTCCAGCGGGGCTGTGGGCTGTGCTGGAGAAATATGCGGGGGAGGTGGTAGCTCCTCTCTGAGGTCGCCCTGGAGGATGGGTTTAGGGTCTGCCAGGGACTCAAGGGTGCCTTTTAGGGAGAATTTTGGAGTTTTCTGTGGCTCTTGGGAGCCTCTTGATGATGCCAAAGAATCGTAGCCTCACCCTACCTGAGCTGAATCGTACCCACGAGGGTATTGTTTGGGCGACTCTTAACCAAGACTCTATGTACGGGAATTGACCTGGATGCCAGGGTCACCTGCCAGTGTTCTCCAACCATCTCGGACTGCTGGGACTTCTAAAGCAGCTTCTACTGGCCAGCCGGTTCCAAAGGCGGGTCAATCTACTTCACATAAGGCTTTTAGCTTTCTTGGTGTCAGTTTTATACCCTAATCCTCTGAAAAGCCTTTCTTAAAATTCCTCAACATACAGTTTAAGACTGTCAGCTTACTCTGATTCCCTCCCATCCCCACCCTTGAGCAATGGCCTGAGATGGACAAAAGGGGCAGGGGGGTCTCCTTTTATTCAAAAGCGGCCCATTCAGTCGCCATCCTGGCCGTTCTTCTTACGAAGACAGAGCAGTCTTATCTATAGGCGCGTCCATATTAACCCTGGACCAGGTCGTGCAGATATCAGGTATGTACACGAGTCACCGTTATGCCGTATGACCGCAACGGAACCGCAGGGATTGGTTCACGCATGTCCCGTGGTTTGCACCGTGGGACAACAAATCATTCACACTCCACTCACACAGAAGTTATCACATCCTGCCCCACCAGACTTCCCCAACTGAGAGATCCCAGTAATAATATTTCCAGTAATCTCAATGAAAGTGGATCAGACTTTCCTTCTGCCAGTGGGTAGGCCTGAGCTGGGTCCTCTTTATCCCATGATATTACCTGTTCCAGCGGCTGTTCCTGCGTTCACTTCCTCCTCAGAGCCCAGAAGAGTGTATCACTCAGGGCCGGCGAGAGGTGTCCAATCCATGGGGCTGCCAAAACTGTGGCAGGGCGTGCCTCCCCTGGAGTCTTCTTGCATCCTGCTGGCCCCAAGACAGCTCCCAAAGCCATTGGCCCCAAAAGCCAACACATTTGGGGTTCCCGGTCAAGGGAACCAAATGTAATAGCTCTCTCTCAACTGACAAAATCTAAATGGTTCTCTTTTAGAAGTAGTGAAGACAGCTTTATTATGTGTGGGCCAGATATGGAACCTGAGCCCCAAAATACTTTTGGGATACACTTTTATTGGTGAGGGAGAGGGGAAGGTATGAATTAGAACAGGAATTACAGAATTCAGTTATTCATTTGTGAATTCCTCACATGGATAACACACAGGATTTACATAATTGTAAAATGCACATAGGGTTTGTTCTCAGAAAGGGGTCCCTTTTTTTATCTAGTCAGTATCTTCCAGCCAATCTAGACTTTCAGGCGCCTGGTGGCTGGGTGGCCACTGTTGGTCCTCAGCAGCTAGAAACTGGGGTGCAGCTTCCTCTCTTCTACAAGATCAGTGAATAAAAACCAGGTGCTATTGCGTCCTCTTTTCTTTTCTTAAAAATGGCTGCAAACTGCACCCATTTATGATAAAATAAAAACTAATTAAAATAAGACTGGAAGGAACGTTCCTTAACATAGTAAAGGTCATATATGATAAACTCACAGCCAGCATCATATTCAATGGTAAAAAATCTGAAAGAATTTCCTCTAACAGCAAGTAGTCCACCCTCACCACTGCTATTTAACATCATACTGGAGTTCCTAGCCAGAGCGATTAGACGAAATGAAATAAAAGGAAACCAAATTGGAAAAGAAGAAATAAAATTATCACTATTTGTAGATGACATGATAATAGGCATAGGAAACCCTAAAGACTTCACAAAAAAAAAAAAAAACTGTTAGAATTAATGAATGAGTACAACAAAGCAGCAGTCTACAAAATTAATAAATTAAGAAAACTATCCCACTTAAAAGAGACACAAAAGGAATTAACTATCCAAAATAAACTTAAAAAAAGGTAAAAGATCCATGCAATGAAAACTACTAGACATGTTTTGAAATATAGAGGAAAATACAATGAAATGGAAAGATATTCCATGCTCATGGTTAGGAAGAATTAACATTATTAAAATGGCCATCTTTCCTAAAACAATAAATACACAATCCCCATCAAAATTCCACGGGCATTTTTCAAGGAAATAGAACAAAAAACTGTAAAGTTTGTATGAAATCACAAAAGATTGTGAATAGCCAAACCAATAATTAGACTAAAGAACAAAAGTGGAGGTATCACATTCCCAGATCTTGAGTTACAATATAAAGCAACAGTGTTCAAAACTGTATGTTCCTGGAATAAAAACAGAGATACAGATCTTTGGAAAAGAATTGAATCACCAGAAATATACCCACACAAATATATCAGTTAATTTACAACAAAGGAACCAAGAGCATATGATGGAGAAAGTAAAATCTTTTGAATAATTTGTGTTAGAAAAACTGGACAGCCATGTGCAAAAGAATGAAATTAGATGACTTTCTAAAACCCTACAGAAAAATTAATTCAAAACTGATTTGAGAGTTGAATACAAGACCAGAAACCATAACATTATTAGAAGAAAGCATAGGCAATAGGTTCAAAACAAACAAATAAAATAAACAAAACAAAAATAAACAGGCCAAAAGCCAGGATACCTGTTCATCTCACATTAATTGTTCCAGAATTCTGTCACACTACCTTGCTAATTCTCTTTGTGAAGGAAGTGTTATGTCTAAAGAAAAAGGGAACTTGCCCAAGGGATGAGAGCATTAGCTCCCTTGCAGTATCCCTTTCTCTCCAAGCCGTGTCTGTCTGCTTGTAAATTCATTGCAATGGCAATGACGGCACTGACCCTTGACAGGCCGAGGGATGGCAAGGAAAGATATTTGTACATCATAAATCAGACAAGGACTAATATCCAAAGCATATAAAGAACTCATGAAACTCAAGAAAAAAACAATTTTAAAAAGCGGGCAGAAGATATGAATAGACATTTCTCCAAAGAAGACATATAGATGGTCAATAGATACACGAAAAGATACTCTTCCTCACTTGCCATTAGGGAAATGCAAATCAAAACAACAATAAGATAGCACCTCATACCTGTGAGAGTGCCTATTATCCAAAAGACTTGTTGGAAAGGAGAATTTGCCTCCCTCTCTGTCCCCCATCCCTCACCTTAACCCTCCCAACATTCCCAAGCATGCATTAGATTCCTTATTCTCTCATTCTGTCCCAGTTTCTCCCATTAGGAAGAAAATTATGTTCAAACTCATTTGTACTTAAAAGTAAATGTATTAATATGTTATTCCTACTCAAGAAATCTACAGGAATGCTCAAATTAGATCCACAAGAATGAATACCTAATAGCGTAAGTTGGGGCAAATTTAGAATCAGAGTAGGTCAAAGACCTGATATTTCCAACCATTTTGGGCCACTAGTTAGAAGACACATTCTAACCTAATCCAAATCCCAGCCCCAACTTGCACTGGCTTCCATTGCTGATTACAGAGAAGCTGTGACATTCCTATGTCCTCCTCGCACTTCAGAATCTCCTCTTTTTCTCTTTAGTTTTGGTCAAAGATTAGGTTATAACTGCTAGGCTCATACATCAGAAATAGTTTATTAGAAACAGTTTTTTCAAGTTTCTAAAAACTGAGAAAAGCAAAAACCTAAAGGCATTTGGATTATAGGAAATCAGGGCAGCAGAGGCACCTTCGTTTTCAAATTCCTTCTGACTGAGTCAAGATGGGGAGCAACCTTCCACCTCAGGCCTAGATGTAATAACCATTCAGAGGAGCTCAAGAGAAAGTTGAGATCTTCTTTCCCAATACTTTTACAAGACTGGAGGGAGTAAAAGAATGGGAAATGCTGACATCTGGTGGAAATTCAAGTATTGCAGGATTTGAAACTAGTAAAACTTGAAGTTCAGTTGATTGAAGTATGACGACCTGAAGACATTTGTCCCAACTGAATAAGTTCAGTTATGCATGTGTTTGGTGTTCCAGGCACAAACTGCCACCAGGTGGTATGATGCCATAGAGAACAATGTCTTCAGAATGTCAAGAACAAGTATTTTTTGGTTTCTGTTTTTTAAGGAAAGTTGCAGGCAACAATGAAGGCAGGTGGTCAGGCAGGTAGGAAAAGAGGAGGAAGAAGCACTTTATTTATTTTATTTAGTTTTTTATCTTGGTTGCTCTCCCAGCCTCAGGATGCAAACATGGGTGCTTGAGATGTATGTGGACTGAGCCGGCTGGAGGTGGTGAACCTAACTACAAAAATACCAGGGCTTACCAAGAACTGATTTTTCAATTCAACTCTATGTTTAATTTAATTACCTTAATAATAACTGCCACAAATAAATTCTTTAGATTGGTGTCGTTTTGTTGTTGTTGTCAATAACCAAATACTTTCAAATTTAAAAAAAACATTCTGCACCGATAGGTCCAGGATTCTCATTAGTCCTGTGCTGCCATCCTGGGGACCCTCAGAACCCATGTGCTCAGTGTGCCGTCAAGCCATCTCACCACAATCATTAACCAAGTTATTGCCATCTGCAGGTGGGGTCTCACTACTGGGCACATGGTAAGAGCCCAATCAATATTAATTGGCTGATTGATTAGCTGATAGAAAATGCATTATTGAACAGCCCTATTGTTCAGGCAGCTAGGGTTACTAATGTGAAAACCATGGAAAGCCTGCAGACCCAGGAAAGGGGAAAGAAAAGGGAGGAAGGGAAGAAGAGAGAGAGGGAAAGAGGGAAAAAAGGAAGGGAAGGAAGGAAGGGAGGGAGGGATGGGGGAAGGAAGGAAGAAGTGAGCATTATATTGTTTTTTCTTGATCTCTTTCAGCTAAGGTCATTTTTTAAATCTTTCTTCAGCCAATCTCATGTACCCTAAAGGAAATTAATGATAGTTATGAATCCTGAATGCACCAAAATGTATAATTTTGAGGCAATGCCAACCTCCAACTTCCTCAGAAAAACACCCCTTTTTAAATGCCAAGCAAAACAATCCAATTTAATCAAATCCAACTCAAAGAAATCAATGACCGTTAACAAGTTCTCCCAGCAGCCAGGCCAGGGAGGGAAAAAGGCTTAGAGTGACAGAATGAGGAAAACTGCACAAAGCAGGGTTTATTAGGAACCACTGGAAAAACTACAAAGCCCATGTACCCTTTCTAAGCCCTGTCACAAATTGCCCACTTTGGAAGGAACAATGACTCCCTTGTTCTTGCCATCTTGTTTGTTGATTTTTGTGCTCCACCAGTATAAAACTGGTGGGTCTGGCCTGGGACGGTGCAGACAATTGGAACACAGGGTTTTGTAGGAAAACCTGCCTGTGTTCCCTTCTGCATCAGGCCTTTGCTGAATACCCATTTTCATTCCCAGGAGGCTTGCATGTGGGATTGTGACAGCTTCTATTCCACCATATCTTGTCTATTGTAATTTATAAAGAGATTGGGTACTCAGGTCACAAGGGAAACCGGTGGTTGGGCCTCTGTACTATGCACCCCTTCCTCCATCTGACTTTTCCTCTGCTTTGTACTTTTGCCAGCCTTCTCCCTTCATTTCTCTGGGCACCTTAGGAGAACAGCAGAGGCAGGCTGAGTGTTAGAACTCAAATGATTTCAGTGTTGGAAACATATTTTATATCCTATATGTATACATAACTGAAGAAAAAGAAGACTTGATTATCCTTAGCAATTCTTTCTCCCACATTCTCACATCTGCATTTTTCAAAATTATGCTTGTTTCTACCAGCTCTTAGGATTTTGATAAAAGGGTTTTTTATTTTTCATAGTTACTGACATCAATCTTTGAAAAGCCTTAGGATGAAACATAAGTATCCAAACCCCTGTTGGCCTGTATATCTTAAGAGAAATTGTATCTGAAGTAAAAAATAACTATAGCATTTATAAGTGTATTAGACTGTGACTGTCAATCACTTTGGAAAATTTTCTCCACTGGGACTATAAACATTCTTTTAAAAATTGAACAGAAAATTCATAAATTACACAAACTTTCAAGTGTATTTCATTTCAGAAAAGTAATATTCTGGACTTTTAATTTAATTTACTAAAGGTATCTAAAATTATGAGGCAATTTTTCCTAAAGGCTTTGCTTAGAATAAGGGACAGTTTTATTCTTCCCATTTAAAAACCATTTTTAAATATTTCAATCTAAATTTTGAATTAGAATATTCAAAACTGAGTAATACAGCCTTACTCTTATGAGCTAATATAATTGTTGTGATCACTCTCACAAAGACAGAATGGGCCCCATCAACCCAAAATTTGGTTTAGATATTGTACCACAGAGGCCACATAACACCGACAAGAGAGCAAAGATGTATGTTGTAATGAAGCCCACTCACACTGAAGCCCAATCAGGAAAGTATGACAGGAACCAAATGGGTCCAAAAGTGGTTTGAGAGAACAGAGGAAGGAAAGTGACTTAGGGTTGGGCAGAGGGTTCCCTTTTTCAAGAGCCAGCACTTGCGGTTTGAACTTCCTACAGAGACAAAAGAAAAAGCACCTAAGTTTTCAGATCAGTTTGTTCAGATGCGGGCCAGAAGGTGAAGAGGAGAGTAGTGGACATTGACAGTTGTCAGCAACAAGCCTGAAAATGAAATCAAACTCTTCATCACAATAATACAGAGCATAGATTTGTATGCTGTATAATTAAGTCTCCATCCTTCCAGCTGCCTACCATCATTCCCCCATCTACCCAACCACATTTCTTTCTACTTTACCAGTTCCTATATATCCTCCTAAATGTAATGTATGTATATATAAATAAATGTGTGTACACATACACACACAAACACACATACCATCTCATCCCTTCTTTATGAAAGGTCAAAGCGTTAGAAACAAGATAACCCAAGTTTTGCACAAATTCCTTAAACTTGTTCTGTTATTTTCTGGAGAAGAGTCTTTAGCCAAGATATTGCACCCTTCTAAGTTGTACAATAATTTTCTGTAAAATGGAGATGAGATTACAGGGATATATAAGAAATAAACCACATATGATATGAACAGTACCTGGAATGTAATCATCCATGTCCTTTGTATCTTGTTTTACATTTCCTTTTCTCACTGCACTTTTCCAGCCTTGTGCAAATTCCTCTTCCTTTAATGACTCTGAAACACTAGAAATTTGCTCTGTTTTCACCCTTAGCTTTACTTTCTTCCCACTCTACTCATTCCCTCTGGTGAATCTAGGCTGTGTCAACACCTTTGAGACACCTTATGGGTTAACTTCACTTGCTTTCTCATGCAATCCACACCTGACTATCCAAGCATCTGCTTGCCATCTAGGTTTTAATGTCTAACAGGCACTGCAAAATTAGCAATATGTCTTTATCTTTCCACAAATTCTTCTCCTAAGTTCTCTATCTCAGTAAAATGGTACCAGACCCACCCAGCTTTGAAATAGAAATTTGGAGTCATAAACCCTACCTTGCGCTTGTCCTCATTTTACACCTCTAATTAATCCCCCAACTTTGTCGACACTGTTATTTCTTGATCTGTTCACTTACGTACATCACATTTAACATTTTCTTAGATCAAGTCACTGTTGTCTCCAAAAATAATTATTGCAACAGTGTTTTTGCTATCCCCATTTTCTGGTCATATCTGTATCTAAGTAACACCAGAGGACAGAGAAATCTTTCTAAAATATAAAACTGATCAGGTTAAATCACTGATTAAATTTTGTTAGAGACTCCACATATGGATATGGTTCCAACTCCTTGACTGATTCTACCTTGTTTTATTTTTATCTTTTTCTAGGGTCTTACCCAACTCCAGTAGCTTTAAATATCATTTTATGATATTATTCCTCAATTTTATCTCCTAGACTCCCACCCAGATCTGAGCTCAGTGCTCTTACTACAGCCTATTTGACACCTCATTTTGAATGATTCAGGGGTGTCTTAAATTTATTTTTACCAGAATTCTTTACTTCCCTCTCCTTCTTCCTCATGTCAGCAAGCCACCCAATTGCTCAAGTCAGAAAAACATAGGAGTTATCTTTGGTTCCCTTTTCCTCAGTCTGCACATACAATGCACTCTAAGGCCTACTGGTTCCTTCTCTAAAATGTATCTAAATCTGTCTCTCTTCCTCTCTTGTACTCCCATTCCCTGTTCAAGTCATGATCTCTCATCTGGACCAGTGTAATGCCTCCTACTGCTTCACTACTCCCACCTTATCCTCTTCTAATCACTGCAATACAAAGCAGCCAAACAAGTTTTTTAAAAAAAATCTAAATTATATCATGTCAGTCTCTTGCTTAAAAACTTACAATGACTTCTCATTGCTTTTAAATAAAATCCAAACCTTACCAGGACATACTTGCCCTATTCCATCTACATACTCTCTGTACCACCTCACACGTCACACAATGAGAGCAAACTGTTTTTTTCTCACTCACTTTGAATCCTGAGCATCTAGGACAGTGCCTGCTACACGACACAGGTAATAAATGTTCATTGAAAGAATGAATACATGAGCGACTTTCAATCCTGCTTCTGCAAATATGCTTCTACCTCCCTGTATCACAATCTTGCTCCACCAAGTACAAAGAGTAGAATGAGAATTGGCAATGTCCAGCTTGCAAACAATTTTAGTGGTAGCAGTAGAAATAAAAGTGAGAGAACCCCAAGAGATGGGTGAAACTTCCATAGTGTAAACAGGAGTGATGAATTCAGCTAGCCTCCCCCACTGACTGGGCTTTCTCAGATTCCTCTTAACCCACACCTAGAAGAGTTCTGAGTGTTTCTTTTATTTGTGGTGAATTATAAATAACATAAAAATTCCTATTTAGCCATTTTAGTATATAATTCAGTGGCACTATATATTTTTTTTCACAAAGTTATATAACCATCACCACTATTTTTAGACACTTTTTCTCAGTTCAAACACTCTGCATCTATTGAATAATAATTCCCCATTACCCTTTACCTGAAGCCCTTAGTAAACATTATTCTACTTTCAATCTACATGAATTTTCCTATTTTGGGTACATCACATCAATGGAATCATATAATACTTGTTCTTCTAGCTTCTTTCACTTAGCATAATGTTTTCAAGGTTCATCCAGATTGTATCATGTATCAGAATTCCATTCCTTTTTATGACTGAATAATATTTGAGATAATTTTAATTCATTTGTCTAACAAATATTTATTGAGCATTTTGCTAAGGGTGAAGCTCTGTTCTATGCACTGTTGATAGAGCAATAAAATAAAGAGAAAAAGTTGCTAGTTACATCTTACAAATAAGTGAATACATAGTATGTCAGATGGTGATAAGTGCTATGGAATACCAATAGTGTAGGGATAACTGTATAGAAGAGATCTTAGAGGTAGGATCGAATGACTTATGTCTTGTCTTGAGAGCTAGTGTAAGGACTTTGGGTTTTATTCTGAAATAAGCCAACAGAAAGTTTGGAGCTGCAGTATGACATAATCTGACCAATATTTTAAAAGATAACTTGGATTTTATTATTGAGTGTAGACTTTGAGGGAGAATGATGCAAAGGGGAAGAAGTAGAAATACCAGACTGAGGTTACTTCAATAGTTCAAATGAAAGATGAAACCTATACAGGGAGGACCAGAAGACCAGGGAAGAGAGGGATGGGGAGGAGAAGGGGTATTTTAAGGAACTGACTTAAATGTTTTCAGAGGAAGGCAAGCCTGAAATTTGTAGGGCAAGCTAGCAGGTTGGGGGTTCTTTCAGTATTGAGGTGAAATTCAGTAGGCAGACCAGGCAGGATGGAAACAGTTTCAGTCTTATAGCCCTATTCCTTTAAAGAAGGAATCTGTTCCATGCCTCTTCCTAGCTTTTGGACAATCTTTGATGCTGACAATCTTTGATGTTCCTTAGCTTGTAGACATATCACACTGACCTCTACCTTCATGCTTACATTACATTCTCCCTGTGTGCATGTCTGTTTCCCTTTTTATAAAGAAGGGTGTTAGTCATACTGGAGTAGGGGTCCAATCTACTACAGCATAACCTCATCTTAACTAATTACATCTGCCAGAATCCTATTTACCAATGGATTGTGTTCTGAGAGACTAGGGGTTAAGACTTCAAAATGTGAATTTGGGGGAGACCTAATTCAGCCTATAATATAAAGTGATTGCTATGGATTTGAGAAGTAGTTGGATTTGACTAAATAGTATGAAAGAGAGGAGCCAGGGATACTCAAATGTTTTTGACCTGAACAAAAATAATCAAAATGTCATTTACTGAGATATGGAAGATTTCAGAAGGAGAGAAGCGGGGAAACCAAGAGTTCACTTTTGGTTACAATTCAAATAAATATCTGGATATATTCAAATAAAGATCCATCTTGCTTCCTAAGGCCCTCATTTAAGTCATACTAGCAGGAAGGCAGAGGAACCAGTTAGCTCTGCAAAAATAGACCAGACAGTATTTCCCTTCCTCAGACAGATATGCCTCCTAGGTAGCCTTTGTTTCTGATCCTCTCCACTTTTGTTCCTAGCCCCACCTTCCTCATTATCATCATTCAACTACACAACATACCCTATGACACCTCCATATAAGCCCTAGGCATAAATACACTTTAAAATTTATTAGAAGAATGGGTGAAGTTAGAACTAATGCTCTCCAAGATATTCTTTTTAATGTACTTTCATGGGGAACAGTAAAATTCTTTTTTAAAAATTGCTATTAAAGTGTGTTATATTTTATGTTTCCAATGTGCATCATAAGAATTAAACATCTATATATACTAGAATAAGTTTACCCACTAAAAGGCCTAGTCTATCCTTCACTATATAATTGACAACTTTAACCTAATTTATCCACCATCCTTCTTCTCTTCTGGTGACCATTCATTTAGTCTTAGTCTAAAATTTCTTTGTTTGTTAAATTTATTTCATGTGTTTGTTTGGTTTCTCCACATGCCACATATGAATGAAATCATATAGTGTTTGTCTTTCCCCATCTGACTTATTTCACTAAGTGTAATACCCTCTTGGTTGGTGTGCCCTGGTCTCATAGCAGAAGAGGCCACCGGATGTAGTTCAAGTACATCCCAAGGACCCAGGTTCAAGACCTGGGTATAAGGCTGAATAACGAAGATGAACAACTAAATAAAATAAATAAATGTTTCTTCCTCCTTTCTCTCTCTCTCTGCCTGTCTCCCTACTCATCTTCCTTCCTGCCTCACATTCCTGCCTGCAACTTTCCTAAAGGAAAAAAAAAATACTACCCTCTAGGCCTATCCATATTATTGCAGATGGCAGGATTACATTTTTTTTTATGGCTAAGCAGTATTTCATTGTGTATATATACTACATCTTTTTCCACTCATCTGTCAATGGGCATTTAGGTTGTTTTCAGCTCTTGGCCACTGTAAATTAGCTGCAATAAACATGGGGGTGCATATATCCCTGAAAATTAGTGGCTTTGTTTGTTTTTGTTTTGTTTTTGGTAAATACCCAAAAATGGGAAAACTATTATATTATATGAAATTTTTCTTATTTACTTTTTCAGAACTCTCCATACTGCTTCCCATAATAGCGACACCAGTTTACACTCCCACTAACAGTGTAAAAGTTAGGGACAGTAAAATTTTAAGTAAATTTTAATAGAACCATATTTTTAATAGTTTAGTTGGCCTCAAATTAGTATTAACCTATAATTCTAACATCTGTGCTTTGTTTAACTTATTTATTTTTATTCTCCAATTAGCATGATTCATAGTCAACACATGGGAAAATTTGCCTTTGTAGTTTTTAATCAGTTAGAAACTTCATCTAAATGGAAGAACTGTTCCAAATAACAAAAAACAAAAATATGTAACTAAACCACCGCAAAAATAGAATTTATTAAAGTTCAGAAAAATATATCATCTCATAAAATTAAATCTAATTTAAAATTTCTTTCTAACTGTGATTTTAATTCTAAAAGCTCTCAGAATTTTGGGGTTTAAAATATAGTTTAATTCTACCATTCATGTTTCTTTTATGAAATAGTATTGTTTGGGGTGAATAAAAAATTTCAGTTTGACTTTTGAAGGCTTGAGATTTTGTTTATACTGATTTGAGGTGTGATGATTTTCTCCTCTACATGACTCAAGTCAAAATGATTAATTAGGAAATTAGCAGAATAAATCCTTAAGAAAGACCTGAATCCTTAAAGAGCAGAGTTTTCAGGACTATGGATTCCAAGATGATATTGTGGCTAACGTTTTCGAAACCATCATGCTGGTTTCAAACCATCATAGAATCTAGCCAAAAGCAAGACAGAGCTCTCTGGAGTGACCAACCTGGGGGCAGCTGAAGGTCTTTCCTTGTATATAACTTTTCTCAGATAAAATTTTGTGGCTACAGTGATAATCAGCAGCTCTGTTCTTGCCAGAAGGGTCAAAGGAAGTTTATGGACTTCAACACCTTACACCCATCACGCTTCACACCTAGTTAGAGAAAACTTCTCTTTCCCTGGACAGACTCCACGTGACTGCAGAGTGGCCAGCAGACTGCTGATCTCATGGAAAAGACCAGTCAAGGCAAGGGTAAAAAGTGAATGTCTCCGAAGGGGCAAATGAGCACTGGTTTTGTGTTTCTGGGACTGAGTGGGCACTTTTATTCTGCCTGAATATTTCCACTATTTCTTTCACAATCATCTCTGTCCTGAAGCACAGGACCGAAGCAAAATGCCTAATGAAGCGAACTCAGTAACAGGCCTGCAGTGAAGAGAAGAAGGACTGCGACGAGAGGAGAACAAAGAGCCAAGTTACAGGTTCAGACATTCTCAGAAAACAACTTGTAAACCTTTCAAACGTAAGCTAGAGATGCAAATTCTGGGACCCACGAAAGGCCCCAGATGAAACTTCCTTCTGGCTGAGGTGTGGGATTTGTGTTGCACAAGTGTACATGCAACTCGCTTTCCGAGTTTTCTGCTTTGTTCAAGCCTTTGCCTGAAGGCATGTCGGGAAGATCACGGGAGGATTTACTCTGGGTCTCTGGGCTCCAGGCCAGCTCGCTCTTGACTTCCTCAGCAGGTCCTTCTGGCTGAGTACGGCGCTCCAGGCAGACCAAGCCGGGGTCACTAAGCGGCAGGCCCCAGAAGGTGTTCACAGGGTTAGCCGAGATCCTCCCAGATCCACTTGTCCCGCGGCAACTGAATTCTCTGGCCGACCTCTGATGAGACCCCAGGCAAAGGGGCATGTCTCCCATTCTCTGAACGACAGGAACGTTGGGCACCAACTTCGACTCCGAGCGTTTTCCAGACAGCCACTCCCCAGTTGGAGCTATTGGCTCTTTTCCGAAACCTTTTGGGCTTCTAGTTTCAACCCCTAAAATAAACGCACGTGCCAGAAAGCGGGGGAAGAAGAAAGAAGCATCTGAAGGGGGTTAATGAAAATACTAGGAGAGTGTCCCCATTCTCCAGGAAAGGTAATGAGAGGAGGCGAAAAGTGTGTGAACTTACTCGGAAATGCAAACTGAGCTCTGCGCTCTCCCCGGGCGCATACCAATGACCAAAAGACAAATCAGCCAACGCGCTCGGCTGCTTCCCAGAAAGGGTCTCATGAATGAGAATGGGTTGCTAGGTTTCCTCCCTCCATCCCCACAATCGCTTCCCACAAGACTTTCATCACCAAAAGAAAACACGCGGGGTCTGGAGACCGCTGAGCCGGGAACCGCGCCAACCCCACGAAGCCACACGCGCAGTTCCCGCCTTCAGGACCCTGGAGAGCGGTTGTCACGCCCTTGGGACCCGCGCCCCAGGCAGCGCGCCTCGCCCCATCCTGAGCCTCAACACAGCCACTTTGATTTGTTGCTTCCCCCACCCACCCCCGCCTCCACCTTCACTTTTCCTGGCAGGCGCCAGCTCCACTTTTTCATAAATAGGTAACATTTCTTTGTTTTGCTTGAGGGGGTTGTTTGCATTAATTGAGTTAGATTCCGGTTTGTAAACTACATTATTAGTGGAGTAAGAAGTCCGTAGAGCATCACAAAAAGTAGAGCCTGAACAAGGTAGGTGACCTTAAAAAGGCAGGTGACCTTAAAAAACCACCGAGTTCAATCTCTTTACTTTTAAAGGAAGCATTTGATTCACAAAATAAAAAGACTTTTTCAAAGCGTTGCCGTCAATTTAGCGGCAAGGCTGTCTAGGCCCCTGGGTTTCTGGCTTCTAAATTAATGTTTCCTTCCACTTTCAAAAAAACAACGACTTTACCTTCACCGTGGTCATTTAGATTTTCTATGCAGCTAGTGAAAGGTGGAAAGGCCTGTATTCCAGAGCATAAGATGTCAATACTTTTTGGTGAAAGGGTCTGCAGAGTGTGCACTTAAGGGTCCCAACACAGTCCTGGTCTCCCACCTATCCCACTTAGCACAACCTAAGTTAAATTGACCAGTGTCCCCACCCCAGTATGAGATGGATCTGGAATCCTCCGCCTTCAGTCACTATCCAATTCTCTACTGAAATCTAGTAACCAACTTCTGTGCCTATGGCTGGTAGAGTTCCAGGCACTTTAGGAAGTGCGAAAGTGAACTAAGAGATTTTCATGCAAGATCTAAAGAACCAAGAGACTTGAACACAGACCTTTCTGCACCACATATTTAATGTGAATACAGATGCCCTAAAAAAGTTAACATTTAGATTCCGAAGCAGTAGATAGGGATAGTGCACAAGATTCTGCAACAAGCTCATAGGTGCTAAAGAAGCTGCTAGTCCAAGGACCACACTTTGAGTAACACTAAGTTGGGGAATGCTGGGAGGAGAAGGAGGGAGAAAGCAGGCCAAGGAGAACGATGGAGATCTAACCAGAGGCCCTTCCTTTTGCTCTCACCAACTTTCTCTGGCACCCCCAAAGTAATGCCTCAAAATGTTATAGTAAATGGTGTTTTCTTCCATTACTGAATGAATGTAACAGTAATGTGTGCTGGTTTTGTTTTTCTCCCTCCCTCGCCCCTTGCCCTTCCCTCTGTCACCACCCCCCCCCAGCTCACATACTCTGGCACCTCGAAGCTGCTTAGTCACCTTTCTATCGAGCTCTCTGGCACCATTCCTGCTTCTCTCACCTTCTCCGCCGACCCCCTCCTGAAGTTTCCTAGCGGCACCCGCACTTCTCCCTCATACTTCCCGCCCTACCAACATCTGGGCTGTTAAGGAGGTCAAAGGAGCGGGCGGGCCACCTGTTGCCCCTGTTTGAAGCAGCCCTAGAACTGCCCGTCGGACCGCCAGGGGGATGCCTGACCAGCGAATAGGACGCCAATGTGAGTCAGTGCTCGCCCTAGCTAGTGAGTACGGTTTTCTCCACCACGCCCCACCGCAGCCTCACGCTGTCGGCTGCATCCTCAGCTCCTTTCCAACTCAACTGACCCAGTCCCCGAGGGGCCTGCAGAGGCCCCGACCTACAGTTGGGGGTTGGGGGGGAAGGTCTTGATCGGACTGTGCACGTTCGGGAAAAGGGCCTCAGGGATTCGTCGACAAACTCCCCTCCCCCAGGGGACCCTGGAAGCTACTTTTTCCAGGGCTTTTTCCATTCCAGGGTTGATGGAAGCGGAAGGGAGTCTGCGCACTTCTCCACGCTGCTTCTCAAACTAGTTCTCAGCGTGTTGCTCGCCGCTCCAAATCTCCCCACTGACGCGCCCCTGTCCCCGGCGAAGATCCCATTCCACGGCCCTCGGGGCAGGCTCGGGAGGCAGGAGAGGAAATGACGTGATGTTATTTTTGTCAGGTCAGCTTGTAGTTTGAGTTTAGCGCTCCGTGCTCAGACACCCGGCTCCCGCGATCCGACTAAGACTAGCTATAGTGGATACACCAGAGGCTATAGGGACACAGGGCGCTGGTGCTCGCAGAGCTGGGCGGCTGGGTTCCTTCTATGGCCTCCAAGTCTCCCTCACTCCCCAAGTTGCGGAATCTCTTGGGGACCGAAGGCAGCTGCCAACGGTCGCAGCAGGATCCAGAGTTGGGTTAAAGGCAGCCTCCACCCTACGCCTACACCCAACCAGGTGGGGCCTCGGGCTGGGTGAGGGCGAGGCGCCCCCTTGCAAAGGAGACTGCGCCAGAGTGGGGCGGGGACAGAGCTCGGAGGAGCACCCTGAGGCATAGAAGAAGGTTGGGGGCTGCCTCCAGAGGCGAGGCAATCCTTGATGAGACTCCGGGGACCAAGCACCCTGCCGCTGCGGCACAGCCCACACGCGCGCGCATGCGCACACAAACACGCACTCGCATCTTCCTCCGCCCCCTTCATTCATAAGGTGCGAGCACATTAGTCCCTCGGGTTGGAGTTTCGCTCGGCCCTCGCGTGCCTAAGCAAAGGGACGGTAGAGGGGATTTTGCAGATGCCTTCGGAGCTCATCGGGCTTTGCGCCCCCACTCTCTATACTTTCTAATCCTGGTCTGGAGTAGGGAACTGCAATCCAAGCACGAATTCCAGCGTGGGGCCTCGGGAGACCCCCGAGCCCCAGCCGCAGTGGAGCGCGCGGCCGCCAGAGGGAGGAGAGACCTAGGATTGCCGGGGCGGGAGGGGGAGTGAGGGGGCGGGAGGAGGCCGAGCAGAGGCTTGGAGAGGAAAGGAGAAGACGAGAGGAAAGACCCAGAGCCGGAGGGAGAGGAAAGCTGGGAGAGCAACCGCGGGCGTAACTAGGATAGCACTAGGCATTATAATTTAAAAAAAAAAAAAACCTCGCAGTACGCATGCGCGCGGTTGACGGCGAGGTGGCTGGAGCTTCCCCTCGGGCTCGCCGGGTGAACCCTGGAATCGTGAGTACCCCGCAACCACGACTACCGCTTCTCCTTCTGGGACTCCCAGCTGAGGCCTCCGGCCAGGAAACGACAGCGGCCCAGTGAGGCGCGCACGCTGGGCTAGACCTGGAGCTCGGTAGCCGCGATGGTGGGAGTGGGTGCGGATCGACAGCCCCTTTACTGGCGCAGCCCGGTCCGTTGATTAGTGGGTGGCTTTGGCTGGAGGGGTGGCTTAGGGTGTGTCCGTGTTGTAGGAGGCGGGGGATAGTGGAGGCCAAGAGCCACCAGGATCAATTCCTACAAGGTCCAACATCTATACGATTCATCTTGTTTGGCCTGAGGGTCAGTGAGTGGGTGACGTACCGGGTAGCCTAGACCTTAGCGCCTGAAATACACATCGACACCTGAAGTATATTTGGGAAACTACAGGCGGAAGGAAACGTCGGCTGACCACTGGGTTGGGAGCACCGGGAAGGGGCCGGCCGGAGGCGGCATGGTGAGCGCAGGTGGGAAGAAGAGGAGACACTCCGGTAAAGGCATCGCCTCGCTTTAAGAAGTGCTATTCAGGTGGAGCAGCCGAGAAGTAGCGCCAGGAATTGGCATCTGAAGGCACACCCCGGAGGGGTTGACCCCTGTCGGCATTTATGCTCTTGACAATCGAAAGGCTAGAGCTGTCCCCCACCCTGTTCCCGCCCTAAGGCGCCTAAGGTGCGGGCACCACGGGGATTTTTCTCAAACAAATCTGGACGACTGACTTGCTCACTCTTGCAGCAGCGCTCGGGAAGTTGGAACCAGTCTCCGCGCTCAGGCTACGGAAATTGGAAAAGGGGAGTGGGCGGACAAGGGACTCCAGGGGAGGTGGAAGAGTGTGGGCTAGGGGCGTCGGTCTACGCCGTGACGCCCCTTCCCCCAGCACGGGGGAGGGGCCTTGGGCTAGGCAGCGCGCGGGAGGACGGGTGCCAGCGGGGAAGTCTGCGCCCAGCCGCCCTCCCGCGCCTAAGAGCGGGGGCGGGAAGTTACGGGTGTCAGGCCCTCCCTGTTCGCTGCTTGTAGCCCCCCAAGCCTTTGAAGAGTGGGCGGGGTCGGGTTTCGGGAGTTGGCGGCGAGCCTACGGTTTGGAGTGGGTTGAGATTCCCAGACTCTCCAGCCTGCCTGGAAAACCTGGCCAGCGGCCAGGGCCCGCGAGCGACCCCAGCGGCAAGCTGGACGTTAATGAGCACTCACTGCCAATCAGGTCTAGAAGCCCCAGGATCGCGGCTGCCACCGCAATACACCTCAGCGGCCCCTCCACCTCCCCTCCCCTTCCCAGCCCGACTCCACCCTGCGGACTGGGTGAAAGAGTGAATGCGAATGCAGTGTTTCTATTCGGAGGAGAGTGCTAACGGGGAAATCTCCCCACCTTTCCCTTTCTGCTAGAATCCTACGGAGGCCAGTTGCTCTCTTTCGACGCACCCGGTAGCCATAGGACTGAGCTTGCCAACTTCAACACCCCCCCGCCCCCACCCTCGCTTTCGATACGGGTTAGACGCCTCTCGCCAAAGCTAACGCTGCAGCAATCACTGCCCCAGGACTCCACATTGCCCCTGGGTGTGGGAAGCTGGGAGCTCCAGCACCAACTTCCACTTACCCTCCTAGGTTCAGGGCCCTTCAGGTTTTGGCTTCATTTCACTTCTAGTGGTTACTGGCTGTGGAATTTCCTAAACACGGGTCTGAATTTACGAAACTATCTGCCTTCCTACCCAGACTTGGCAAGGACGTTTGTAATGAAGTTAATTTATCAGCACTTTATTATTTTTTGCTCATAACCTGATTTTCCACTGGGCCTCATTCTACTTATTTTCTGTTAGGTGAGTGGCATCTTTTCTATCACGCGCCAGTAACGCATAGGAGAGGCGATATTGCCTAGTGGATCAGAGTCCTGGGCTCTGTAACTGGATTACAATCCCAGACTGTGTGACCACAGTCGAGTCACTAAACCTCTGGGTGCCTTAGGTTTATATCTGTAAAATGAAGATGATAAAAGTACCCATGCCATAGGGTAACTGCAAGAATTCAGTAAATTACTACAATAAAGCTCTACCACATGCCAAGAAAAAACTATCATTACTATTATTATTATAATGATAATATTCGCAGACTTCAAAATATAAAAAGATCGGGAACAAAATGCCTATTTTGTTTGTTAGAAAGAGTATGCATAATGAAATAGAAAATATCTATTACAAAATTAGTAAAACAGTAATGGTCAGTGATCTCCAAATAAATAGGGCCTGAAATTGGATTTAGAATTAGGCATTCTGACTTGTTCCTCAGAGCTCTTAAACACCAAGTCGATGATATCTTGTTTACTACAAAGTTTTGAACCCTTAATAAATAGGAAACCAAAGGTTTTGGATGGATGGATGGTTAGATAGATAGACAGATACGTTTGTGTTATCTCCAACACAAGGAAGACCAGGCAGTGACATGATTACTGTTGTCCTGCAGGTTCATCATGGTTCCTCACATGAGCAGCTATGGCTGCATGACTTGCCTAAGGTAGGATAAGGTGACGATCCAGTTAGAGGGAGAGCTCACTATTCAAAATTCATGTCCCATGTTCTATTGATGCATGGACACAACACTTGCAGCAGTTTTGTTTGCAATCATTTTGGGGTTTTTTTAAATTCTGAAAATATTTTTCCTGCTGGCTTTGAAGGTTTTTTTCTGTAAGAGAGGTTTTACAGGAAGACCTTCAAAATTACATAGATTTTATTATTCCAGATTTTATGGGCAAGCAACAGTGAAAGAGAAAAAAAAAGCTTTCTTATTTTAATGCAATATCCTGGTTTCTTATTTCATTCTAGACACATGAATAGCAATTCCAAAAAACCTCCTGTTCTTTTATTTCTGCCGTGGCAGTCTAATAACATTTACTCTGGGGACAGATGCAGCTAGGGGCTGAAAGGTCCAACCCTCACAAAGTTGTTTATAGAAATGGTGTGTCCTTTAGGAAAGGTACTTCTAGAAACTGAGTCTGCATTCTTGAAGAACAAAATCATGGTTCTCTCCAGTATGTCAACCGGACATCTTACCCTGAATTCATATCTCTGAATATCTGCTACATGTTCTTAGACAGAAATAAAGGACATTAAACAGGGAGTGACTTACTAGCATACTCCCAAGCCAGTTCAGCAGAACTGAATTTTGAAATCACATGTGTCAAGTCAAGTCCCAATATGATTATAATATGACTCATTGACCAATTGGGAATATTGTAGATTGGTTTTCAGTGCACCACCAGGTGACTCATAATGTGAGCTTCTATTGAAAAACATATAGTGTCAGTCAGCAACTAATAGAATTCATTCTGAGTCAGAGTTTAGCATTTAGTACAATAAGTGTGAGTCACTGACTATCTAGCTCTCTCTGAGATGGTCCCTGAGTGTTAGCTTGAGCAGCTCCAGAGTTTAGACAACTGTTTAGACTCTCATGGAGTGAGTCAGTTCATAGTACAACTGAATGGACTTTTATAGCAGCCATTCACAAAGTTTGATGTGCCTGAGTGCTCAAAGTAATATCACATGATTCTAAATTCATAAAACAAATTACCTTGATTTTACCCCAGCTTATTTGATTCTAGCTATTTGCATGGGGAATCATTTGTAAAATACAAGTAATGTGCTCTATTGCCCAGCAGTGACATTTTGAGTTATTAAGATGACTGTTGAACCAGTTGACCTTTCTATTATTGAAGTACTCATTTCTAGATATTAATTTTACTCTTAATTGAAAAATCCTTGTAAAGTGCATATTAATACTTGAATTTTAGACAAAATCACTTAATGCCAAGTTGACCAGCAGTTTAACTTCCTGGGGTTCTGGGTTGTACAGTGTGCATCGCAGTCCCATAGTGAAATAAAGCAGAACCCTTGTCCTCTGGTTTGTCTCTATGTGTGCCTGTGACCACTGATGCTAACTGAAGAGTATTTGCTCAAGAGTTCCAGCACAAGTCTGTGATGCTCTTCTAAGGCTAGCAACACCCAGCATGTCTAGCCTTTCTAGGACAATATGGTTAGATTAGCACAGGTTTATTCAGCTGTTCCATTTAAGCAAGATGATGGAAAGAGTTATGTAACCTATTCCTACCCCACCCTTGTATATGAGTCGGAGTTGAGTAATAATGAGATTAAAGGACTAGATTTCTTAATCTGTGTAAAAATTCTGTTGATAATTAATGATAAATTTTAATCCTTGGAACCAAGATTAGATTACTGCTTTGAAAGTTACATGCATAATTTTCCTCCATCTGCTGATGGCTCCTGGAGTATCCCAAATGTTTAGACTTTATCATGTACTTTTCCTGTGTTTCCACAAATATCCATTTATAGGAATAACTTGGAGAATAATTCATGTATCTCTGGCTCAATAGAAAGGTATAGCTGTTTTGTTTTTTTTTTTGCATTTAATGGGTACCGTACATAAAAAGTTCAGTTCTTCCTGATTTAATGTTATTCCTGGCAAATTCAGGTCATTAGGACTCTTAAATTACACTAAATCTAAAATTGAAAGTTTCTACATAAGCTTGCTAAATTTCACTGAGAATCGATTTTTGTGAGATTCATGAATATTTTAAGTTAAGCTTAACTTAAACTATATATATTTGTCTGTTTTAATAAACTTGTGTAAATGTACTCCTGTGTTACCATCATCCAGATTAGGAATTCTCAGCCATAGCACTGTTGACTATTGATTGTGTGAGGACTGACTTGTGCATTATAGGATGTTTGGCAACAGCCTTGTCCTCTAGTCACTAAATGCGAGTAGTACCCTTTCCCTCAGTGACAACCAAAAACATCTCTAGACTTTTCCAAATGTTTCTGAACCTGAGGATGGGGACCAAAACCACTTCCCATTGCTCTAGATCAAGATGTAGAATATTTTCAGCCCTTTCCCATAAGAACCCCTCTTGTTTCCTCCTAGTCAATACTCTTACGGCTAACTACTCTTATAAATTCTCAAACCACATATTAATTGTGCCTATTTTTGAACTTCATGTAGAATTATACAGAACATATTCTTCGCATCTGGTTCTTTGCTCAACATTATCTTTTTGAGATTCACTCATTGTTGCTGCAGGTATTGTTATTTTCTTAAGACTGTACAGTGTCCCATTGTATGAATACACAACAGTTCACTTCTCCATTCCACTATCTGAAGTACATTTGATTGTCTCCAGTATAAGGTTATTATGAATAAAGCTAATATGAACATTCTTATTCATGTTTTTTGACAAATATCTCTATTCTGTTGGACACCCAGGAGTGAAATTGCTTTATAATAGATTCAGCTTTATTAGATACTGTCATTTTTCAGATTGTTCTTATACTCCAAGTCCATTTACAACCCTGCTAGCAATGTACGTGTTGTTTCACATCCTTATCAGAACTTAGATCTGCCACCTATTGATTTTAATCATACAGGTAGCTATGTAGTGGTTTTAATTTATATTTCCCTGATTACTACTAATGTTGAGCACTTTTTAAAATTTGTTTTATTTATTGATCTTCTATTGCAAACTGTCTCTACAAGCCTTTGGCCCATTTTACTGTTTGTTTGTTTTTCTTTTTTCATTGATTTATAAGTGTTCTTTATGTATTCTGGAAGAAGTTATTGTAAAATATGTAAGTCTGTCTGTCTGTCTATGTATTGCAAATTACAATTCATACCTTGATTTTATACTCCCATTACTTTCTTTTGACTTCTATACTTTCTGTTGAAGAGTCATGCTTCTCTGAAGGTATCATCTTTTTCCTCTGGCTGATTTTAAATTTTTCTCTTTGTTTTTGGCTGAACACAGTTTGAATATAAAGTGCCTAGATGTGATTTTTTTACATGTCCTACTTTGGAGTCACTAGGCTTCTTGTGTTGTGGATTTACATCTTCGATCAATTTTGGAAATCTTTCACTCACTATTTCTTCAGATATTGCTTCTTCCTGTCTTTCTGCTTTGGGACTCAAATCATGCATATGTTAGGTTTTTTTCTCTTTTCCTTCATGTCTTTTATTATGTTTTGTTCATTTTTGTCATTCTTTCTTCACTTTGAATAGTTTCTTTTGATCTATATTTGAGTCTACTTGACCTGTGTTCTGCTGTGCCCAGACTTCTGTCAAATCATCTAGTGATTATTTCCAAATAGTTTATTCTAAATGTAGTATGTCCATTTGGTTCTTTTTTAAGATGTTTAAAATCCCTAATAAAATTTTCCATCTTTTCATCTAATTCTTATCTATTAAATAAAATATAGAGATTCCATAGAGATTACTATGTATTTGTTGTTTGTCTTTTTATTATTGGTCACATTTTTCTCTCTTCACTTACCTAATAATTTTTATTGTAGGTAGACAAACATGTAAAGAAACTGTATACGTTTCTGTGTCTCAGTTAGAATCTCCTTTAGAGGGATTTTCTCTGTAAGGATAAAGGACCGATAACTTCAGACCTAACAGGTATTGAAATGGGTTGAGGATAATTGCAATTTTACTTAGGTAGCCTCTATTTCCCATTCCCCAGGCATTTTCTCTTGGGCTTTAGATTTAAACTCTAGTAGTCGCCTATCTCCTCAGTCTTGAATGATTATCTCTCATTCATAAGTTTTGTGCTTTACTTTCTGCCCCTACCTTCCTCAGGGGACTTCTACATTTGGTAAATGTCTTATGGAGGCCATTCACGTGTTGCAGGAGGGCCTCGTTACTGAAGTGAGAAATTCCCATACAGTTCTGTTCTCCTCCTTCCAAGTATTTACCAAAAAACTAACTTGAGAAATATATGCACCCCCATGTTCTATGCAGCTTGGTTTATAATAGCCAAGAGCTAAAAGAAACCTAAGTGCTCATTGACAGATGAGTGGATAAAGAAGATGTAATAAACACACACAAACACAATGGAATACTACTCAACTATACCGAAAAAATGAAATCCTGCCATTTGTAAAACCATGGATGAACCTAGATGTTATTAGCTTAGTGAAATAAGTCAGAAGAACAGCAAATATCATGATTTCACTAATATGTGGTATTTAGAGAAACCAAACAAATGAATAAAATCAAACAAAAATACTTTTAATCAATAGGACCAAATTAGTGGCAATCGAAAGGAAAAGGGGAGGGGGAAGGCAAGCAGATTGGGTAAAGGGGTCAATTATATAATGAAGGATAAGCTTGGACTGTTGGTAGTAAACTTAGTATATTATATACAGATGATGATTTATAATGATGTTCTCCTTAAACGTATATAATATTATAATAAATTGTCCCTCGTTAATTTTTTTAAAAAAGATGTTGTAATCCTTGCAACTCTTTATGCTTCAAATTGAAATTGTGTAATGTAAAAAGCTGAGCATTAGAATGCAAAAGGGTTTGAATTTTGACTTTGTTCACTACTTTTCTGAGTATTTCTAAATATGTATAGCAGAGATAGCTACATATACCTTAGTAAGAAATGTACAGCAGAGGGATCAAGAGAATATTCATTGATAGCTGTAATCATTATTCCTCTAATAGTTATCCATCATTATTTTAGGCCCCTGAATATTAATAATTTTATTTTAAACATTTTTATTTTTGTATATTTTGATTTTGTACAGATTCTAAAATTTTTACCATTCAGACAAGGTTTAAAAAAGAAGTTTTTATATAACAGGCCTGTACCTTTGACTTAATATTTATGAAAATATTACTAAGGAAGTTTATCAATCTGTATTTTACCAAAATTTGTCCTTTATAGGCCAAAAACTAAACAAGTTTAGTGGCAGAAAGAGTTACATCTGTCCATCAACAGGTGAATGGATAAAGAAGCTGTTGTATATATACTCAATGGACTTCTGTGCAGAAGGAAAATGAAACTGCCCTATGCCACAATCTGGATATAACTAGAAGGGATCATGTTAAGTGAAATAAGTCATAAAGAAAGAGAAACACAGGATGGTTTCACTCATATGTGGAGTAATGAAATGAAATAAGCAGATAAACCCCAGCCCAAATTCAGAGGACACAAGATGATGGCTGCCAGGTGGATGCGAGCGGGCAGGGAAGGAGAGAGGGAGCAAGGTGTTGGTAAAAGACACTAGAACTCTAGTGGTGTGGTGTGTAATACCCATAGACAGAGATCAAGCTCAGTATTTTAAATGAGTATGGCTTTAAAAAAAAGTCTGGTTTTGTAAACAAAAGAAATAATAATATTTTTGTTTTATAAAAAGGAAAGAATTACATCCAAAGTAGTTTGCTCTCAGTAAAATCCACATCTGACTACTTGGTGGTATATACAATAAGATTTATCATAAAATGTTGGCAATAAGAAAACAATATTAAGAAAAGTCTAAGAGTTTCTAGAAAGGATAGTTGGTTGACCTTCACAGAGGCAAGTCTGTGTGGGTGCTGTAATTCTAACATTATCTCCATGAATGATTTAAATATAATTAATTGTCATATTAAATTTCCTGTTACTCAGTTGCTTTTTCAGTTGGATTACTTCTTCTCTTAAAAAAAGAAAGAAAGAAAAGACTGCACTGATATATGACAGCAATTAGATTCTGTTCTAAATTTGATGATAGTAGTAATTTGGGAAGCAGCTAGTGCCTCTGTAGTATGCAGGGCTCTCCTGACCCAGGCAAGTAAACTGCACATAAGGACTGTGCTCTAGAACTGGAGACGTATCTCAGTTTTCAGTTCTTTAGGGTGATGAACTTTTACTTCAAGGGGTCCCCCTCCATATTCAGAGATTGTGTGGCCTACAATTTGTGGGAAGATTTAAGCATAGGCACAAGAAATATAGCAGCTAGTTTTATGCAACAACCTGGAATTTATCAAGTTCTAATTACCGCTAAGTTTTTGCTAAAGAAATTAAATCATTTCTCGTCCTTAAATGACTCGTTAGGTTGGGCTGTTCTTTTGGCAAAATGTAGTACTTCTTAACAGAAACATCAGAACTATACCAAATAAATTTGGGTTAAATGAGGGTGAGTGAAAGGGTACAAGAGGTGTAAATAAGGTCAAATTATGCAAAATATAATGCAGTAAAAATTTTGACCTTGGGTATGTTAAACAAATGTCATAAACTAAACAAAAGGCTTTCTTTTCCTTGTCTTCTGCTGGCATTTTCAAAATAATCATGAAGATGTTAAAACTAAAAATACTAATTTAGGTACAGCATCTATTTGTTGAAATATATTGACTATATCGAATGTGTTCTGCATCCGGATAATGCATGTATATTGAGAGATTTTTATTTATACCTTATAATGGAATTTTATTCCTGGATTTCCATATCTGACTTCCATATATTGATTCACAAAATGATTTTATAATAGCTTCGGTTCCCTACAAGTAGTCTGAAGTACATAACCATTAGATATTTCAATTCTTTGAAATTCTTCAATTTTATATCTCTTTATTTATCATACCTAATATTTAACACCATGCCAAGAGGGAATGGGGACCTAGAATTTAGTAGGCATTTTCGTACAAATTGTAGAAAATCAAAATCTTGAGGAACAGAGATTCTCTCCTGTCCACCATACAAACAGCAGACAAAACCATTCCATTGGCTTAGCCCCCAAAAACTGTCTCAAGAACATCAAGACACTATAGAACCAAGGTAGCCCATTCTAGTCATCAAAAGAACTGCTGAGAAAAGGACTCCAGAGGCATTCACTGGTGGGTGTCAAAAAATAACTTGAATCCATCTAATTGTGGCCCTTGCATAGTTGTGCTGTGAGTAGTAAGGCATTTTGAGGTTATAAGATGGATCCAAGTCTGGAACTGAATGATCTAGATTCCAGTCAGTTTGGGGACTTAACCTGATGAACTGAATGTGGCACAAAACCGCTCTGTATCTGAGTTTCTCAGTGATAAAAGTGGATCCTGAGATCTGCTCCACAGAATCATTTCAAATTAGATGAGTATAAGGCATTACTAGTACATTTGTTCACATTGACAAAGAAGTCATGCACTCGTTGGAAATCGTTAGTCTAGAAAAAGCAAGCCCTGATAGAGTTTAGATTTTATTCTAGTATGATGAATTGCCATTGAAGGCCATGGGAGGGAACTAACAAAATGAATTCTGCTTTATATCGATAAATATTTTAGGTTTTGGGGGCCGTATTGTCTCTGTTGTAACTATTCAACTTTTCCACTGTGGTGAAAAAATCAGTGCAGAGTATATGGAAGGGAGTGGTAGGATTAGGGTGGTGCATTCAAATTACAGCCTAAATGTTTTAAATAGGATGAGTGCTTGCTATTTCATATCATTTATAATAGGTTTATCATTACAGAATGAGAAATTCTAACTTATAATGGACTTAAGGCAAACTTTGTAGCAGTCCAGGTGAGAGATGGCACCAATCAAGTGGCAGAGTTGAGAGAAGAAAGCAGACCTGATGTCCTCTTGAGATCTGTCAAACTTGCCAATGACAGAGATGCACAGAGAGGAAGCAAGGGGATTCCTAGGATGTGGGTGGATGGACACACCATGTCTGAATTTGGAGAAGATTGGAAAAGAAACAGAGGAAGCAGGTGAGAACATGCAAGAGTTCATTTTATACCCTGAAGTCTGAGATGTCCTTGAGAGCTCCATTTGTGGTGGTAAGTAGGAAGTTGGATTGAGGTGTTTTGAACTGAAAATATTGTCCTGGGCTAGAGGCAGAAATGTGAATGTTAGACTATTTATTATATGTAACTTGCTGTGCTGGAGTATACTGACTTTTCATGAGGTTATAGTAGAAATTCTTTAGCATAATCAATGGATTATGACTGCACTCCCTTTTCTCAAAAACCTGCTGAGTTCCTATATATTTATTTTAGAGGTCAGCAAACTATGGCACATGGGCCAAATCCAGACCACTGCCTTTTTGTGTGGTTTGCACACTAAAAATGGGTTTTTTAATTTTAATGTATTTTTAGTGGAGAGAGAGATTTATTTTTGAAAAATTGGTTCACACAGTTGTAGAAACTTGGCAAGTCCAAAATCTTGGCAGGCTGGGGACTCAGAGAAGAGATATATTTTGGATCCAAAGGCAGCCTGCTAACAGGATTGCATCTTGCTCGAGCAAAGTCAGTCACTCAAGAGCAGTCAAATGGAAGAGGTGCACTGGGGCAGGGGCCTGGTCATACTGGGTGCATTTGGACGTGTTCACCACTGCAGAAGCTCAATTTTGCTTTTTTTGAATTGTTGATAGTGAGGAAGGGGGAAATCAAAAGAAGAATATTTTGTGACACATGAAAATTTTACAAAGTTTGAATTTCTATATCCACAAATAGAGTTTTATTGGCACAGAGTCACAGTCACTCATGACATGGTGTCAGCGGCTGTTTTGTACTCAGAGACAGAACCGAGCAGCTGCAATAGCTGCCGTTGGCCCAGTACTAACTGTCTGGTCATTTGCAGAAAATATTTGCCTGCCTCTCATCTGTAACCTAAATTAAGTGTGGAGTATTACTAGTTTCTTGTAGGAAGCAGTCAATCTGAAGTCCAGTAATGTTATTTCTTTAAGAAATAGTATATTCAAGAAAAATAGTTTTCAGAAAGAACAAAAATCTAATTAATCAACAGGAAGTAAAATCAAAGAAATAACTAAGGTTCCTTTGGTACTCACCATTTCAACATTCAATATTTTCATATTAACAGGAAAATTTAGTGACAATAAGCCCCCAAATTACTAATGAAAATGGTCCAGAGGCCAATACTATACACAAATATTTTGTGTGTAAGAGAGCTCAGATAATAGAGGCTTTAGGCATTCAAATTACAGCCTAAATGTTTTAAATAAGACAAGTGCTTGCTCTTTCATATCATTTATAACAGGATCATCATTACAAAATGAGAAATTCTAACTTGTAATGAACTTAAGGCAAACTTTGAGGAGCCAATGCTACCATCCACTAAGGGATCATGGAGAATTTTCTATGGGAAATAGAATTTGTGAACAAAAAGATACAGAGAAAAAATTTCTCGAACAGACCTATAAAGAGTAAAGAAGGCTAGTTAGTTATATATGAATACATTGTTATTATTCCTGCAGTATCACATTCCATACATTATTACCTTCCTTAAAGACAGGAAGTTCTTCAACCAGCAAATATTCATCTAGGCCTAAGGTCAATAAGATTTGTGCCCTGTGTAAGCAGAATAGATTGGGACGGCCCCAGCAGCCTGCACCAGAGTGGGCTTCCAGCAGTACAGGGTGAATTCCCACTCTCATTTGTGATCAAACAAGGATTCCTTGTCCAGAAGAGTTTCAGTTTCAGCAATTAATTCAGAAGCAAATGTTATTAATTCAAGACAGCTGAAATAAAATGAATACTATTCTTAAACATGGGGTTGGCACCCTTGTGGCTCTGGCAACTGAAACATTAGCATGCATGGACTATGCAAAGCCCAAGAACCTGGGTTCAGGACTCAGGCCTGGGTGTCAAACCAAAATAAACAACTAATTAAATGGAGATATTTCTTGCTCCTCTTTATTCCATAAATGCTTCTTCCTCCTCTCCCTTCCTCTCTTAAAAAAGTAAAAACAAAACAAAAGTAATAACCTTATAATGAGCACACTTTACATATAATATCCATATAATAACAGCAATGCCTTTGTCATAAACAGCAAAATTAACAATATTTTAGCACGATTTAGTATCTACCTGTATTAGTTTCCCAGGACTGCCATAACAAAATACCACATACTGGGTGGCTTAAACAACAGAAATTTGTCTTCTCATATAGTGAAAGCTAAAAGTTGAAGATCAAAGTCTTGTTTTTTCCTGAGGTTTCTTTTCTTGGCTTGCAGATGGCCCACTTCTCCCTAGGTCTTCACGTGGCCTTCCTTCTGTGTGTGCACATCCCTGATGTCTATTTATGTGTCAAACTTCCTCTTCTTGTAAGAAGAGCCGTCTGATTAGATTAACGCCCCATCTAAATGGCTTCATTTTAACTTAATCTTTTTAAAGATCCTGTCTCCAAATACTATCACATTAAGAAGAATTGGGATTAGGACTTCAACATATGAATTGGGGGGCTTGGTGACACAGTTCAGCCCATAACACTAACCATATGACATTCTTTCTCTTTAATCTCTTTACTCAGACTACTTCCTCTGCCCTCCTATTCTTTTTTCACACACTCACTTGTAGAAGAAACCAGGTCCTTTGCCTAGTACATTATCCACATCCTGAATTTATTTGCCTCTTCCTCATGATACTAATTCCTTCCTCTATTCACTACATTCCTGCATACCAGATGTTAGACAACAAGCCTTTAATGGACTCAGTTTCTATGGCACGGCCACATCACTTACTGGATGGTGCTTGTACTTCTGCTGCCTCCCACCTGAGGAGCAGTGTCTCCAGGACCCACCCACTTTTAGTTATGCTAAGAATGTTTTTTCTTAGAGGCCCTTCAGTAAACTTGGTAGGTCAGTTAAGTATTTACAGAGTGGCTGGTAGGGCACAGGCTGCAAAAGTAACAGGTGCTACCTTTTTAAAAAAAATTAGCATCTTTATTTCCATTATTTTGGTTTGTTTACTTCACCTCAGCACCTAGATGGGATCAATGCCTGAAGTATTATTGTAAGAGCCAGCCTAACAATTATCACTACATATTTTTTTTCATTATTGAAATAACTTTGATTGACAAAATAATGTAAGTTTAAGTGCACAATTTCACTATTCATCAAATATGTGATAACACACTACATCCACCACCAGATTACCAATAGTCCTTCACCACTGTCCATTGGACCCTACTATCGCTTGTTTCTATTGCCAACCCCTTTCCCCACTGGTAACCTCAGTTCTATTTTCAGGGTCCAAGCAATGGTTTCTGTTTTGTCTGTTCCTTTGCTTTGTTTCTTTATATTCCACGTATAAGTGAGATCATCTAGTATTTGTCCTTCTCCTTCTATATCACTTACCATAATCCATCAGTGTTGCTACAAGTGGAACAGTTTCATAAGTTTTAATAACTCAGTAGTATTCCATTGTATATGTGTGTATATATACATATTTATAACATATATATGTATATCACATCTTCTTTATCCATTCATCTGTTAATGTGCACTTAGGTAATTTCCAATTCTTGGCTATTATAAATAATGCTACAGTAAGCACGGGGGTGCATGTAGCTCCACAAATTAGTGATTTTGTATTTTTCAGCTAAATACCCAGAAGTAGATGATGTATCATATGGAATTTCCATTCTCAATCTTCTGGGGAATCCGTATGCTGTCTATAATGCTTGTACCAATTGACACCTCCACCATCAGTGTAAAAGGTTTCCCTTTAATTCACATTCTTGCCAATATTTGCTGTTTCCCATCTTTTAAGTAATAGCCATTCTCACAGGATTGAGTTAGTATCTCCTTGTTTTGATTGGCATTTCCCTAATAACAAGAGAGGAAGAACATTTTTTCATGTGTCTGTTGGCCTTCTATATGTCTTCTTTGGAGAAATGTCTGTTATTATCTTCTGCCCATTTTTTTGGTTGGGTTGTTGGTTTTTCTGTTGAATTTTATGAGTTCTTACATTTTGGATAGTAAACTCTTGTCAGATGTATGATATGCAAATATCTTCTCCCATTCAGTAAGATATCTTTTCATATTGGTGATAGCTTCTTTCACTGTGACCTCTTAAGGCTCATGTCATGGAATGTCTTGTCTGTGTTTTCTTCTAATTATTTTATAGTTTCCAGTCTTGGATCCAAGCCTCAAACCCATTCTAAATTACTTTTGGTATATGGTGTTAAAGAGAGTTCTAAATTCATTCTTTTGCATGTGGCTATTCAATTTTCCCAACAACATATGTTACTCTTATTAAAAGGGCCTTATATTTATCAAAGGACCTTGATAGTGTCCACTCTAGGCCAACCCTTGAAGCCCTTTACCTCAGCAAGGCTGTGATGCCTCTGTAATGCCTACAGGGCTGGATCTCTTCTCTTCCTCTAGCATACCAGGAGCTGCTGCTCTGCCTCCCCCTAGCTGTAACTCCCTTGGCCAACCTTGGGAGCAGTGGTGACAATGCTGGTGATGACAGTGAGCATGCATTTCTACCCTGTGTGGTTAATCTGAAGAATTTTTCTTGGTTGAGAAAACTACATCACCTCCAGAAATACTTCTAAAGATATCGGATGTTCCCAGACCCTTGCTCTGGAATAGAAGGGTATTCAGAGCCCACCTAGAAATAAGAGTGTCCATAAGGAGAGCATGGAAGGGATGTTATCCTTTTTCCCTTTGGAGATTATGTTCTTTGTACCATTTCAAACTAAAAAGAAACTGGAATTATTCTTAGTGCTCTATTACTTTCATCATCATTGCAAGTATTTTCTTGGAAGTGTGAATTTGTAGAGGATTTCAATTCATATCTAACTCCAGTTCACATTCTTAGCATTATATTGGAAGCATGCATAATACACAAACCTTCTGGGCTCTAGATTTATTTAGACTTCCAAATCAAAGGTATATGTGAAATATGTGTAAGATTGAACACGGTAAGGAATTATTTGACATTGGTAGAATTTATTCATTGTCTTTTCTATTAAATAAAACCATGAAATGCAATTAGCAAAGCTTTATGCATTTCTGTTTCTCTAGATGCACTTTGGGAATGCACTTCTTCACGGCTGAATGTAGAAAAGGCTTTAAATATAATCATTCATTGAGCCAAAGAGCACTTCAAGTGCTTTTAACCAAGGAAGGCACTTACACTCCCGATCTTTGCGCTGTGTCCTTAAAGGAGAGCACTGCATACTGCACCACATGACTGGCATGCTCAACTGAATTTCCTGCTGTTATGTAATAGGGAAAGTAGTTTCATGCCACTTTTTTTCTCATGCACACTCTTTAAAATTTCCATGAACTATTAGGAACTGTATGCAATCCTGGGCTATGATGCAGCTTTTTCTTCAGGAGTCAGGCTGCTCATCCCCATGCTAAGTATACCCAAATGCGATGTGATGCTCTCACTCTCCTCCTGCCAGTTCCCATGGCTGCAACACACCCACAAACCACAGTCGTTATTCCTTACACCCCCATCTTTTATCTTTTCTTCCTTGAGTATCTTTTCTTTCCTTTTCTGATATGTCTCAGTTTTAAATCATGGAATGCTTTTCTCCTATCCAACAAAACTGACAATACCCAGTAAGACACTAAGTCTATAAAAATAGAAAGGGAGAATGGCTTATCCAACAAAATTCAGTGCAGGCAAATGACTTGTGTAAAGTGACCAGGTTAGGGACAGAACTGAACTCACATCCAGTCATCCTTTCTTATAACACTCATTCCAGTTCACCGTGCTTCTTTTAAAGTAAATTAAAACACTTAAAAACTTTTATTATATAGAATGTATCCACTTAAAATGTGGAATTTAATATATTTACACAGTTATATAACCAAACATCGTAATCCACTTTATAACATTCCCATCACCTCAAGAAGAAGTATAGTTGACATCTAACATTACTAGTTTGAGGTGTACCACATGCTTTGATATTTACATATATATATAGATATATACACACACAGACACACATATGTATGTATACATATACATATATATTGCTAAATGATCACCACAATATGTTTAGTTAACAGTGGTCACCATGGTTACCAACATTTGTTTGTGTGATGAGAACTTTCAAGATTTACTCTCAGCAGTCCTTAAATATGCAGTACAGAAATATTCACTGAAGTCACCATGCTGTGCATCACCTCTTATTTACTATGTAACTGGAGGTTTGTACCAATTGCTCATTATTTTTAAACTATTCTTCTGTAGGTACTAGCTATGAGCTAAAAGGTCAGCCCCAAACTTGCAAATGTCTCTTTGAAGTAAGCCTGATATTTCCACTTGGCCTCTCTGATCCATGCCACCACAGAGATGCTCATCTTGTAGTCTGACATCATCTACTTCTTATCCACTGTCTCTCTAAAGCACAGCCTATCATCAGCAAAACACTCTTGCTCTTCACAGTTGCCTTTTTTTGTCCCTTTCCCTTCCCTCTCTTATTGAAATTTCTGGCTACTATATGAGGACAGTGCTTTCCCCGTGGTCCCAGTAATTGTTGACATTTTTCTGTTGAAATTCCACCACTTACATCTGTTTTTAGAAATAAAGTATATGTCTCCTGTTCTTCTTTCCACTTCCAGAATATTTCTTTCTTCTTCCTTCAAACTACCTCTTAAATTCTGACACACACTAGCACATGGATGATCCTTGAGGATGGTATACTAAATGAAATAAACCAATTACAAAAAGACACATAGACAAATATTTTATGATTCTGCTAATATGAGAGACAGAAAGTATAACAGCAGTTGCCAGAACTGGGGGAGGTGGAAATGGAGAGTTAGGATTTCATGGGGTCAGAGTTTCAGTTCAGGAGGATAAGATGATTTTCTGGAAATGGAGGCCGCTGATGGTCACACAATCATGTAAATGTACTCAGTGCCACTGAGCTGTGCACCAAAAAATGGTTAAAATGGTGTCCAGTCTGGTGGCCTGGAAGTCTAGTATACCTGGAAGCAATCCCATCTATACCCCAAGGTCGTGGGTTCAAGACCTGGGACTGAGAGAATAACCAATATGAACAACTAAATAAAATAAAGTGCTTCCTCCTCCTCTCTCTTCCTGCCTGTTGCCTGCTCACCTTCATTCCTGCCTGCACCTTTCCTAAATAAATAAAGTTAAATGGTAGCTTTTATCAACACTTAAAAACACCCTCTTTAAATTAATCTCTTTACATTGCTATATGATTTTTTAGGATATTGAATCTGCAACTAAGTCTGTGTGCATTTCACACCCCTAGAGGTCTAGAACCTTTTACTACCACCTTGTTCCCTCCTTACTTCACTCCCACTTTCCACCCCTGTGGTAGCCATAGTCTTGCATCCTGTGAGTTTTGGGTTTTTTTTTTGTGATTTATCTGTTTGTTTCGTTACTTTATATTCCACTTATGAGTGAGATCATCCTGTACTTCTCTTTTTCTTTTGGCTTATTTTGCTTAACATGATCTCCAGTTCCATCCAGGCTTCTGCAAGGGGTACAATTTTATCTTTTTTTTAACAGTCGTATAAATACATTGAGTATATGTACCATAGCTTCTTCATCCAGTCTTCTATAGATGGGAATTTGGGTGGTTTCCATGTCTTAGCTATCATGAATTGTGCTGCTATGAGCACAGGGGTGCATGTATTTTTTCCGATCAGTGAAAAAACACTTCTTTTGATTGCATGTCCTTAGAATGGGTCCCACTACTGTTCTCAGTCATTTGCCAGCCCTCTGGTTCCTGCCCCTAATGTAGAAGATGTTGGCATGTAGTCCACCATTTCTTCTCCAGCATTGTTCTTCCCCTCTTTCTTGATGTCTTCACCATTCTTGTAAATGACCTGTACTAGAATCTGGCCTCTCAGCTGCTTGAATTCTCAGCTCTAGAAATCTACTCCTCTAGATGTGAGCACCACAGCTCTCACTTACATGGCCACTCCCAGAACCAGCCATGGCCAATTGTCCTTCTTAGAAATTTCAACCTCAGACAGCTACCTCCTTTCCCTCACAATCCCTCACTGATTCACTCCATAATTTCACTAATCTCTGAGTCCTTTAGTACATTGTTATCTCCTTGGTTGTCTTGTGTCCTCTACCCCCTCTCTTTCTTCCACTCAACTTTCTGCATGTTTGGGAACAGGCCAATCTAATTGTATTTGTAGTTCAATCTTCTGAGAAGCCTCGTCTCCCACATTTTTATATATCTTCCCTTACATCAGTAGTCTTCCCTCGAGTCCCCTTCTCAGAGACCTTCCCCAGCACTAACTGTGGCCAGGTAACTTCCTCTCAACATGCTCTAGTGTATTACCCATTTTCCTGCCTTGTAGCACTTCTCAGACATGAAGCTCTCTCACCAATCGGTTTCATTTTTTGTTGGTTTCTCTCACTAAGCCATATGCCCTTGGTAGAGACAGTCTATGTCATCTCAGAGACATAGCGTGGGTTGTGCTGACCAGTACAAGCAGCATTCAGCAAACATTTGTGACAACTCAACAGTAAAACCCATGGAAAACAAACAAGAGTCATATTTTTAACTAATCTATCCCTGCTATATAATCAGGTCACCCTTTACTTGATCCTCCCAATAAATCTTCAGAAATGCAGCATATTTTCAACATTTGAGAAACTGAAAGCAAAGTAACTGTGAAGGATATTAATAATATATCTCTCTGCCATTTCTTACATTGTCTTGGTGACAATATCCCAAGATACTGGAAAATATTAGTCTTTTGCAAGCCTATGCTTGTGCTTAATGGACTTGAGATTTATGCAAAGAACCCTAAGATTCTGCATACAGCAGGTGCATCTCAGTCACTCTGATACTTTCTGTAAAGTCTTTCCTCCAGCATGCTTTCCGGTTCTGGGACACAGGGTCAGAAACTTTGGAAGAACAAGGAAAGCACCCTGAAGGAGTAAAATAATGAAGGAACCCCAAATGTGAGAGGAAGTCAGTGAGCATCTGAAGTCTGATGTGCTGTGAGAGGCGAGAGCTGGGAAGACTTCCGGGGGAGCTCTTCACCAGGCTGGTGTTCTTGGTGAGACTCAAGGAAGCCAAATGCCCTGATGTCCTGATAATTATAAAAATCTCTGCTCCACCCTTCTCCTGTTACCATGTCTCCTAGTCTTTACTGTTTTCATAGCTTTCCTAAAATTGTGACATTCAAGTAGAAAAGTGCCTCATATGGTTTGATATATTTTTTACAAAATAACACATCCATATGGCCAACACCCAGATTGTCCAACAGCATGTCAGAAGCTTTTCAAAACACCTCACTGAGGGGCTTCATCAAGGATAGGCACTGCTATGATTCTTCCTAACAGAACAGTTTTGCCAGTGTTTGCATTGTTTTCAAATAGCATTAGAATGTTTTTTGGTATGGCCTCTTTAACCTGTTTATTGATGAGTTTCAATCACATGTTGACGTAGTCATAGCTCTCTCATTCCGATACTGAATAATTTTCCTTTGTACGAGTGTGGCACAATTTACCCATTGTACTGTTAATAGACATTTGAGTAGTTGTATACTATTGTGTGTCACAATTCGAGGAACGTCCTAATGCATGATTTTGTGCAACCTTCCTGTCATAATGCATAGTTACTTCAATAAACATCCTTAAATATCAATAAATCAAAATGAGCAGGTTCATCTATTAAGTTGCTGGGTTATCTATATTGTACATATGTGTTTACATGTGTGTGTTTTCATAGATATATGTGTCCACATCTAAATAATATTTTGACATTCGTATTTGTAGTGCCTACTTGCTAGACATTATTCTACCATCATGAAAACATAACTGTACTGACATTTTAATGTAGGTTTCTTTTTTGTTTTAATTTTTTATTGTAGTTATTATCCTACACATTAAAATAATTTCCGATGTATGGATTCCCCATTTCTTAGGTATATTTCAACACACCATGCCCTCCACCAAATCACCAAGTATTCTTCCCCATTGTCCATTAGGCTCCACCACCATTTGCCCCCACCTGCCCCCTTCCCTTTTGGTAACCTCAGTTCTGTTGCAAATGTTTCAGGGTTGGTTATTTTTCATCTGTTCCTTTGTTTTGTCTATTCACATTCCAGCTATAAGGAAGGTCATCTGGTATCTATCTTTCTTCTTTTGACTTGTTTCACTTAGCATAATCCTCTCTAGTTCCATCCATGTTGATTAAATGACATCTCTTCTTAGGACTGTGTAGTATTTCGTTGTATATCTGTACAACAGTTCTTTATCCATTCATCTGATGTTGGGCACTTAGGTAATTTCCAGTTCTTAGCTATTGTGAATAGGGCTGCAATAAACATGGGGATACACAAATCTCTGCAGATGGGTGCTTTTGTATCTTTTAGGTAGATGCCCAGAAGTGGAATGACAGGATCATACAGGATTTCCATCTTCAGTTTTTTGAGGAATCGCCATAAGGGTTGTACCAATTTGTACTCCAAAAAAAGTGTGCAAAAGTGTTCCCTTTTCTCCACATCCTTGCCAGTATTTGTTGTTTCCAAATTTTTGGATAACAGCCAGTTTTTAGGTGTAAGCTGATATCTCATTGTTGTTTTAATTTGCATTTCCCTGATAGCCAGTAAATAGGAACAAAATTTCATGTGCCTGTTGGCCATCTGTACATCCTCTTCAGAAAAGTATCTCTCCAATTCCTGTTCCCATTTTTTGATTAGATTGCCTGTTCTTCTGTTGTTGAGTATTTTAGATATTAAGTCTTTGTCGTAAATATCAAATGCAAATATCTTCTCCCAATTAGTAGGTTTCCTTTTGGTTTTGGTGATGTTTTATTTTGTTGTGAAGAAGCTCCTTAGTTTGATGTAGTCCCAGTTGTTTCTTTTTCTCTTTGTTTCCCTTGATGGTGGAGTTGAGTCCACAAAGACTTCTCTACTATTGATATCATAGAAAGTCTTTCCATGTTGTCTTCTAAGAGCTTTATGGGGTCTGGTCTTATGTCCAAGTCTCTAACTCATTTTGAGTTAATTTTTTGTGAGTGGTGTTAGCGAGTGGTGTAGTCATTCTTTCGCATGCAGCTGTCCAGTTCTCCCCACATTTTGTTGAAGAGGCTTTCCTTTTGTCCATAAAATACTTTTGGCTCCTTTGTCATAGATTAATTGTATGTGGGTCAGTTTCTGGTGATTCAGTTATATTCCACTGATCTGGGCCTCTGTTATTATTCCAGTACAATATCATTTTGATCACTATAGCATTGTAATATAGTTCAGTCTGGAAGTGTAATCCCTCCAGTTTTGTTCTTTTTTCTAATGATTGCTTTGGCTATTCGGGGTCTTTTGTTGTTCCATACAAATTTTAAGATTTTTTTTGTTCTATTTCCTGGAAATAAGCCTGTGAGATTTTAATGGGAATTACATTAAACTTATATATTGCTTTGGGTAAGATGACCATTTTAATGATATTGCTTCTTCCCAGTCACAAGCAGGGGATGTCTTTCCATTTCTTTGTGTCCTCCTCTATTTCTTTTAAGAAGGACTTGTAGTTTTCATTGTATAGATCTTTTACTTCTTTTGTTGGGTATATGCCCAGGTATTTCATTCATTTAATTTCTATTTTAAGTGGTGTGATTTTCACAATTTCATTTTCTTCTAGCTTGTTGTTTGCGTATAAAAATGCAACAGATTATTTGTGTATTGATTTTGTAGCCTGTCACTCTACTGTATTCCTTGATGAGTTCTAGAAAATTTTTGATAGAGTTTTTGGACTTTTCAATATATATAGTTAATATAGGTTTCTTTTTAAGTATTTTGGATATGATGAACAAATAATGAGACAGTCGACATTATTATAGAAAAATAAATATCAGTTTAGAAAAATGTATTAAATTTGACTAATCTGGGATGCTAGTTTCACAGTCCCAGAATTAATTTAATTTTAACTGTATCTTGATAACATTTACACTTCAGCTAGCTACCTTCCCCAGAAGTTAGGTCCCTGAAATATAGCACCAAGAAACTACCAGAAACAAACGAAATATTCCTGACTTCAGCCTGTGATTTTTACCAGCTCTCTCACCCTGATGTCATAGGCGAAACAGCCAAGTACTCTTGATAATTCTTCTCTCCACTTTTGCCCAACATATGTTAGCATCAGACAGCCCTCTTCTACTGTCCCTTGGCCTGACCTTCTAAATTCTCCAAAATGAAAGTTATTTCCCAAGCAAAAGCACACTCACACAAAAGCCTGCTTTCCCTATCAAATCTCACCAACTAAAATGCTACTGGAGGAGTAGAAAAAGCAAAAAATCACACACTGTTCAATAATTAGGTTTTCTAATATGATTAATAAAAGTAGAGTTAAAACCAAAAAATAAAAGAGAAACATCACAGAATGAGGAAAGCATGTATAACTCTTGTTGCTACTTTCAGAATTTTACCCTTTTTCAGTTATCCAAGGCAAAAATGGTGGCAAAGTGATTGATATGGTGATTTCATTCATAATCTAGGCCCAAGTTGTTTTCAAGGGCTGTGGCACATGGAGAAAGAACAAGGAGTAGACCTGAAGGCATTCTGGGAGGTAAATTTAATTTGGTTTTATCATGAGCTTGCAGTGGAGGATTGTTTAGGGTAACTTCAAGCTTTCTTGGACAATTGGATCGGTAGTAACACTCCAGTGTACCAAGACAGAAAAAGGAAAAGAATGGGTAGGTTTTTCCAAGGAAATAATTTCAATTTTAGACATTAATTTTTCCATTTTGCAAATATTTTGTTGTGGTTTTTTTTTTTTGTATTTTTAGTGTTTGTTCAGAATTTCTGTTAGCCTATTCCTTACTGTGAAACACTAAAAACTGGCAGAAATTCTCTTGCAAACCATGAATGTCTGTCTGACACATGGTTTAGTCGTTTGAATATACCCTAAAGCAGTCCCACAAAGATTTTAATAAGTGTTTAATAATTTCAGAGGTGTACCTGGGCTGTTATCATTGAAAAATCCAGGCATCTTCACTGGCCTTGAGAATTGCCATGGTCTCCTGGGATAAGGAAAGTCCATGATAAAGATTTCAGTCAATACTTACAAAATTATATATATGTATGTGTGTATGTGTATGTTTATATATGCATCTACATATATACATACATACATACATACATACATACATACATACATATATAAATATAGGCAGTAAGGAATGAAAGCGAGTAGGTAAGCAAGCAGGAAGAGAGAGGAAAAAGAAGCACTTTATTTTTATTTAGTTGTTTTTCTTGGTTGTTCCCGCGGCCTAGGGATATATCTGGACAGTGCCTGGTGTCTTTATCTGCTAGACCACTAGGGTGCGCCACAAAATGACCTCTAATTGTTGCTTGGTTTTAAGAAAGAACAAGTCAAAACATGCATAGTTTGTTCATTTCTTTCAGCTCATCCTCTTATTTTTAATACTTCTTGAAGGTAATTATAAAAGTTATACAATATGCTCATTTAGTAACAGCAGAATAGAAGAGAAAGACATTACTGTTGTAATTTTAAAACCATTGCTGGCTTAAGTTACAAACTTGGCAACCACTATATAAACAACAGAGTAGGGATTTCCATTCAATGTCACTGAAAAGCAGATGGTAACATGCTTAAGTAGATTTTTGAAAGGTGAGGACATGTGTGAGCATCCATCTGGAAGTAATTAAAATCCTGAAACATCTTTTGTTATTATTAAGCTTTTAGTTGACTTCCCCTACTAGAACAAAGAATCAGCTTTTTCTTCAAATAGCTTCCAAATTATTCAGACAATAAAGCCAAAACAGAAAATTTTGAAAACTCATGGTTTTGCTAAAACCTGCTAGCTACTAAAAATCGTTTATTTTCTGTTTCATGTAAAGATATAGCTTTGCTGTGATTTTTGGGCTGTTTAACTGTACTGAAGTAGTACAAATAATTCTAGCTCTTCACTGATATTTCAGGAACTACAGTGAGTTGAACTTTTTCTGATGATGACCAAACCACAGGATAACATGCCAGCATTCTCTCATTCTAAAACTGGCTCATTTTAGGATCCTGCTAAACAAAATAGAAACATCACTGTTGACTGGGATTCCGCTTATTTCCCAGCAGCTAATAACAACAGGTGGGAGCTTCCTCAGGCAGAGGGCCTGGTTGTGCCTTAATTAGCATCAGGTGACAGGGTGTTTATGCTTGGAGGAAGGGACTTAGAGAAAGCAATATTCACCTGTTGTTGTTTGGACAGTAGATGCTAACTCTCCTGGGGAGAGTTTAGCAGTGAATTGGGCCCTGCTGGTTTCCTTGGGTCTGTTTTTTTAAACTTCATGTGCAAATTATTGAATGAGAGAAAATGAGCAACTAAAGGAAAAAAGACTTGCAGTGCATTAATCAACCTTGAAGCCAAACAGCCTCCCACACAGCTTCCTTCAGGTTCTGGAAGCCCAGTGCTTGTCATGCCAGATTTGTGCCTCTCGAACACTCTCAAGGAATGTGAACAGTTCCCTGTCCCCAGCCCATCAGTCACTTGATTTCTTCTGATTACCAAGTAAAAGGATCAGGCTGAGAGAGAGCTAGGTCATAGCTTCCTACAGCTCCCCAATCCCACGTGAGCGCCCAGTTTTTAGAACACATGTTTCAGTAGCAGAGGCTCACACTCAATGCTCTTTCCTGTGGCTGTGAAGCATACCTTGGAGGTTTGTGATATAGAATATATTTTCTAACTAAATGTAGGATCTGTGAAAAATCAACCTGAAGCCAGGGGAAGATAATAGTAAAAAAAGCTTTCCCAGACTGGAGAAACCTAGAAGGCAGGAAGACCAAAAGGAGGTAAAATAAGGAGCAAATTGTGCTAAATACTCAGAAATGTTGCTGCAGAGAACAGAGACATGATTATATCCTGAGGCTGCTGTACAGAGACTCTTCTGGAAATGACCATTCTTCTATTTTACCTGGGTACTAGGCGCTTAGAAAGCAGTGCAAGAGCAATGAGTAAAAGGAGGCGCTCAGGAGAAAAAGAGATTTGTTCCTAACACATAGCAGTAGCAAAGACCTGATTGAACAGTCTCCAAAAATATTGGGAGAGATACTTAGAGGGAACAACTGAGCAAATGGGTAAAATCTGAGTGCTGTAGACTAATGTAAGAAGTCTGATACCTGTGGTCCAAAAAGGAGACTGATTTGTTGTCAATCTAGTGTAACTCGTATATTTGGAATTACTAGATCTATAAAATACCCAGAAATCATTCTCTGTCCTCACTTTATAACTTCATTAGTAACTTCCATGTGAAAAATAGAAAAGGAGGCAAAACTTAAATTGGTTGCCTTTGCCACATACAGCAACAAAAGTCTGATAGGAGTGATTGATTTGGTTTTTAAATTTTTATTGAAGGAATATTGCATCATAATATATGCATTTAAAGCATGTATCATTGGAAATCAATATCAATATATAAATTTACCCTAACCAGCCCAGTTCTTTCTTCACTAAATAATTTACCCCTGCCACACAATTTGCCTGCCCCCCCTCCCCTTTCCCCCGTGCAGCCTCTAATTTACTTTTATTGACTAAAGGTCTGTTTTTGTTTTATTTGGTTTATTTGCTTGCTTGGTTTTTCTATATACTACATATGAGCAAATAAGACAATGTATGAAGAAAGGAGTGACTGATCAGTAGCATAGATGAGCTTTGTACACTGTATTTTCAGTTTCCACTTTTTATTATTTCAGATAAGAGAGCTGTATAATAGCGTCTTTTGCTTATAAATCACCTTTCTTGTGAAACACTTGATATTTCCTATTTGTTGACAGCAGGTTGTATCTATTAAGATTTAGAGACTCCAAAATATTTGATGACACCATTGGTTTGGGAGGTAATGTGAGGTAAGTAGCTAGGATCTTACAATCCAATGATATTGCAATCCCAGAAAATGAATGGAAATTTCTAGAGTTGGAGAAAGATGCCAAAAGTTTTTGCCCAGGACACAAATTGAGTTCATTAAACTATAATTCCTGGGTGTATCAGAGCTCTGTCTGCAAGTGAGACGAAACTTTTATTTGGGATCTTTAAGGGATTGCAGTTTAGGAAACACCACCTAGGTGAGGCCATGTAAGTGTTCCTGTGTGGGGAAAACAACACAGATTTTATAGTTGCTCATCTTAGTTGTCCAGCCCTCCAACCCCAGGTCTTAAACCTGGGTCCTTGGGATCTATAGAGACTATGTCTGGTGGCCTTATCCCCTAGGCCACCAAGGCTTGACAATGCAGGTAAATCTTTAAATACGTATTTGTATTAAAACTTCGGATACATATATATGGATGTTTCTATGGCAGAATGGTATCATAATGTTAGGGAATTAGAGATTTATTATTTCTGGTAAAGGAGTAATATAGAAAAACTAATACAGGGTGTGCCCTGGTGGCCTAGTGGTCCAGTACACCTGCAAGCAGTCCCACATAGATCCTAGGGTCCTGGGTTCAAGTCCTGGCATTGGGGGGAACAACAAATGTAAACAACTAAATAAAAATAAATAAAGTTCTTCCTCCTCCTCTCTCTTCCTATCAGCTTGCCTACTGACCTCCATTGCTGCCTGTACCTTTCCTTTAAAAAAAATCACTTAAAAAAAAAGAAAAAACTAATGCAGATACAGAAAGAATGTTTATATTAATGATGAATCATTTCTGAAAATGAATTAAAATTGGATAACCACATTTATCTTTAACAATGTTTGGCTAGTGTAGAATGAGAGGTGATGAGAAACTTGGTAATGAGAGGTAAGAAAATGTCTAGAATGTATATATATTTCTAGAGCTTTCTGTTTCTGAAGTCTGAGGTTGAGAAACGAAGGTAGCCAGTGGATTGGTGAAGAGAGCAGGGATAATACCTCTTATAGTGTGGGTTGCTACATTTCAGTAAACTCAGATCAGTTATCAAACAAAAAGGGTTAGGATGCACTGAGTTATGAAGAAAAATACTGAGGAATATGTTATTAGGTCCCCAATCATTCATCAAATATTTATTGAATACTTGTATGTAAAAGTAAATTGAGCTAAGCATTTTACAGAACACAAAGAAAACCAAGGAGCACATGGCTCCTGTCATGGAGGTCCTTCTACACTAAGAAAGAAATATGCACACGCTGCACTCACCCACAGCATGCCTGTCTTTCTTCTCTTGGTCGCGTGCTCTGGAGAAAGTGGGTGGTGTGCCCTGAACCTCCCTCCCACCACCACTTCCCCAATTCTCCAGAGAGTGTTTGCAGTGATTTCTTCTACTTCTGCTCTTTGGTGCTGCTGTCCAAAGAAAATGCTGCTCTGATATTTTAGCTGTTACCACTTCTCTCTGTTGGAACAGATTATGAGGCCAATGGAAGATGCACGGTACCAGCCACACCAGAGAACTGATTGTTGAAGGGTATCTTGTTATAGGCTATGAGCCAAATAGATTCACCAAATCCTTTCACACACATACACACACACACACTATATATATATATATATATATATATATATATACATATAGAGAAAAAGAGACAGAGAGAGAGAGAGGGCGCAGAAAAATACAAAGAGATTCAGCATCACTAGTCATCAGAGAAATGCAAATTAAACCCAAAGTGAGCTACCTACCACTCACACCTTTGAGAACAGCCAAAAGCAAACAAACAAACAAACAAAATGACAATATCAACTGCTGAGGAGGATGTGGAACAACTGGACTTCTCATTCACTGTTGTTGGGAATGGGGAAGTATATAACCACTTTGAGGGGTAGCTTGGCAGTTTCTTATCAGCTAAACATGTGTTTATTTAGCCAAGAGAAATGAAAACACAGCCATGCAAAAACCACTGCACAAAATAGAAAATAATCCAAGTGTCCATCAACAGGTGTTTGGATAAACAAACTATGGTGTGGCCATACAACTGAGTGCTGCTCAACATTAAAAAAGAATAACCACTGATAAACGCAACAACATGAGTAGAGCTCAAAAGCATTATGCTAAGTCAAAAAAGCCAGACATAAAAGGCCACTTACTGTGTGATTTCATTTACATATCATTCGGGAAAAGCAGAACTATAATCATAACTGCATTTTTTTCAAATCTAGAATAAGGTTATCAAAAAATTCTCAATATATTCAAAAATGGTAAAATTTTTCAGGTCACATGTTCTAATCACAAGTCAAAAAAATTATAAGCTAATGGCAGCTTTGTCAAGAAATTTTTAAAACCTGAGATAAAAAGCAATATGAGTTGAATTAGATATGAGCTGTTTAGTATTAAACAACAATGCTATATATCAAAGCACAAAGAATCTGATCAAAACAGTAATTTGATAAAAATGTAGTCATAAATACATTAGAAAACAGTGATGACTGAAAATAAATGAACTAAAAATCTAGTGCTAGAGGCTAGGAGAAACTAACAATGGTTTTAAAGAAAGTAGCTAAATAAAGAATAAAGAAAATGAAAGTGGATAAATTTATTTGTGACTTTATTTTGCTTCATAACCAAAAAAAAAAAAATGGAAGCAGAAATAAATCAAATTTTCATTTAACAAAAAGTAAAACTGACCTACAAAACCTAAAATCAGTTCTTTGGAAAACACAGCAGATTAACCTTTGCCAAATGTGATTAAGGTAAAATGATATTACAGATTCTATCATATATTTAGGGGAAAAAAGTGATTATAATCTTCCGATGCATTAAAACAGATGGAAATCTATCCAGTTTAGTTTAAACAGGGAGTAGAACAGAAGATTTAAACTGGGCAAAGAAGGCCTCGAAAAAAAATTCTGGACCATTCTCACAATGTGAATGAAGAATTCATTTATGACAACACAAGCCATCGACTGCAAATTCTTGTACATAAGAAAAATCATGTAGCATAAATGTATTGAGTGTTCATTTTACGAAGCTGTTCAAGTGCTTGGCTGGTTTTACCTCATTTAGACTTCACCTCCAGGTTGCTTACCATCCCAGTACTGTGGGTGAGGGAGCCTTAGAGAGACTAACTGACTTCTCCAATCTCTCACTGTGTATGACCTATAGAGTTGAGATTTAAATCAATTTCCATAAATTCTATCCTTAGGTACAATGAATATAATTAATCTTGATATTTTCATGCCAATCTGATAAGTAAAATGTTTCAACTTGTATCTCTTTTCCTCACATAATTTTCTGCTCTGTAAATTTTATGTGATCTTTATTTCTGAATTGCATTTAATTTTGACTTTGCATCTTCAATATTTGTGGCCTCTTTTATTATCTCACACAGTTCCATTCTCCTTCAGATAACTTCATCTTACTGATCTTTACTGTTTCTGATACTACATAGAGAATGCTAAATAGTCTTATAAATTTCATTTTCAGTAAAACTAAAATGATATGTGTGTGTGTACACATAGGTATATGTATCTGTGTGATTTCTTTATTAGCTAGTAAACCTTTATAAAGAGAAACTTCTTGTCAACTCTCTTCCTCTGAAGTAATGTATTTATAGAGAAGGCAGGACCAGGACAAAAATGTGTTTGTTTGTCCTTATTTACTATTTTTTAAATCAAGTGATTCCCAAAAATCTTCTAAAAGTAGTCTGAGTGTTTTGGTATCATTAAGAAAGAATGGGTTTACACACACACACACACACACACACACATCTATATGTATTGATGTGTGTGTGTGTGTATAGATATATGATGTGTTTTAATTCATTGCAATTATTATTCTTATTGACATTTAAACCTTCCTATTCTTGGTCCAAGGCAGCATTGTTTGTATTATTTCCTATAATTCAAAAGTTTAGCATTTTTTATAATTAAATCTGCCAATTTTTTAGGATCTCGGGGGGGAGATAATAAATATATTATGATATATCTAAAGCACTAAATCATAATATACTATCTATTAAAATGAATGAGATACAGTTATACATGCTGTCAAAAATTTTTGAGACATTTTTAAAGTAAAATTATAAGGCATAGAAACTTACATATTTTCTAGTGCTATTTATATAAGCATACTAAACTATATTTTAGACTAATATTAATTGTATTTTTTAATTTTATAGAAACTGTTGTAGAAAGATTTACAGAAAAATATTAACACAGGTTACTTCTAAGGGTGGGAGAAGAATTGAAAAGTATGAGGCCTATCGTTTCTCATGTCCCTCAGAGTTCTGGGTAGAAGCATGATTGAATGTTCATCAGTGCATATTTGGGAATTTTTGTTGTTAAAATTTTATTTTTATTATTTTCAAGTCCAGTTTTAAAATGGGTTTTTTAAAAATTGGTTTTATTATTGTCAAGCTAAGGTTTAAAATAATGTTCTATCTTTGATGAAATCTGTACAATATTTAATTTGCAAGTGATTTCTGCATTGTGGATCAAACAAAAATGTCAAAAACTGGTTGGAATGTCTTAAATATCTAAGAGCATATTAATGCTTATAAAAATATGTGCAGTCCCATGAGAAATAGTACAGTGTATTGTAGTGACTGCATATGCGAGAGAGAGAAAAAGAACGCTCTTTGTGGGACTTTAGACCCATATATGTTAGCTGTGTGACTTCAGACAAGTCACTTTAGCTACCTTGACCTAAAAATTAAGTAGATCAGATCATGTTAAAGTAAAAGAAAACATCATTACAGGAAATATGATAACATTTCTGTATCGTGTATGTGTGAGTAGAGTTAATTTTATTTTGTTTGAGTGGGCAGGTGACCAGTCTCAGAACTTCTGAACTTGCATCTTGATGCCAGTGGCTTTAGGGACCTTGAGTATGTTGAATCACTCAGTCAGGCTCAGGGGCCAGCATTTGCCAACCATGACTGTCACCAATCTGCATGTCCCTGAAGCAGGGGCAAGGACACAGACACATTCTGGTGACACTTCTCAAAGTGGCTGTATGTTTGTATTTAGTAGAGGTAGTCTTGGCAAATGACAGTGGTCTCTACACCCTCATTTTATTCATCACCAAAGAGGATCTTTCCTCAGATGGAGACATTACCAGTAAAGGGGTCACTTTTGTCAATGCACGTGCCCTAAGTGGCCCTTGGGCATCATGAGATCCAGGCTAATGTTCTTGCGGTATCACAGGAGCCTCTTCTTGCTAGTTTATCCAAGCAGGACAACATGGTCAGCTGTTCTTGGTAAACACACTCAATCTGAATGTCCACCATCTTCCTGGCCACCTGAAAAAAGAAAGCATGTTACTCTACTTTGGAATGCATGTGTATACATTCAGCTGGTGGAGTTACTTGGCTGACAGGCTATGAAGAAATAGTGTTAGATTATAATCCAGTCCTGTGGGTTACAGGTCATATGAGTTAAACCTCGTTAAACTTCAATTTCTTTACTTGAAAAGTGAAGCTATGGGAAAGAAAAATAAGATAATACACATAAAAGTCTTTTGTAATCTGTAAAGAACTGTAAAAATATAGTACACCCTGATGGAGCTTAGGTTGCGTCAATCACCTCTGAAGTATCAAGTCTCATACCGCCAGATTTGTGTCCTGAGTCTGGGGGCGAACTATCAGTGTGAACAAGTAAATAAAGTGCTGCTTCCTCTTCTCTCTTCCTGCCTGCCTGCCTGCCTGCTGGCCTGCTTGCCTTCATTCCCGCTTGTACCTTTCCTTAAGAAAAAAGACTAAAAATATAAAGCATTATTGTCTCAGTTGGTCTAAAAGCTTACTTATCAAATTGGACCTTTCAGATTGGATAATGGAACTATTTTTGTATGTGGTATAGTAAAATGGTTCTAATAAACTCTAGTGTAGCAAAAGTATTATCATTTTATATGCCCCAAAGAGAGTCCTCGCCAGAACACAATCATACTGGTGCTTGATTCTGGACATTCAGCCTTCCGAACTGTAGCAAATTTCTGTTCGTAAGCTACCCAGTCTGGTATTCTGGTATAGCAGCCTAAAGGCACTAGGACAAAATTTTAACCTTGGTACCTGTAAATGTAACCGGATTTGGAAACAAATTATTTGTAAATATAATCAAGTTAATATTAGGTTATACTGGATTAGGATGTGCCCTAAAGCCTATGGCTGGTGTCCTTACAAGGAGAGAGAAAGAGTTTGGGAAATAGACAGAGGTACAGAAGGCCACATGATAGTGGAGACAGAGATTGAGGTTATGTAGCCACAAGCCAAAGAAAGCTAAGGATTGCTGGCAACTACCAGACACTAAAAGGGACAACGAGGGATTCTTCCTTAGTCTTCAGAGGAAACATGACCCTACCAAAACCTTTATGTTAAACTTCTAGCCTCAAAAACTGTGAGACAATAAATTTCTATTGTTTTAAGTACTCAGTTTGTGGTAATTTATTTGTCAGCCTTAAGAAACTAGTATAGACGTTAAGGTTTATCCTTACGTGGAACTCAAGGACATCCTTAGGGTTTTAATTAAAACTGTTTGGATATGTCTACTTGCATCACTAACTGGATTCTCGTCTGTGACCTGGCTTCTAAGTTATTTGATAGCAATGCAATTTTATGTCCTTAGCCCTGGAAACATGAGCTAGCTCTGGATTCTGTAAATTTGTCTTTCTTTCTCCACTGAAACACCTTCCTATTGTTAACTCACCCTTTACTGATCTTGATTAATGTCCCTACCCCTGGAATATAATTTCTGACATTGGTTGACTGTTCGCGCTTATACGTGTTCTCATATTTCTTTACTTATTTCACTAATTATCAACTGAATATATACAGCAATGAATTTAATCTTCAACTACCATCTTCAAGCTCTATTAGACCTTCCTTATCTTTACCTTACTCTAACACAGAAAGATCCCAAAGTGTTTCAGGTCAATGTCAGTTTTAGAACAGTCTCATATTTAATCATTTTAAATGCTTCGTGCCATGTAAATAAAAACTCTAGTTTCCTCCAATTGAGTTTTCTTTTACCCAGCCCAGGCCTTTCCAAAGATTTATTAGAACAGCAATGGGGAGGAGAGAGAAGGATATCATCTCTTGTTCCCTCCTCATTTTATTTCCATTAATTCTTCTACTGCCTTGGCTGTAGCAAGGTCAAGAACAGAGGTTGTGTTTGTAAATCTCTCCTGGGAGATCAAAGGCAACTTGCTGCCCACAGTGATCTCTTATCTATCTTCTGGCCTCTTATTCCCCCAAATAGCTGCCTTTCAATAGTACAACGTTGGGTGCCTCTGCCCCAGTCTTGCCTTCTTAGATGGGATGATTCCAAGAAGATACAAGCTTGGTTACCTTCTGTGCTATATACCTTTCTAATGGAAAAACAAACCCATGATGGGGCTTGATGGTTTCCCTTTCTCTTAGACCTATCTGTTATACCCAGCCTCTTCCATTTCATCTTTTCCAAACAGAAGTGAAATTCCAGTCTCTCGGCCTCTCAGGCTCCAACAAGCTCTCTCCCCAAACTCTACTAATTCCTATGAGGAAAAGGATGGAGCTGGCACAAGTTTCAAAGACTCAGCAAATATCTATCCAGAGATTATAATGCAAGTCTTCGCTTCTGGCAACATCACCCAGTATCTCCTCTGTGCTAACATTTTACTAGAGTGAAGGAAGGATAAATGCCACTAGGCTCTCAACTCATACTAATATATCTTCAGTGAATTCTTTTTCTCTAAAATGATCTCCAGTTTGAAATTTGCAACTTTTATTAATTCTTTAAATAAACATTAAATGCATGTGTCTAGAAATTCTTTATTCTTTAGTCTTTACACACTCTAACTGTGAAGTCCAGTGTTTCCTTACTGAATTTCTACCTGAATAACCTGCCCATTGTTGAAATGAGATATTAAAGTCCCTTACAACTCCACCCAAGATGGCAAGCTACAATATCCTGAGCTCACTTCCTCTACACAGACACAACAAAAGCACATCTAGATACAAGCTGCTTTTGAAAAGAAATTAAGGATTGGGAGTCTGACTTCCCCACAAGGAAAAGTAATTGAAGACATCAAAAAAGGTAGAAAGAACAGAGATACTGTTTCATCAGTAATGCTTCCCAGGCACTGCAACCTTACTCAGGAGGGCACCAGTAATACAGAACCTATTCCCAAGAACTAAAGGACTTACTGCCACATTGGGTGCTCCAGCACCTATTAACTGCCCAAGAGACCAGCATGTGCATTCTAGTGAGAGAAACAGAGGGACTTTGAAGAACGATAGGACTCTGGGGAGCAGAAAACTCAGGACAGAACTATGTGTTTACAGACTTAATTAATGGATTTTCATTTGTTGAACAAAAAAGATTCAGTAGAGGGAATAAGGAAACAGGATATCCCTCCACTGAGCAGACACACTACTAAGAGTCCTCTCCAGGATCTTTTTTGCTTGTGTGAGGCTGAAACTAGCAAATGGAATAGGATTGGAGGACTAAACACACCACCTTCCACCATCAGTGCACTCATGGCATCTGACAGTTCTCACAGTTGTGGTTCAAATAACCTAAATGCTTGTCAGCAGATGACTGACTAAAGAAACTGTGGTATATATATTAAATGGACTTCTATGCATCTGTTAAAAAGACAAAACTGTGCCCTTTGCAACAACCTGGATAGAACTAACGGGGATCATGGGAAGAAAAAGAGATACACAGGATGGTTTCACTTATATACGGAGTATAAAAAAACAAAAAAAAAATGAACAGACTAATCTCAATAAAATTCACAGGATGCAAGTTGGCCGGGGGGTTGGCGGGGAGCTGGGAACAAGCTGGTGGTAAAAAACATTACAACTGGTGGTGAGTGTGACATGAAATATACACAGACTGAGGTACAAAATTAATATCCTAAAGTGCACATAGTAATATAAACAAAAAATAATACATCAACTTTAAAAAAAATAAAGATTCTGAATGACAAAATAAAGTGAACTCAGACATGTAACCAATATACATTGTAATTAAAATAACAAAAATTCAAGATAAAGAGAGAATCTTAAAATCATCAGGAGAAAAATGAATCACATGTATAGGACCCACCTCCCACCCCATATGACTGTGTGTAGACTTCACAGCAGAAACTTTACAGGCCAGAAGGAAATGGTACAAAATGCCATTCAAAGTTCATAAAACAGGACTTCCCAGTGAGAATACATTCCTACTTTACCCTGCTAGGTTATCACAATTAAAGGACTGATACAAAGATTTCCAGAAAACAAAAGGTAAAGGAATTCATCATCACTAAACCAGTCTTGCAGGAAATACTGAAGGGATTTCTCTAAAATTCAAAGAAAGCCCACTTAGAAGCATCAAGACACCAAAAGTATAAAACGGATCAGGGGTTATTTAATGTGTACTGTTAGAATGAGCTCAAGATTAACTTGCTTTCCATTTAAAATAAGTTATAAGCAAAACAGCAATGAGATTTCATCTCATACCTTTAAGAATGGCCAGCATCCAAAAGACTGGGAATGAGTGTTGGTAAGTGCGTGGAGAAAAGGGAACCTTTATGGACTATTGATGAGTGTGAATTGATGCAAATATTATGAAAAATAATAAGGAGATGCCTCAAAAATTCGAAAATATAAATTCCATATGATAGTGTTTATCTCTCTTGTGAGTGTTTACCAAAAAAACACAAAAACACTAATTTGCAAGGATATATGCACCCCCTTGCTTATTGTAGTATTATTTACTGTGGCCAAGAGCTGGAAAAAACCTGAATACCCATCAACAGATGAGTGAATAAAAAAGATATGTTATATATACACAGTGGAATACTACTCAGCTATTAAAAAATGAAATCCTGACATTTGCAACAACATGTAGATGGACCTAGAGTGAATTGTGCTTAGTGAGCTAAGTCAGACAATGTAAATATATTATTTCACTCATGTGGTATGTAGAGAACCAAATCAATCAAATTACTCTTTTAATCTATAGAACCAATTAGTGGCTACCAGGAATGAAAGCAGGAGGTGGAAAATTATATAAAAGTTGTCAGTTATATATGGAGAAGATTAGAATTGAACATTGGTGGTGAACTTAATACAGATGTTGATTTATGAGCATGAATACCTTAAACCCATGTAATGTTATCATGTTCCTTCAACAAAATTTAAAATAAAAATAATAAATGTGAAAAATAAAGTGCCTTATTATTATAATACTATTTCACCCTTCAAATCTGTTAGCTCTATGTATTTAAGTGCTTCCATGATAGGTGCATAAACATTTACAAGTGCTTGATCCTTTTGATGAATTGACAGCTTAACTATTATATAATGACCTGGTCTTCTCTAGTTACATTCTTTGACTTAAAGTCTCTTTAGTCTCATAGAAGTACCACTACCTCAGTATCCCTTCACTTTAAGTCTATGTGTGTTCTTAGAGCTGAAGCGAGTCTTTTGTAGGCTACCTATTGTACTGTTGGGTCTCCATTTTTTTAATGCATACGTTCACTCTGATGTGTCTTTTGATTAGAGAGTTTAGTCCATTTACATTTAATTATTGGTAGCTATGGACCGCCTCTTGCCATTTTGTTAATTGGTTTCTGATTGCTTTGTAATTCCTCTTTTTTTTCTTTCTTTGTGATTTGATGATTTTATGTAATGTTATGCCTTGGTCTCACTCTGTCTTTCCTTTTTAGATATTTACTATCAGCTTTTACTTTGTGGTTACCATGAGGTTTACATATAAACTATACTTATAACATTCTATTTTAAGTAGATAGTAACTTCATTTCAAATACATACAAAAGCTTCCTTCCCCACATTTAATATTTTCGATGTCATAATTTGCATTTTTACATATTTATCTAAAAAATATTGGCTTATATTTTTAATTTTTTGTATTTTAACTTTTATAGAGAATTATAAATGATTTACCCATCACCATTACATTAGAGAAGTCTGAATTTAACAATATTACCTACCTTTACCACTGAATTTTAAACTTTTTAATGTTTTCCTGTTGCTAATTAGTAGCCTTTCATTTTGTTTCAGAATTCCCTTTAACTTTTCTTATAAGACTTGCTTAGTTGTGAAGAACTTCTTTATCTTTTATTTGTTTGGAAATCTCTATCCATTTCTGAAGGAGAGCTTTGCTGACTAGCATATTCTTGGTTAGCAGTGTTTTTTGGTTAGTGCCTTGAATGTATCATCTCACTCCCTTTTGATCTGCAAAGCTTCTGTTGAAAATTCTGCTGATAGTCTTATGGAAGTTTCCCACATAATGTAACAATTTGCTTTTCTCTTTTTAAGTTTAAGAATTTTTTGCAAATTTTCTATTTGACAAATGGTGAATCTATACATGTGGCATATATTTTGTAAATATAGGTTACTTCAAGAAATATTTTTAAAAAAAATTTCCTCTGGTCTTTAACTTTTGACAATTTAATTATAATATATCTTCATGTGAATCTCTTTGATTTATCTTTTTGGGTCCTTCATATGCTTCCTGCATGTCTGCTTCTTACCAGATTTTCAAAATTTTCAACTGTTCTTCTAATATGCTTTCCAGACCACACCCCCGTCTCCTTTTAGGATCTGTACAATAAGAATATTAAGATAATTAATGGTACCCCTTAAGTTCCCTTAGCTATCTTCACTCTTTTTTGTTGTTTTTTCTTGTTATTCCACTGATTAGATAAATTCCACTGTCCTGTCTTGGTTTTCACTGATCCTTTATTCCACTTATTCCAGACTTCTGTTGAACTCCTCTACAAAATTTTTCAGTTAAATTATATTGCATTATTTAGCACTGTGATTTAAATATGTTCTATCTTTGTTGAAATTTGCACATTATTAATACATTGTTTTCTGACCTTAATGAGCATCTTTGTAGCTATTTTTAGGTATCAGGTTAATCACTTACCTTGTTGGTTTGTTTGTTGCTGTTGTTTGTTTGTTTTTGGTTTGGAACATATTCCTCTGTTTCTTCATTTTCCTTGACTCTCTGTGTTGGTTTCTGTGCATTCGATAAAACATCATTCTCTTCCAGTCTTGACAGAATGGTCTTGTGTAGGGATGAACCTCGTTGATCAGCCCAACCCAATCACCTACTTGTCTCTCAAAGCTTTTGTCGTTTCCCAAGGCTTCTTTACTCTTAGCTTCCATTAGTTAAGAGTGTGTTCTACAGGGATGAATTATAGTCAGCATTCATTTAAATGTGGGAATTTTCTCATTCATCAGATGTTAATTTCTATACCACTTTCAAAGGGACTTGCCTCCTCCGTAACTATACAGAGTATCCATGGGAGGAGGGAAGCTTAAGAGCCTCCAATTTTCAAATCACTGTGTTTTGTTATTTGTTAGCTTGTAAACATATATTCTTTATAAAAATTCTTTACCAGATATATTACTTCCAGATATTTCTCCCACTCTATTGAGTTATCTTTCCACATTTTGGATGATGTCCTTTGAAGAATAAAAGTTTTAAAGGTTGATTAAGTCCAACTCATTAGTCTTCTCTTTAATTTCTTATGCTTTTAGTGTCTTGTCAATAAACCGTCTAACCCAAGCTCATGAAGTTTTCTTCCAAGAGCTTTATAATTTTAGCTTTTTGATTTAGATCTTTGATCACAAGTTAATTTCTACGTATGATGTGAGGTAGAAATCTAATTATTTTGTATGTGCATAATCACTTGTGTCAGCACCATTTGTCAAAAAGACTGTTATTTTCTCTGTTGAATAGTTTTGACCTCTTTGTCGAAGATCAATTAACTATAAATGTAAGAGTTCATTTCTGAACTCTCAGTTGATCAGTTTTTCTGTTCTTATGCTAATACGACACTATCTTAATTGCTGTAGTTTTGTAGCACGATTTGAAATCAGGAAGTTGAATTCACCAACTTTTTCTAATCTGTAATACAGACTGTTGTGGGTCTCGTTTTATTTCCACATGAATTGTAGGATCAGTTTGTCAATTTCTATTAAAAAAGAAGCAGTTGGTATTTTAATAGGGATGGCATTGAATCTATAAATCAACTTAGAGAGTATTGCTACCTTAACAATATTAAGTCTTCTGATTATTTAACATCAATGTCTTCCCATTTAAATATTTCTTACTTTCAATGATGTTTTGCGATTTTCAACATATAAATCTTACACTTATTTTGTTAAATTTATTCCTAATAATTTTATTCTTTTATATGCCATTATAATTAGAATTATTTTCTTAATATTATTTCTAGAATGTTCATTGATAGTGTATAGAAATACAATTTTGATTTTTGTATATTGATCTTGTATCCTACAACTTTATGAAACTTATTTGCTCTAATTCTTTGTAGTAGAATTTCTGGGGAATTTCTGTATATAAGGTCATATCATTTGAGATAGTTTAACTTCTTACTTAATTTGAATAACTTTATTTACCCTAATTGCCTCATTTCCCTGGTTAGAACTACAATAAAATATATTGAATGATATGACAAGAGTAAACCTTCCTTTCTTCTTTGATAAAAAATCACTTTCAATATTTAATATAATGTTAGCTATAGGTGTTTTGTAGATGCCCTTGATCAGTTTTCAGAAGCTTCCATGTATTTTTTATTTGCTGAATATTTTTGTCATGAAATGTGTTGGATTTTGTCAAAAGACTTTTCAGTGTCTATTTTGATGATAAAATGTTTGTCTTATTTTATTGATATGGTTATTACATTGTTTGCTTTTTATATGAAATTAACATTGTATTCTTGAGGTAAGTCCCATTTGATCATAGTGTATAATTCTTTTACATCTTTCTGACTTCAGTTTACTAGTATTTTAATTATAAATTTTGACCACTATAGTCATAGAGATAATTATAGTTCTTTTTCTGGTTTTGGTATCAGGGTAATACTGGCCTCATAGAATGAATTGAAAAATAATGCCTTCTCTTCCATGATTTGAAAGTATTTGTGAAGAATTGGTATTAATTCTTTAAATGTTTTATAGAATTCACTGGTGAAATAATTTCAATCTGGATTTTTCTTTTTGGGGATTTTATTATTATTAATTCAATTTCTTTACATTTGCTTTTTCTTTTTGTGTCAGTGTTGGTGATTTGTATTTTTCCACTTTACCTAAGCTTTCTAATTTGTTGGCATACAGTTGTTTATAGTGTTTCCTATAAGTATATTAATTTCTGTAAGGGTAGTGGGAATGTCCCCTTTTTGATTCCTGATTGCTTAATTTCCACTTATTTAGAATTTCCCAAATGCCTCTTTTCTGATATCTAAATTAATTCCACTGTTATTGAATAGCATATTTTATGTGAAATTAATCATTTTAAGTAGATTGAGATTACTTTATAGCCTAGCATATAGTCTTTTATAAAAACTGTTCCATGTGTACTTGAGGAGATTATGTATTTCCCTGATGTAGGGTGGAGTATTCCATAGATGTCTTGTTATGTCTAGTTCATTCATAGCATCTTTATGTCCTCTCTATCCTTATTTGTCTTCTGTCTTGTTATTCTGTCTATATTGAAGATGGGGTATTAAATTACACTGCTGTTATTGCTGAATTGTCTATTTTTTCCCTTCATTTCTTTCCTTTTTTGTTCATCTATTTTGGACTCTGTTATTATGCTTATTATAATTGTTATATCTTCCTAAGGGTTTGAACCTTTTATTATAAAATAATCGTCTTCAGGAGGCTTTTGTCTTTGAGTTTATTTTATTTGTTATTAGCATATCCCCTCCAGCTATCTTATGGTTATTGTTTTCCAGATATATAATTTTCTATCCTTTCATTTTTTATCAGTTTGTATTAAATAGTTGGATTACATTTTTATCCATTTGGGCAATCTCTGCCTTTTAATTGGATTTTTTAATCCACTCATTTTTTTTATATAGTTTGATTACCTCTGCATTTTCCTTTTTGTTTCCTATATATCTCATAACTATTTTGGTCCTTCTTTTCTTCTTTACTACCTCCGGTATTATTAAATTTATATTTTCTAGTGTAGCATTTTAATTTCTGTAGTGATTTTCTTTATTTCTGTATTTATTGCACTAATTCTTGAATGCCTTTATGGTGCTTACAATATACAAACTACTTCAGATTTATAGCCCAATATCACAGAGAAACTTTCTTTCTCTTTCCCTTCTTTCCCTGCTTTTCTATGCTATTAGCACTTCACATATTAAATGTATATGTTACCCACTCCAAAATATATTGTTATAATTATTGCTTTATCAAATTCTATGTATTTTAAGGAAGACAAAAAAGAAATGAGGACAGAAATATGTTTCTGTTTATTTTAAAAATATTTTAACCTTTTTATTTACCACTTCTGGTACCCTTCATAGATTTAAGTTACCTTTTGCTATCAATTTTCTTACTCCAATATAACTTCCTTGTTCTTTCCTCCCTTCTCTTGTTATTAAATATATTTTATGTGCTATATATGCATTAATAAAATTTATAGATGTTTTATGCAACTATTTCTAATCAGTTAAGAAAGGAAAACAAATATGTATTCATACTATCTTTTATCATTACCTGCATAATTACATTTGCTGGAGCTCGTGTGTGTGTGTGTGTGTGTGTGTGTGTGTGTGTGTGTGTGTGTGCGCGCGCGCACGCACACGCATGCGTATTACCATCTGATATCACTTCCTGTCAACCCAAAGAACTTCCTTTAGTGTTTCATAGAACCACCAGTTATCTCTTAAATCCCTGCCACTAAAATCACCAAAGTTTTTAAACTGTACCTTTAGGTATGACCTCATCTATGCTCCAATCCAAAGAAAGTCAGTACCCTGCATAAATTTTAAATTAATTCTTCAGTCCTACTTTCTAATTTCCTTGAAACTTTCTACTTGGTTCTTCTCCTATCCACCTGTTCATATTTCATTTCCTTTTTTGTTTCCTTTTTTGCCATTATAAATGAAAATGATACCTCCATTTTTTTCTTTGAACATTTTAATATTTTTAATTTTCTCCCATAAAATTAAATTTATAATTTAATGGGTAATTTTAATGACTTTCTTTCTTAACCTTATATTTCTAGACATATTTTTGGAATTTTAGTTGCACTAAAATTAGTTCATTTCAAAGGAATCTATTATTTTGGGGGTTTGTCTGTCTTCTTTAGTTTCAGCTATCTCTGTCATGAAACACTGAGATCTTCTCCACTGGACATCTGAGCATCCTCCAGAGAGCCAAATCTTATGATGAACAGTTTCTGCCCCCATGAGATATTGAAAATATGGCAGATTTTATCTCAGAGCCAGCTGTTCCTATTTGTTCCTGACTATGAAGATGTCTGCATATTCCCACCGTCCCACAAATAGGCCTACATCTTTAAATGCCTAAAGAAGTCATCGACAGTTGTTTCTTTTATAGCTTTTTGCATAAGGAAGAGTCTTCTCACAGCTTAAAAGGCAGTGAATGCATCTTCAGTCCTCCATTCTACCTGGAACAATTTTAGACCCTCTCCCTTGCAAACTAATGCTGCCTGTGTCTTGGTCCTAGAGTTAAGCAAGTCCACTGCTTCTACTCGCCCATTCATTGACATTCCATTTCCTATATAGTTTTCAGTTGTACTTACTTTGTTTCTCAGCTGACCCATAGCTTTATAGAGTTTTCTCATCTGCCATTGCTTTTGTTTGGAATAAAGGAAGTGATAAAAATGTGAACTTATTGCCCTAGCTTGACCAAAATCCTAAGATCTCCAGAATTTCAATTCAAAGCCTTCTGTCTTTGATATCTTTAGTGTCTCTCTAATACTCACAATAGCTTTCTCGATATTTCTGTCTAGAGAATGGTGGGTGGAATGTATCAACCAAACACCAAAGTCTAACAACAGCAACAAAAAATGATCCAGAGTTTGGATAAGGTAATGGGGAAACCTATGGCAAGTTTCTCAGTGGGACAAGAAAATTAATTGTAAGTTGGAATCTATGCAGATGACAAAATAAGGAAATTAAATTTTAGTACAATATTTAAAATCGGTTGTCTAAAACAGGTAACAGAAAATGCTAGGGAGTGCTTTGGGTAGTGGCTCTTGTTTTGACAGAGCTTGTTATCCAGAAACACTTATAACACTACCTAACAGTACTGCCCAAAGAGAAAAAACACTTCTAGAACCCAGGTTTGTTAAACAAAAAGGAACGCAGAACCTTTATAAATGGCTTTTGGATTTGGTTTGCCTCCAGAGAAATCTGTTTTCAGGGCCCTAAACCATATCCTGTTGATTGGATCATGTTTCTAAGGGGTACTGAAGATGATTTTGAATTTATGTTTTTTTAAGGTTCTTGTCTATGATTCTATGCCCTTATGCAATAGGAATAGTCTCTTGACTTAAGAGGTAAGTTTCTTGTTTTGGTTTTGCACAACACGATGTTTCATCATATTCCCAATGTGTGCTTCAATCATGGCTATTTTCAGAATTGGAAACTGTAGTGAAAATAAACAGTTATTAATATAGTTACTAAGTTTATCGGAAAATAAGAAATAACTTTTCTGAGCTAATTATGATTCATTTTTTTTCCTATTTATGGCTTTCTCTTCCAAGTTACTAAAAGGTTGTGATCAAGATTAAGAGATTTCCTGGCTTTTATGTGGCCTTTGAAATAATTCTCTTAAAAGTTGGGTTGCTATGAATTTGGACAATTCATACTCGTATAGATTATCTCTTGGTTAAGATCTGAATATTTAATAACCTGTCAACCTGTATTATTCCAGCTTCCCCCAGCTGCTTATGAAATGCCATAAATTATAGAATAAAGCATCTGCATTCACTGACATTGATTTTACATTTTTCTGATTTTTGAGCCTCACAATCCTCAAGCAAAGGCATCCAGTTACTGGGAAATCACGAAATGTGACATCCCAACAGACACAGAAAATTGCCGAGTAACCTATGGCACACAATAAAAGGACTGAAGCTGCATTGTACAAGAAGCACTGATTCTATATTATTTGGAAAGAATGAATGAATATGAAATGGGTATAGATTTCTCTCACATATTTGATGAAGACAAAGGAAAAGATACATGAACTTATTTTGGCTAAGCAGATCATGTTTGAAAAAACTAGCTTAATATATGTACAATGGTATATTTTTAAATAGGTTGTATTCACTTAATTTGTTATTAGACTTTATGTTAATTAATAATTACATTAAAAATATTTACTCTCCACAGATATTTAGTGAAACTAAATGTGCAACTTTCTAATAAACAACATGTTTGCCTTTTAAACAAATGTGCAGTAATTTATTTTTTTAAGTTAGCAGTCTTTTAAAACTCTTAATTTATTGAAGGAACAGTGTATCATAATATTACACAGGTGTAAGGCGTGTATCATCATGAATCAGCAGCTGTATATAATCCATCCATCTCATCTAGTTTTCAGTTTACTGGAACTTTAATTAGTCACATAACTTTCAAAACAAGGTTCTTTCAATTACTGCATACATTTAAAATAAGGTGACTAATGATAATAAGTTCCAGTAAATTGAAAACTAGATGAGATGGGTGGATTCTTTTCAGAAAATGAGAAATATATTGATTGAAAGAGAGGAAGAAACTATGAAAAGAAAAAAATCAAAGAAGAAATTGAAAACATAGTCAGTAAGCCATTCCTAAGATTTCAGTAGATTTCCAAATTCTACAGATAATCAGGGAAAACATAATTCTCTTATAAAGATAAATAGAAGTTAGATAGGTAATAAAGTAGATAACTCATAAAATAGTATCAAATAATTTCATCAGCATAATAAAAGAATAATCATTTTTAGACCTAAGAAGAGTTTACGTAGCAAAGTGTGAATCGACATTAAGAGATGCATTAATGTAATTCACTTCATTAAATATTCAAACGAGGAAAACTCATGATCATCTCAAAAGATTTTTTTAATCTGATAGAACTCAAAATTTTAAACTTTTTATTAAGGAAAATGTGCAAACATACATAAAAGAGGCTAATATAACAACCCCTATATATTAATGGCACAACTTCAACAACTGTCAGCTTTTTGTTTTTCTTTAATAAAGTTTTATTGAAAATTTTAGCTTTCTGTCAGGAAGCTAAGCCATGAGGGAAGGACAAGAGAAAGGAGTTCCCTCCAGATGGTAGGACAGGTAACCTGTGGACCAGGCTGGGTTCTGAGTGCTTTGCCCAGACCTGAGTTGAGTAGCTTCTCGAGGTTTTTATAGTGAGTAAAGATTAGAATCTGCCAGTTGGGCCTCAGAATTGAGTGGCCTCCCAAGACTTCCACCCTCTCTTCTTAGATTCCTCATCTACTGTGTTAAGCAATGCGTTTCATCTTTTGGGCCTGTCTTCCTCCCGTATCTGTGCGAAGCCAGTCATATTCTCCTGTCACCTATCTCTCTGTTGGGTCAGCCCAAAGGGAACTCCTATGGTAGCTTTTGTGTGGAAAATGTTCCTTTTGTAGACGTTTCTGTGATGTCTCCAGTGAATGTAACGTCTGTATTTGTCTCCTTTACTAAACTCTGAATGTCTGAGCACATGTGCTGGTAACTCTGCCCCCTCCCCTGTTGTCCCCGTTGCAGCCCATGGGATCAGAAAGCGCAGAGATGCAAAAGCAGCAGATGTCTACCGCCCAGGAGACGTCAAGCTCCACCCCTGGCCAGCAAGCAGTGGGAAACCGAGGGTCCAATGCCTGCTGCTTCTGCTGGTGCTGCTGCTGTAGCTGTTCTTGGTAAGGCTTGTTATCATTATTATTTGTTGTTGTTATTACTGTTACTGTTATGATGATGATGATGATGCTCCTAATTGGGAACTGGTACCCTAAATAGTGCCAGCATATAATTCACTCAACCAGTGTTTATTTTTTAACTACTGGATGCCTCACACTGATCTGGTTTCTGTGAAGAACAGCAAACCATAATGAGGCTTCTTCCTAGCACTCAAGGGACTTAGATTAAAATTCCTGACATCAGGTTAACATATGTTTAACAACTAAAGAAACATCTAAGGAAGTTGATCAAATATGAATATCTGGGCATAAACAATGCCAAGATGGTTAGAAAAGAGTGAACTCAGAGCAATATACATAGTAACAAAGGCTTTATGGAGGAGTTAGAATTTAAGATGGGTCTTGAAGTTTAGGGGTATGAAGCAGAAAGAGCCTGAATTTTGTCTTCAGATGCTTGTTTTATTAATTTTGTTTTTAATGAAGAGAAACGTCAAAATATATGATTCACAGAGGGAAAAAATATAAAAATATAGGCTAACTTGCTGGTAAAGAAAATACACAATCATTGCTTTAAAAAAAGATTCACAACTTGAATTTTAAACATCCTTAACCATTTGAGTCAATACAGAGGTCTGGAAATATGTGTGTGATTTACACTTAGAAATCACAAGAATATTAGGGTACATTTGTGAAATTGGATATGAAAAGTACTTAATGTCAACCAAATGTGTGCATAACTTTTGGCAACGAAATTATTATAAATGTATGTGACTTGACTACAAGTTGGATCAAGACCTCATTATCCAGTGGCGAAAAAAAGAACTGTGATATAGAATAATTAGAATTGGAGTGGAACAGGGCCAGTTGGGGGTTGAAAATGAAATGTCTAGAGAAGTTTAGTCTGCTTTTGCTTGACTGAGGTAATTTTAATTTCCAAGAAGTTCTAATCTGGTGAATGGGGCCCAGTAAAATGACACTCCAAGGACAGATGGAACGTCATGAAGTTAGATGGACTATCCAGTCAAGACAGAACCCCAGAGAGCAAGTGGGAATATAGGGGTGACAGAACTGGCAAGTGTTAAGCAGTCTGACATTCAGAGCAAGACTTCTGCTCCTAGGAGGAGGAATTTAGAGCATTCACATGGAACTGAAGAAGAGACATGAGTTGGTACTCCCTAATCACATGGGTGTCCAGGACTCACTTAGACAGGATGTTAACCAACAATGAAGAGACTGTAGTCAGACCCGTCCTCCACTCTTTCACTCTGTTAATCGATTTCAGAGAAAGTTCATGAATAGAAGGGATTGTGGTATAGTTGTACAATGCAATACCTTCTAGCATTTAAATCCATGTACTAGAGGAAAAAAGTGAACTGTAAAGCAAGACATGTGTTCAATAACATTTGTACATATACAAAGCTTGAAAATAAGTGTATTTATGTGTTTCTATTTATAATTTATATAAAATTACATAAGTGTATGTATATTATAATGCATAAGTATATATTAGTATGACATAATTTATTTATACATAGAGTAACATAACTATTAATGACAATGATAACAAATTAAGGATGATGCGCTTCTCTGGGGGTAGAGAGAAGGCAAAGTGAAATAGGAAGAATTCCACAGTTAACTTCAACTGTTTTAATATTTCATTTCCTTGATTTTACTTTCTCAGCATGCTTTTGAGATTTATCCATATTTACAGTACAAAGTAGAGTCTATTTTCAAGAAAGTCAAATGGCAATAAATTTCCTAAGCTCTTTAATTATCTTTCTCAAAATTCTGCTTCAAGGTCTTCTGGCATTTCATTTTATAAAAGAAGTCATACATATTTTTGATCCCTTGAAAAGAAACTGCTTCCTCTCTGGAAGAAAGAACAATATTTTCTTCTTTATAACTAAAAATATACCAAAATATATCTACTCGTGGATCTTTTACTAGATACTTCTAAAACATGGTATACAACTATTTTCACTTCTATCAAGATTTTCTTGTTCTACTGCAAAAATAACAAAACACTGGTTAAAAATAAACATAAAATATACTTTTATGAAACCCATTCTGTCTTTAAGGAGTATTCCTACTTTTAAAAAAGACATGGAGAACAATTCTAAAGCTTAAATAAATAATGCATTATTTAATATACAATATAATTTCTGGTTCTCTTAGGAATCTTGTGTCAAATCATCCTTTCCTTTTCTCTTTGCTTTCAACACTCACCATGTAGTCATATATTCTGCTTACAAAAGAAGCGTAGGAAATCAGATGGTATTAATGATCTTAAAGAGAGAACATCATCCTGATGCCTCTCAAGTTTGTTTTGGTTTTGTTTCTGTTTTAAGAAACCATATTTACTGTAACTTTTTAGCAATAATTCAAGAATTCCTGCATTTTTAATGGCTTTGCATTTAAAGAAAAGTAGAGCTACATACACACAAAATTACTGAAAATTACTAAAGATTCATAAGGCAGAAGTGCTGAAAATAGAGTGAAAGACATAAACTTGGGTAAAGAGTATTAATAAATACATGAAAAGATGTACAGTGTCATTAACAAAATGCAAATCCCAACCCACAATGAGATACTACTTTATATCTACTTAAATGTCTACAATAAAAAAGACAAAAAATAACAATGTTGGCAAGGATGCAGAGAGATTAGTTCTCTCAAAAATTGCAGGTAGGAATGTAAAATGATGAGATTGCTTTGAAAAACAATATGGAACTGAGTTCCTCAAAATGTCAAAAATAGAGTTACTACATGATAGTATTTATACTTCTAGGTATCTACCCAAGAGAAATAAAAACAGACATTCATATAAAAACTTGAACATGACCATTCAGTTAAATTATTCATAATAGCCATAAAGTGCAAAAAATCTGAATGTGCATCGACTAAGGAAAGGATAACAAATTGTGGTACAGCTCTAAAAAGGAATATCACTCAGCCACATAAAAGAATGAACTACTAATACATGCTACAACATGAATGAACCTTAAAAAGATGTCAAATGAAGGAAACCAGACACAAAAGATGATTCAGAATAGACGACTCTGCAGAGATGGGAAATAAATTAGTATATACCTGGACTGGTGGAGATGGGAAATGGGTGATGACTGACTGCAAACAGTTATGGGGCTTTTGGGCAGGTGATGAAATGTTCTGAAATTAGATTGTAGTGATGGTTTTAAAAACTTGAGATTATGCTAAAAACCACTGAAATGTAGATTTTAAATGAGTAACTATGATATATGAACAATATAAATTTGGTAAGAAAATAATAGCTTTCATATTACAAACAATAACCAATTGAAAGATGAGATGAAAGTGAAAATTCCCTTTAAAATAGCAAACATTTAGAATAAGTTGACCAAGAAATGTTATCGAATGTATTTAAGGCTTTTTAAACCTTTTGAAAGATAAAAGTAGAAGATTTAGATTGTAAAATTCCTGGTCTTCTCTAATATTTTGTATGTGTGTCTGTAAGTATATAGAATCTCCATTTTTGACTGACAACAGTCTGGAGAATGTATGCTTTGTTCCCAAGGTGCAGGAAATGAAATGAAAAACCAAAATGTTCCTGATAACCTTTCTTTATTACTACTTTCTAATGAGTATACTTTTATGAAACATTATTACTCTAAGTGATTTAATACTTTTTACCTTCCCTCAGTAAGTACAGATCACAGTTATAAATGTAATTTATTTTGCTAATATTTTGTCGTACTTTTTTATTTTGCTTTTCTTAAGAAAAAAATCAGTGCTTTATTTTTTCAAGAGAAAAAATCTACTCAATGACCTTAGAGTCTCTTTAAAATATTTGTAAGAAAACAGTTTACTTAATATAGAATGACCTCAACTGCATGTAAAAAAATCTTCTTTCATGCAGTCTCACTGTTAGAAACCAAGAAGAACAGAGGCCCAGGAGGATATCTCAGGAAATCAGAAGAGAAGACCTGCCCAGCTGTGAAGAAAGGTGAAATCTAGTGTTATTTATATTTTCTTCTTGAGGCATCATTGGTTGATAATAATAAATCTTTGTTATTTTGAGCTCCCTAAATTGACAAAAGTGTCAACATTTCATGCATTTATGTCTCAACAGAACATGTAATTGCTCTAGCTGTAATTTAATAATATTAAATCATAATGTAACATCCCAATTGCACTTTTGAAGAATTTCTTTTCCATTTTTAATTTCAAAATTACTTTTGATTCATTGTATGAAAAGGAGAAATACAGTTCCATTATTAATCTAATCATGGCTGATCACAAATATAAACTGATGCTTCTTAGCAAAACATATGCTATTATTTTATTTTTTATTTACTATACTTTTTAAAATAAAAGGCCATACTGAAATACACAAATATGATTTTGAGGAAAGTTTTAGTCATTTTTTTCTTAATTATAAATTTATACTTTAGTTTTAAAAATCTTACATGTTGATAAAAAGTTGTAGGAAAAATAACAAATTGCTTTCCATAATGTCAGATTTTAAAGCTGTCTTTTTTACTATTGTTTTATGTTCAATTAACTATTCTTATATCTATGTAATTAAAAAATATTGGAAAAATATCCTAAAAGCATTATTCAAATAGATCTTATATAATAAATTGCTCATTTTGAGGGAAAAAAATAAGTAGCATAAAAGGTTACTTAAATATTTTTCTTTGTTATTTATCTTACTTGATTTTACTCAACTTTTTTTCAAAGTTTTGCATGCCAAATCTTCGATAATTGGACATGTCCAGTGGCTAAGCAGTTTAGTCTGCAGTCTCCACCACAATCCACATAAAACTCAAGGATTTGGGTTTACATCCCAACCAAAATGAACTAAATAAAATAAGATAAATAAAAGTTCTTCTGTCTCCTCTCTCTCCCTGCCTACCCACATCTTATCTTTAAAAGAAAAATAGGAAAGTCCAAGTACCAATATGTTGGCAACACAGGATGAGAGGGAACAAACAAGATGAACAACTAAAGAAATAAATGAGTCTTCCTTCTTCTTCCTCTCTCTTCCTGCCTGCTTATTTGTCTTCATTTCCTTTTTGCCTACTTTTTGCCTCCAAAACAAAAACAAAATTAATTTATGAGTTTTTTCCAAACAGCTTTAATAATACACAAAAGCTTTAATTTTTAAGACTGTTAATGTCCAGAACCAGAATGCATTAATCCAGCCCTGGCTGACCCTTCCTGCTAGTGTAATCATGGACACTTTACTTAGTAGTCACATTCTGCCTCAGTTCCCTTCTCTGTAAATAGGACTACTAATAGCTTCTTGTGGCAAAGTCAAAGAAGGGGAATGTTGAGTAAGACCAGGGAAATACTGAGAATAGAGTCTGGCAAAAAGCAAGTGTTCAGTATATGGTGGCAATTATTTGTTTTCAGTCATATCCCAGTAATAATCTAAAACTCTTTATCTTACTTGATGCCTTTTGCTTCCAATTCTCTTTAGATATCAATATTATTATTTACATTTGCCTCATATATATTTGCTTCTATTTGTTTTTAATTTTTAGAAACATTTTCTGTTTCATAAAAACATGATTTCTTGGTTCAAATTGAGTCTCTTTAAATAGAAAATTAGAATTAAATTATATTTGGTCAATTATCTTGAGGATTACTGATATGTCTGCTCTTTTAGCATATTCTTTGCTTGTAATATCTCCTAATTATTTCCTTTTTGCTATCTAAACTGTGCTTTTAGGCTCTTCAGTATTATGAAAAGTATGTATTCTTTTTTCAAAAAAATTTACTACCTTAAGTTTTGAAAATGATTCTTTAATGTATATTTCTTAAATTGACAGGAGTAAAAAGTTATCTTTTGAATCTTCATACTAAAGAACTATAAATAAGCATACCTTAAATAAGCCTCATCGATGTAATTAGCCTTTCTAAAAATACAAGGATTTTATGTAAATTATTTTGTTATTTTTGAATATCTTTTAAAACATAGATTCTTTCAAAACTGATTTTCCTAGTTATTACACTTTATATTTCCCTATGGTATACTTTCCTTCATGATGTAAAGTTCAGATGCCTACTATTAACTTTAGTTGTTTCAAATTCAAAACAATACAAAAGTTTTACAATAGAAACTCAGTCTTTCTCTTATTCCAATCCCACCTGAATCTCCAGTTGTAACTGCCATCAAATATAGTCCCAAAAGTGCACCCTGGTGACCTAGTGGTCTAGTACACCCTTGGCTCACTCCACATGCATCCTAAGGTCCCAGGTTCAAGACCTGGGGCTAAGGAGTAGGGGTGTGGGAGCAAATAAGATGAACAGCTAAATAAAATGTTTCTTCTTCCTCTCTCTTCCTGCCTACTTACCTTCACTCCTGCCTGCATCTTTCCTTTTAAAATAATAATAGCCTCTGAAATATTTAAATCAAGTTAAAAAGATAGAATCACAAAAATGAGCAAGCAGAATTCGACTATCAAAAATGTCCAGGACGGGGGAGCCTTGTTGCTCAGGTGACTTAGGCAGCTAAACTGCAGACCACATAAAGCCCAAGGACCTGGGCTGAGGGAAACAGGACAAAAATGTCCAGGACTGTGAAGCTTTACATAGTTTTGCTACATGTCACCATGGGAGATACTGAGCAAATTATGCATGTACAGTTTAGCCCTCTACTTCCACCTCATCCTGGGCGAGAGGAACCAGGGTGATGCTTTTTTTTTTTTCCCAAAGGAAAGGTGCAGGCAGGAATGAAGGTGAACAGAGACAGAGAGGCAAGAGAGAAGGAAATACTTTTATTTTTATTCAGTTGTTCATCCTGATAGTTCCCCTGGCCCTGTGTCAATAATGTGACTGTGCCTGGTGGAATTAACCATTAAGCCACCAGGATACACTGTTGCTGTCTCATTTTTTCTTGATTTTTTTTTTTTTTTGAGACTAAAGTCAATACCTTTCTTAAGGCCAGAAATCTGAAATCAAGGTGTCTGCTTTCTGATAGCTCTGGGGAGAAACTTCCTTGTCTCTTCCACTTTCTTGATGGCATTCTTTGGCTTATAGTTACATCATGCTAGTCACATGATCATATTTTCCACATGTTATCTTCACATCGTTTTGTCTCTAAGTGTATGTATCTGTGTCCAAATTCCCTTTTATAAGAATGCTCGTCATACAGGATTAGAGCTCACCCAAAACCTCATCTTAATTTTGTTAAATCTGCAAAAAACGTATTTCCAAACAAGGCTACATCCCAAGGTACTTGGAATGGGAATTTCAACATCTTCATTTGGGGACATAATTCAACCCACACCACCTTCCTACAAAATAAACACTGGATACACTTTGGGTTTTTTCTGAATTGACATTTTATTGATAATCACATATATTTACATATTTTTAGAACAATATTAACAAATATTTTGCAAATATTGGTCCATTGATCCACAACATTAGAATTCTCAGCTTCCCTTAAATTTTCAGCAATTCTAATGCTCCTGGATTACCACAGACTGATCACTGTTCACTGTTTTTTTAATGCTTCATGCAGTGGGAGGTATTGAATATCATAAGTAGATCTCATTCCCACGCTGACAGAGTAATTTGCGCAACCTCTTAACAGAGCTTGCAATCTCTGAGTCTACTTAATGACTGAGCTACAGTCCATCTTTTCCAATTAAAATATCTGTATTTTAATTGATAGTATATTTTCTCTAAGTTTTTCTTTTTTTTTTTTTTTTTTTCAGGTACAGTATTCTTCTCCAGGTTCACTTCTGCCATCATAAGAAGTCTGTCTTCTGTTATCTATCATCATGATCATTTATCACCACACTGTTATGCAATCCCTAATCCATACACCTATCTTCCCTCATCTTCTCTCAAATCTTTGAGGGTCCATTCAGTTTTACAGATCAGTTCCACAGATCAGCTCCACAAAATGCCAGTAATTGATCATTCCACAGTTATACAAGTTTTGTATAAATACTCAAATGTCTAAAAGGCCAGCGTAACAGTGACAATAAAACCAGATGAAGATAGTGTAAGAATGGAAAATTAGAAATTACTCCTACTTAGGAACTCTGACCACATACAATATGGATGATTCTCAGACACTTAATGTTGAGTGAAAAAAACAAGTTACAGACAATAATATATAGAGTCATTTATACAGTTAAAAACAACTAAAAATATATTCTTCAGGGATACATACATTAAAAGTGGGAAAAGATAACAAGAATGATTAATAAACAGAAGTGTTTTCTGCCCTCAGTATAATTAAAGTATAAGTAAAAAAAATGAAAACAGGTGAATTTCTAGAAATTAACAGTAAACTATCAGAAAGAGAATTCAAGAAAACAATCCCATTTATCAATGAATGAAAAGATAAAATATCTGGTAATAAATACAGCCAAGGAAGTGAAAGACCTGGACACTGAAAACTACAAAATTAAACTGAAATTTCCACATAAGTAGAGTGGTATTCTGCACTCATGGATTGGAAAGATTAATATTATTTAAAATGTCCATATTATCCAAAGCAATCTACAAATTTTGAAAAAGTTGCTATGAAAATTCCAATGACATTTTTCACAGAAATAAATGAGTCTAAAATTTGTATGGAACCACAAAAGACTCAGAGTTGCCAAAACAATCTTTAAGTAAAATAATTATTTTTACATTTATTTTAGAGGAAGCAGTCAGGAATGAAAGCAAGCAGGCAGAAGCATTTCATCCATCCATTTAGTTGTTCATATTGGTTGTCTACCTCAGTCCCAGGTGACAAACCCAGGTCCTTGGGTTTTTATGTGGACTACGCCACCTGGAGCCATAAATTTAACTGCCAAGTCATCAGGATACAATCTTGAAAAAGAAAAAGTTGAAAGCATCACACGCCCTGATTTCAAACTATATTACAAAGCTGTAGTAATCAAAAGAGTGCGGCATTGGCATATTAACAGACACAAAGATCAAAGGAACAGAAACTAGAACACAACAATAAATTCACACATTAATGGTCAATTAAGTATGATAAATAAGTCAAGAATATACAATGGAGAAAGTCTCTTCCATGAGTGGTGTTCAAAAAACTGGACAGCCACATGCAAAAAAAAGAAATTAGACTACTATCTCACACCAAACACCCCCCACTCCCTGCAAAAAAACTCTCAAAATATATTAAAGGCTTGAATGTAAAACTTAAAACCACAAAACTACTAGAAGAAAACACCGTAGGCAACAAGCCATTTGACATTGGTCTTGGCAATGATTGTTTAGATATGACTTCAAAAAAAGGGACCAAAAGTGAAAATAAACAAAAGGGACTATAGCAGACTACAAAGCTTCTGCATAGGAAAAGAAACATTCAAGAAAATAAAAAGACCACCTACTGAATGGGAGAAAATATTTGTAAATCATATATCTGACATCAGGTTAATAGCCAATATATATATATTTTTTTAAAACTCTATAACTCCACAGCAAAACAAACAAAAACCACAATCCAAATAAAAAAGGCCACAGAATCTGAATCTTATTTTGCCAAAGAAGACATAGGAAAGGCCAACAGACATGTGAAAAGATTTTCAATATGTCTATTCATCAGGAAAATTCAAATCAAAGCCACAGTGAGATAGGTCTTCACTCCTGTGAGGAGACAGACATAACAGATATGGGTAAGGATGTGAAGAAAAGGGAATCCTCATTGTACTGTTGCTAGGATGTAAATTGGTGCAGCTGCTATGGAAAACAGTATAGCATTTCCTCCAAAAGGTAAAAACAGAACTACCATGTGATCCAGAAATCTCACTTCTGAGTATTTATCTGAAGGAAATAAAAGCACATATTTAAAAATTTATCTGTAGCTTCATGTTTATTACAGCACACTTTACAATCTCCCAGTTATGGAAACATAAGTGCTCATTGTTGGATGAATGGATAAAGAAAATGTGGTATATACAATGGAATAACATTCAGCTATAATAAAAAATAAAATCTTGACACTTCCAATAACATGGATGGAATCTGAGGGCTGAAATAAGTCAGAGAAAGACAAATACCCATGATCTCCCTTAGGTGGTATGTTAAAAAACAAAATAAGGAGTAATGGGTAAAGAAGGTCAAAAGTTAAAAACTTCCAGTTATAAAATAAATAAGTTGTGGAGTTGTAATGATGTAATTTTCAGCATGATGACTATAGATAATAATATTGTATCATTATTTGAAAGTTGCTAGGAATATAGATCTTAAAAGCTCTCATCACAAGAAAAAAATTTTGATACTATGTCTGGTGAGGAATATTAACTAGACTTACTTTGGCGACCATTAACCATTGTATACAAACACCAAATCATTATATTGTATACTTATAAGTAATGCTCGATGCCATTATACTTCAATTTTTTTTAAATGAAAAAAATCCAGAGGAATTAAGTAAGTAATAATAAACAAAAAAAGGATAAGCCCAAGTTAAGTATCATGGTTGCCCCATTGCAGGCATCAGGAGAGCACATAGAAGTAGCAACAACGTTAATGCCACTGTTAGTAATGGCCTGGTTCTCAAGGTTCATTGTGAAGTCCTCAGTACTCATTTTGCCATCTTTCAAAACTTGCATTATATAACATGCTTTCCTCTTTCTCAAATATCAAAAAATTTTTAAAAACACCAAATAAACACTACTCATTGCTATTGTGGAACTTAGGATAGTCAAATCTGATTTAGTTCTGTCACAGGTGACTTTGGAGTTTGGGGACCGGTAGAAATTTTTACATAAAAATATTTTTTTTAATTTGCCAGGATGTGCCTAATATAAACAAGTATGTTTTTAGCAGTTATTCTAGCATTTTGGGTTGCAAGCATCATGTCATCCAGCTAAACAAAAAAGTACCATGTTGACATGTTTTTGCCAAAGGTTTAGGAAATGAGAAAAGCTCTTCCCTTCCTAAGAGGACCTACAGGCACATTTTCATTCTCAGAGGGGAACAGGATATATTTCAAGGGATGAGATTGAAATTAACTACCAATAACATAGTTCCTTTTGCCCTTTTCTTATGGTCTCCACGAAGCCCAAGTCCTACTCTGGAAGAAGTCAACGCCTGGGCTCAGTCATTCGACAAATTAATGCTCACTCCGGCGGGAAGAAATGCTTTCCGTGAATTTCTGCGAACAGAGTTCAGTGAAGAAAATATGCTTTTCTGGATGGCATGTGAGGAACTGAAAAAAGAAGCTAATAAAAACATTATTGAAGAGAAAGCAAGGATAATATATGAAGACTACATTTCTATTCTTTCTCCTAAAGAGGTATGTACCCAAGGTTTTCTGCCAGGAGGCCATTGGTAAAATTAACCCCTTCAGTGTTGTTGGGTCCTATTTGCCTGCCACAGTGACAGTTACTTCAAAATATAGAAAATTACTCCACCCACTACTAGTCACAGTATTTAAACCCTTTTGATTGGGTTCCTGTCCATAAATGGGTTCTAATACCCCCTCAAATCTGTGAAAGATTTCATGAATTTTTCTAGAATAAGTATGCATAACTTTCATCAGATTCTCCAGAAGGGAAATCTATTCACTTTCCTGTTAACACTGATTAAAATTATTACATTCTTTGAACACTTCTTTAAAATAAAATTGCCCTTTTGTTCTCAGCACTTTTTATAGGTAGCTTTATATAATAGCATTACTAATATGATACTACAGAGATTTTGTCCTTTTTTATGTCAAAGAAGTTATCAGCTGAGTTACCATCAAGTTACCATCTTTCAGTTTTTGTTCTTTCAAATCTAAAAGCTAGTTGGTTTCAAAATAAAGTGCATTGTAGGTCTAGTTACAAAACCATGTGTTATTTCCTAACATGTGCCACTAAGAACATAAAGTTAATAAAACAGGCTTTCTCCTGTCAGGGAGCTCACACAAAAGGAGACAGGCAGGAATGGGGACCCCTGGCACGACACGTCAGTTTTCACATGCCGGTGGAGTGAGCCAGCAACAGTGGGCTGAGCTGGGAATGAGGAGGAGGAACTGGGGGAGGTCATAGATGAACCAAGGGTAATGAAAAGAGAAATACAATAAACACAAGATGAATGAAGGTCTATCCCAGATGCTAGGACTAGATGGGCCAAGATTAAAGTACACAGTTGCATCAACAGGGAGATAATAGTTCAGTATGACTTAAGTGTCAGTTGCTCACCAAACTTTTAGGGCTGGTGGCAAGAGGAGCGTTTAGAAAAGATGATCTAATAGCAGTGAGAGATTTGGGAGCCATCCTGAGGTTTTCTGATTTCTATCTTTGAAGCTCTTGGATTTTAGCTTGGTAATATCATCAAATGTGGACATGGGAAAGACTAACATTGCAGCAGAATGGGCTCAGAGAAGATTAGAAGCAGAGGACAGTTAAAAGACTAATTCAGTCCAAACAGACATGATGAAGGCCTAACTAGAACAGAAACTAGAAAAAAAGGGCTTCATTTGTGGTGAATGCCAAAGTCACCAGTAACTCGTGCATGTCCTGTTTGTGCAGATGGAGAATTGGCTCACTGAAATTGTTTGACAGGCTGGGGTGTACACTTCGAAGACAGGATTCCGATGAAACTTCAGTTTCATTGTAAAGCTGGGAGATACTCAACTGATGACTGTATGAGTAGAGTTCAGAAAATTATTTCCATTTTGGATTAATAAAACAAGCAAATTTTGGTTTTTAATATATTACTTCCACATATTTTTCTTTTACTTGATTTTCCTTTTATTAAATATTTTTCTTATTGTTGTTTGTTTTTGCCCTTTTGTTTTTACTTTCCTTGGCCATGGGTCTCAAACCCGGTTGTGGCCTACACCTAGCCTCTGAGCCACAGAAGTGTGCCAATTGTCCTATTTTTTTAAGCCAAGATTTTTCATCACTGTCTTTTAAAACATTATACAACAACCTTTAGCAAATGTATGAAGCAAAACTGATATAAAAATATTTCTCTTTACTCCCAAGCATAAGCATTTATATTACTTGAAATGTGAAATCTTGAAAATGTTAACAGCATAGACTTTGGGGTCAGACTCACTTGGGTCTGAATCGTATTTCTCTCTTATTGGCTACAAAACTAGGAGGTGTGTTTGAACCTTTTTCCAACCTCAGAGTACATATCCTCCAATACATAAAGGGTACATCTCATAACTTTGGGGGAATTCAAGGTGAAGTGGGGTCCCATTCAGCACCTGGCAGGATAGGTACACCCTAGACACCACTTTTATTCCCTCCTTTGTTGGCTCCTTGCTCCTTGAGCCCATTCTGTATTCACTCATCTTGAGAAGACACTATCCCCACTGAACACCTGTAGCAATGTTCATGAGATTACATAATGAAACAACTCAATTTGTGCCTTATTGTGAACTAGGATATTTTTATGCTTCTATAGCAATTCTTAGTCCAATTCTCTAACAAGAGCAGGAGCTTTCATCCTTTCAAATTCTGTCCTTTGAGTCAACATGGATGGATCTAGAGGGGATTGTGCTAAGTGAAGTATGTTGAAAGAAGAAAGATACCAGTTGATCTCACTCACAGGTGGCTGAATGTCAATAGACAAAGGAACACACAACAAAAGTAACAAACTAGCCTTTGAACACTGGCAATAAAACTGAGATTACCAATAGGGAATGGGATGGGATTGTGTTTTTGTGGTAAGTGGTGGCGGGGCCCACTGGGCAATAGTGAAGAACTCTTTGTAATTTGGTGGAGGGTGGGGTGTGTTAATATACATCTGAGGAGTGGGGAACCTACACATATTGCACTTATGAGCTTTATTTGTAAAACAAAGTTACCTCTATAAAATACTATTTTAAGAAAAGGTCAGGAATGCTCATCCTTTAATCCAATAGTAAGAAATGAGTCCTGCTCTTTGTGCCAGCGCTGTGTGCCTGTGCACTGGGCACTTATATTCAGTGAGCTTCTAGGAGAAGATTGCCCAACAGTGAGTGCTGCCATGGGGATGGGGGCTCAAGGAGCTAGGAGCCAACAAAGGAGGGAACTTGACTTGCTTCCTCCATTCAGATGTTTGGGAAAGACCTCCCAGAATTGGGAGAGTGATATCCAAACTAAGACCAAAAGACTTAAGCCAGGCAGAGGGGAAAATATTGCCTAGACAGAAGGAACACAGACAAGCCAATTCTAGCTTCACCTTCTTTCTTTTAAAATTAGCGAGTGAAGCAGTGAGATACAGGTAGCACACTAGTGGAAGGGATCATAAAGTGCCTTGTAAATTCAAATTCAGAATTGTAAGCTTTGGATTTGATTCTAAGCACTGAAGCCAATATAAGCGCTGCAGCTAGAGTGTCAGGATGGGACTTGTGATTTAGAAAGATCCCCCTGGATGAGCTGTGGAATGGTTTGAAGAGGCACTAGATTGATGTAGGAGACTAGTTGGGAGGTTGCTGAACAAATCGAGCAGAAAACGGTGCAAGGGTCTTGTCAAACAAAAAAGAGGTCAACAGATTCAAACTGCTAAAGACAGGATCACCAGGCTTATTACAGAGTATAGAGCCAGAGGGAAAATTAAGAATGAGGACTCTGAAATGTGTTAAAAATAAATTATTCCATTTCTTCACAAGTTATACAAGAAATCTAGAGATACTGGTAATGTTTTGAATGTATCTGGTTGAGTTTCCCATAGTGGGTTGGGGGTGGGGGCGGGGATTAGTTCTGGAGGGTAGATGCATCTGAATAGATCACTAAAAGCCATATTTAATGATTTAGCTAACCATGTTTTCAGCTTTATATTTAACAATAACACGTGCACTGCATGGCCTAGTGGTGTCAAGATGGTCCAACTGAGGGTGTTCAATCAGGGGAGATGTGTAAATTCCTTTTTGTAGTTTTGGTCAGTGGTCTTCTTTGGCATCCTAAGGGAAGGTCTGAGTCCAGTAGTTGCTCTGGTGTCTGGGACAGTCTTGTCTAGGATGAGCAAAACATTAGAGTAAGAAGAGTTTAGCAACCTATGATGAATTCTAAACAGTCTTAAAAAATTCTCATTAACTCCTTACCAACTACCATCATCCGCATCTCCACTTTATGGATGAATCCATGAGAACACAGTTGACTTTGCCTCAGGCCCCACAACTAAGCAGCAGCAAAACTGGGATTTCAGTATGGGTCCCTTCTATGGTGCTTAAGTCAGCTTCCACTTCACCAGCCAGCCTGGCACTCATTCCCAAAAATCTGTGACTGTTCCAGATGCTTGCCTAGGACCCCCAGGTTTTAGCCCTGCTTATTAGGAAATTAGTAAGAGGTAACTTATGAACATCGCCTTTTTTCTTCAACAGCCATAGTACTCATTTGAATAAAACAAAACAATACGGTTTTCTAAAGCAATGTAAATAAACCCTAGTAGCATTATCTAGAATTTGTGAAAATTACAGATTATTAGGCCCTTCTCAGACCTAGTGAGGCAGAAACCCTACGGGGGAGAAGGGGTGGGGCACCAATCTTTCCAGAGGCTTCTAACTGAATTTTTGAGAATCCTTATTCATTATGTGCTCAGTTTCTTTTAGGGCACTTTAGTTTCTTAGATGACCTTGCTTGGTTTGGGATTTCTAAAAAACAAAACGAGCTATCGGAGTTTTAGATGGATTTCCAAAGAGAAGCATATCTAATACAACTCTTGTTTTTATTGACAGGTCAGCTTAGACTCCCGAGTAAGAGAAATCATCAACAGGAATATGGTGGAGCCATCCCAACACATATTCGATGATGCACAACTTCAAATTTACACCTTAATGCACAGAGACTCATATCCTAGATTCATGAACTCTGCTCTCTATAAGGATTTGCTTCAGTCCTTATCTGAGAAAACAGCTGAAGCATAGAATGTTATCAAGAATATTTATTATTGATAAAATAATAAAAGAACTCAAGGACTACATCTAGTACAGGGAACTTAGAGGTAGTAGTATCTTCTGCTGGAATAATAACTTGGACCATTTTAATAGATGCTTCTTTCTACAGATGGCTATATATTCAGTGTTAAAATGCAGCCACCTCTAGTGATACTTTTGGAAAAAATGGGGTATGGCTGTTTTAGAAACATAGTATATTTACATTTATAATACCAGTAGCATGTTTTTAATGGCACAAGATATGCTAGAAGGTCCCCACTGCCTGGAGCATGTCCATACACTGGGGTAAACAGGATCGCCTATGTTTTGCATGAGTTCTCTCAAAGACAAGACATTCAAGTGTTTCTCAGCTACTCCCTCCTCCTGTCAAGTCAGTTTTGAATATTTCACTTAGCAGTGCCATTACAGGACCCAAGTACCCATTTTATAAAGATTTGACCACTACTTGTAAAAACGGTATTCTACTTTGTCTTAGAAAATATGTATGTTGATACATATATGTGTGTGTATCTATACATGGTTATACATGTGCTTTTACATGGATCAGTCTTAACTGGTAAAAGCAGTGCTCGTAAAATTATTTTTGTTGAAACATTACCATTACTTTATAACCAGAATCTGCCAACCTAAAGAATTTTTAAGTTCACAATTTAGTCGTTTTCACAGCAAAATTTTCAAATAAGCCTATTTCCATTTTTATTATTGAAAGAAATATGGGCATTTTCACTCTCAATAATAAAGCCTCAAGCTTTATCTCAATCTTTCTTTTACAGGTAAATATTTGGTAAATATAAAATCAAGAAATCAGGGAGACATGCAAGGTTATCTTTCAGCTCCCAGATTAGGATTTTGCCTCTAGATCCCACTACTTTTATTATTACAAATGGATAACTTTATAGCTTGCATGTAAAATTACTGGTTTGTATACCTAATCCATCCTGAAGAAACCCATCACCACAATGAGAAGGAAAGACACCCACAATCTGGATTGTTTTGAGTAGCATCTTAGAAATTAACTTGCAAGAGGCTCTTACTATACTTCAGCCCTCTCTCACCAGGTTCTCAGCCTGAAATTCCATAGTTAAGCTCCTCACCCACATTCTCAGTAAACCATCTCCTACTTTACCACGAACACTGTGTCCCTAATCCTGTCAACTTCCTATAAAACCTGTAAAGTGTATAGATCCGCATCTCATCTTGCCTCCTTTAGTCCCGTACCAGAGTGTGTGTCCCTTCCTCCTTACCAAGGTGTCAATCCTTTATGTGTGCTTCTGAGTTCCTATCCTATGATCACCTATTCATTAAGCAAAGAGGATATATAACTGTGATTGACATAAACTCTGCCCTCTAGTAGTTTTACATTCAAGTAAGGAAAACTTATGTCCATGGCAGCCCCAGTATAGCGTAGTAATTATTGTAACAGGGAAGAACTGAGCTAAGGAAGTCTTGAAGGGCTAGAGAAAGATTTTGGCAGAGATGACACCAAAGCTAAAACCTAGAAAGAGTGTGTTTGTTGGGGAAGGGGGTATAGGGAAGGTATTCTTAATTGCAGCAATGAGTCCAGTGTGAGGAAGCAGAAGACATATAAAAGATGTTAAGAAATCAGCTGGATGGAGCACCAGCGTAGTGGAGAGTGTACGATGGGGTGTATTTGGAATTTTTCAGCCCACACATGAATGGTATTTGTCCAGATAGCTAAAGCATGAAGCGCTGAGGGTACATCCTTTCAAGAAACAGAGAAACAGAGCTCCCAAAGATTTAGGATTCACCTCAATACAGGTAGAAAGAAGGTCAGGGACAAGTGGACGATATAAGTCACATGAAAGGGTATATTTCAGGAAGACTGTACACAGTGGTAAGTTAAATTCTTACCTAGAACTTTGCTCCTTTGCTTTCCCATACCACTCGTATTGGCAACTTCACATTGACGTTTTCCTATCCATAAGCATCCTTGGATTCCCCAATTAAAAACAAATCTGCATTACCTGTTGACTCTTCTCCCTTTTTCATCAGATTTTTCATAGAAGTCCATTCTTGCAATCTTCATTCACTCCTCTAACCATGACAGTGCACCAAGCTGCTCTCCCGACATAATCGGTGATGCCTTATCTTAAACACTTGTTTATGAGGTGGCCTCCATTTTCTCCCACCTCTACCCTACCCTTCCCAGGCAACAGAACACAGCAGCTAAGGATTGGGCTCTGGAGCTACTTTCTGACTTTTCCACTTAGTGGTATTTATAGCCTTTTGGGGTTTGTCTCCTCTTCTACAGAGACAAGGCTATTAATGGTACCTTTTCCCTAGCGTTGCCATGAGGATTAAAACAGATCCATGTAAAATATCCTAAGCATCTTCTACATGTTAGTTACTGCTATTATCACTTATCCACTAAGTGCCAAAGTTCCTAAGGTTCGGGCTTTGCCTCCCTTTTCATGGTAATCTATATGCTCTCCTTTGGTCCTCATATGCCTTCACATTATTTAGCTACCAGAGGACGCATGGCTACCGAATCAGGATTCATTCTACACTTCAGAATCAACTGCCAGTTGGACGTCTCTACTTGCATATCCCACAGATAAGTGAACCTGTTGTCTGAACTTTGTATTTTGTCTTTCTGTTTAAAGCAGCAAAACACAAAAAGAAAAAATGAGAAGGGGTTGGGGTGGGAATGAGATGATAAACTCCCTCCACCACATGAATCCAACGTCTGTCCCTTTTGATTCTTATCCCACTGCCTCCTAGCACCCTAGTCCAGGCCAGGCCTTGTCTGTATTATCATCACCCAGCCTGTCACCTAGGCTCTTGACTCATCCCTCTTTCTCCTCCCAATCATCAAGCTGGGTTGATTTTACCATGTAAGTATTCCTCAAGTGTTTGTTCTTCTGAGTCCCTTTCTCTCTCATCTGCCTATATTATTTGAGTTTCCTAACTGATTTTTCTGCACCCACCTCAGCCATTCAAATTCATCTTTCAAAAAGTCATAAGGTGATGTGTCTCACATACAAATCTGGTTGTCGCCTTCCCTTCACTCCTTAAAATCTTTGGTAGCTCCTGATTGCCTAGAGTACAAATACCAAAGTCTTTGCATGGTGTATAATTAAGGGCCTCTAAAGCTGAGCTACTGATTTTCTAGCCATGTTTTAGACTGTAGAATACACACACACACTACATATATGTATATATACACATATATATAGTGGCATATTTGCCACTTCATACTTTCATAACTTCTCATGAAAAGCTGGTTTCTGTTACCCCTTAGCCCTTCTCCAAACTACTACCTTTCACTCATCTAACTCCTATTATTCCTTTAAAATTTACCTCAAACTATTACTTCCTATAAAAAGCCATACCTGACCTCTAAGTCATACTTTCACTATGTTGTGTGCCATTCTTTAAGAATATCCCACACAAATATTAAAATCTGAGTAATCAAATTATCTATTTATACAGCCTTTCCTATTTGATTATAAGTTCCAGGAACATTGAAAATACACCTTATCCATCATTTATAAACAATATCTACCTTAGAACAATAACCATTAAATGGTTATAAAACTGGAGAGTTACAGTAAGGAAACTGAATTTCCCATAGCTATAATATAAAAATTCCATTACAAGTTTGTTTCACAATATGTAATGTCTCAAAGATATCACAACCCATATGACGAGTGCTCGCTACAACTACAGGCCAATTCAGTGTGTAAAATTGTGCTGCCACATGTATGTATATAAATGTATCCAGAAGTTTATACCTAACGTGTCCTAAAAATTCAATGCAATTTCCAAAGTTTTTAGTAAAATGACAAGCTAATTTTGTTGGAATGGATGATTCTCCATTTGGAAAAATATATAAGCAAGTATAAATTCCAAATCATTTAAAAATAAAAACATTTTAAAAGAAAATTTAAGAATGTTGGAAGAAAATACAGACAATATTTTTATAATATCAGATGGAAAGTCTTCACAAGCAAAACATAAAATTTAGAATTCATAAAAGAAAATACTGTTATTTGATATTTAAACATTTTAAAAAATCTGTACTACAAAAGACATAATCAAAATTGAAACACAAAACAAGTTGTACAACAGATTAAAGATTACCATGCAGAATGTGTTAGGAGTGCCTACAAATTAGTAAGACAATTAACTGTGTACACAAAAAAAGGGAATACAATAAAAACAGAATTAACAGAAGAAATCAACTGGCTAATACATAAAGATGAGCACAATAAATGCAAAAAAAAATCATATGAACACAAAACAATGTAGTGGTTACCATTTTCCCCTAGATTTGCTAAAATCAAAAGGATTAATAATACCCAATATTAGCAAAGGTGTCAAGAAATGTATATCCTGTTAACAGGTGGGTAAACAAGTATGAATTTAGAAAGCAATCTGCTAATACTTAACTGAATTTGCAAATCCATTAGCTAAGCAGTTAAAACTAAGAATCTACCTGACAAACAAAACATCAAAATAAAACAAACCCACAAAACAAAAACAACTACCCACAGGGTAATAGCTTAAAAGGGGACTGGTACATAATGTGGGGACAGCATAACTTAAAATCTTTAGGGCAGAATGCATTTATAGGAGAAAATTAACTGGAAAAATCTGAGACTTCTAAGAGCAAGGACCCCACCTCAGCAACTTGGGCCTAGGACACACACAAATTTGAGCCAGGTAATCTGGACACACCCATGAAGAGGCACCCACCACTCATATACAAGAATCCATCTTGCCTGTGTGTGTGTGATGCAGACAGCGCGGGTGGTAGACACACGTGTGCATTCCCCGCATGTAAACTTCCTGGCTCACCGGGAGCTTAAGACTCACTGATTCTGTTGTGATCCTAACCAAATGACTCTACGATTTCTTTCTGGATGGACCCAGCACTTCATCAGTGTGTCTCAGCTCATCCTTACCCACATCAGTATATATCCATAGATTGCTCTATGGTGAAAATGTGATACCTCTATATCCAATAGCAGGGAATGGTCTAAGGTATACAAATGAAAAAGCAAGTTAGGATATACATATAATGTGTGCTCATTTAACGGTTAATGGTCATTCTGAAAAAAATTCCCCTCAGTGACTGAGCTGGGTACTGTTATTATTATTTAGTCCTTACCCACAATCCTACAAGGTAGGGTAATGGTGCTCTTTGTAGTTCAGAAAAAGAGCTGAAGCACCTTGTGTAAGCTGGTTAGACAGTAAGAGGCAGAGACAAGGGAGCCAGATGGGATCTAAGCAAGACTCCATTATCCCAAGTGCAGGCCAGAAAAGCTCCTTTCAGAGAAGAGGGTGGAGCAATCAGTCCTATGCTGGCGGGGAGAGAGGTTTTTAAGGGCAAGTTTCAGCAAGCTGGTGGGGTGGGGGTGGAGTCCTGGTAAGGCCAACAGGTGTACTTTTGATAGCAGGGTAGGATACCTTAACAGGAGGATCTGTCCTTGACTTTGATAAACGGGAGGGGTTGAACAGCATCTGCTCGTTTCAAACTACAAATGGTTCCATTTTTCATGCTTGGTTGGAAAGTGACAACTTTTGGTTTTTTGTTTTCTTGTCTCCTCTCTCTCGGTCAGTCTCACAGATGGCAAGATAGATTTGAATCTGAAGCCATCAAAACCCATGCTCTTAAAAACTATGCAATGCCAATTATTTAGGAAAAAATGGATAGCTCAGTGTGAGCACATGCCCAGTAAATAAAGAAAATTAGAGCTGGAAGACCATTTTCTCTAGTTCATAATTGTGACCATGAAGATAGCTGACTGGTGCAAACAAAGATCATTCCATTCTACCCCACAGGAAATTGGAAACTCACAGGAAATTGGAAGCACTCCATCAAGAGAAGTTCCTGCTAGCTCCTGCTAAGGGGGGGATGCAGGGCGGCAGGCGGGGGGTGGGGGATGGGGCACTACAGCTGTTCTATTGGTTAGGTACTTCCTAGAACTTCCACCCTGACCCCAGGGCTTGTTTACCTCCTTTGCAGGAACTGCTGCTCCTCTGGAGGACAGGTATTTTCAGGAGATTGTGCTTTGCTATGAGCAGATCCCTACTCTCTCCCTTGTGACTCTGGGGGAAACTTCTGCATTCCCTGCCCCAACTCCAACCCTGTAGGCTGGACTCTGAGGCCTCAGGAGACTCTAAAGCTCAATCCTGACAAGCACAGAGATCACACAAATGAAGAAAGCACAGCACAGCAGTCTACAACAACCAGGACTGTATTTGTGCAACTGTGCACCCAACACGTTTACACCAGGGAAGCCTAACCCAGAGAAATAAATTCACAGCGTGGACTATAGTTAACAGGATTTTATATCTGAAGGTTACTTAAGAGTAAATCTTCTAAGTTCCCATCACAAGAAAAATGTGTAGTGATGGATCTTAACTAAAATATTGTACATTATATTTTTATATTACTTATATTATGTATTTACTTAACTCAAATATTAATCCAAAACAATTTAGGAATTTTTGGCTTTTATTAGTGCGTGTCACAGAAACCTATCTCGAACTAGTTTAAACACAAAGGAAACTGATTGGCTTTCATGAGCAGTAAGTCCAGGTAATTCAAACATGGCTAAATCCAAACATTCAATGTCATCAAGACCATCTCTCCATTTCTAGTTCCCTCATCTTATCACATCACAGGGTCTCCGCACACTGTAGGCCAAATGATACAGGGAGTCCTAGGTGCAGTTCCTTCTGGTTAGCAATACCAGTAGAAATAGTGTTTCCCTCACCTTTCTTATAGTAATCCCAAGGAAGGAGCCTGTGGTAATGTTGCAAATGTGAGTGACAGACCCACTAGGTCATATGAAGTTCCCTAAATGAATCAGAAGATATTTGGGAAGTAATGCCAAAAAGACGAAACCTATAGTTGTACCATTCCATTCCAACTGTTTTTTTTTTGCCTTTTTTTACTGTTTAATATACTAGCAATATGTTCAAATGTCATTATTACAAAAATGACTTAGAAATATATTGCAAATTATGTTTAAGGGTTTTTTTAATAAAAAAAACTTTTCTTTCAAAGTAGCTCAGTCATCCAATTAGGCTAAATCAGCAGGACTATATGGCATGTCACAGTCATTAAGGAAAAAAATAATAATTGGCTATCTTTTTATAGCACCTAGAGAGGAACCAGAAGAAGGTAAGCCACTTGAGGTAGTCATCTGTGTTTTCATTTTCCACGCACCAGTTGGATAAACAAGTGAAAGAGCACTCGTGTCAATTTGGGAAAAAAGTTTCAATTAATAATGAAACAGTTGCATCACTCTGCAGAATTAAAGTACCAAAAGAGGTCTCTTAAGTCTCTAGTTTATTACAGTTCTTCCTTTAAAGTTGGAGTCTAGCGCACCCTGGTGGAGTCGCAGTTGGATGCAGTCCACAACATTCAAGGTTCTGGACTGGGAGGGAAAGGGGAAGCAGCAGGAACAACCAAAACAAGCAACTAAATAAAATAATAAAATGCTTCTTCCCCCCTCTCTCTTCCTGCCTCTGCTCACCTTCAATCCTGCCTGTACCCTTCCTTTAAAATAAAATAAAAATAAGGTTATGAGTCTAAAACACTGCTAACTAGTTTTCTATCCTCCTCCTGCAGGTCCTCAACCTGTGAAACACCTTTACACCTGTTCAATCAAGAAATGTATTGCAATGATGAAAACGTGATCAAGAAAAACAATTTCATAAGCACCTACGATGAAAAAACATTCTTCTAGGGGCTGAATATACTTCTAGGGGCAGTGCGCAAGTTTCTTTAAAAAAAAAAAAAGGGACTAAGTTAAATCTATTATCTAATAAAGTCAAGTGATTGTATTTTTCCAATACACTTCTCTATCACTTCATTTTACTTAAGCTTTCTTCAGCATAACTGTTAGTACTTTGCTTATTTTTAAAACTGACATTACATCTCCCTCTAGAATATTCCATTCTTGAGTGGCTGATTTTCTATCAGTAATTGGGGCAGGGAGTGGAGATTCCAAATCATACCTTACAGTTTGAGAAGGAAATTGAATTCAAACCCCCAAAGCACACTTGGACCTTTAAGATCATCATGTACATATAAAATTCAAAGTATAGCCAATAATTTCTTTTGCTGTCTTAATACTTTATACATACTTCTATTCGTAAGGTTTATATAAATTTTGATGTTTGGGTATATATTAATACTTCAGAACTTTCGCCATGGCTTCATAAAACTTATAAAACAATGCTCATTACGTCTCAGGTGAGCAAGAAAACCAAGACAATTATTTTTCTTTTCCCAGGATGTTTCTTCAAAAATTGCCACTACATTATGCCCAATTTAATACTCTTATCTGTTCATTTAACTTTGTCCTGGAAAAGGACATCAAATATTTCCCTTAATAACATTTACTTCCAGTTCTTTATACCAGCTAGAATTTTTCAGTTGTTAAATCTCAGTACTTGTTCTCTCATATTACTTGTATTAAATGCACACATGCTGGTGTACCTGTTCTCAGAACCACCCTCCACCAGGGGTCTAAGAGACAAGAGAACAAGTTCTATCCTACTGCTTCACACTAGTTTTTACTTAAAATGAGGCAGGCGTTATCAGAAAACACCTTAGGTAGTTGAGAGAGAAATTTTTAAACAAAAGATAAAGCAAGCTTCAGTGTCTAAATAAAATGACAAAATGTGATAGAAGTTTAATAAAAAGGAAGTTTATTGAATTACAAATATTAAAATGGATCACTTAGTTTAAAAGTGGGACTAATTTTAATTTCATTCTTAAATTCATTCTTTCAAAAATGCACTTTACTTTTTAAATGATAAAAAGAAAAAGTTAATCTGTGAACTGACAAAGAGACAGGATAGTATTGATGGGCCAGTTCTTATATACGGGGTATTAACATAGACATTTAAAAGTTGTTTTTTCCATATTACATCAAATTTATTTGAATAAGAAATGGGAAAAAGGAGAGAAGGGGAGTACAAAGCATGTACTGAGGTCTTTCTATAGATGTTTGATAGAATATAGATGTAGCATAATAATGTGGACTTTTAAGATATGCTGGAACAAGTCCACCCTAAGGGAACTATGTGAAAATTATTTTTTCTTATTCCTAACAAAACTAATGGCACACACTTAAAAAGGAAAACTTATAAGAGCTGTACTGTAAAATGAATTACATTATAGTCTATATATTCAGTTGTTCAACAACCTCATTCCTTCTATAACAGAAAAAGTCAACAAATTACTTAGGACAAAATATTTTCTATCAACCTCCATATGGAAAGACCACAGCTATTAATGATTTACATAGTCCTCAAACATAATCCTTAGTATAGATTTCTAAATTAAAATCGTCATGAACTGTTTACAACTACACTATACTAAAATACTAACATTTTCTTTCCAGTCTATCTTCCTACAAGGGAAAAAATGGCCAGAAACTTCAATTAGTTGCTTGTGCTGGGAATTATGAAAAGCCTACTAAACTACAATAGTGTTCTGTAAAACTGAAATAAACTACAAAGTCAAAAAGGTAAATAAACAACAAAACCAAACTGATTTGAATAAAGTCATGTTTTCAAAAGTAAACTCTATTAAGAATAATAAACATGTACAAGAAATTACAAGAAATGATGATCACAGTTAGTTACAGACGCAAAATAATATCTAATTATCCCACTCGTCAACATAATAATTAAAATCAATTTCATAAGCTAGTTCAAATATTATGTACAATTTAGGTAAGCTGGTCAAGTATTATCTGAATACACACCATGTTTGATAAACTTAAATTACCTTTGCTCCGTCTTTCATATTTGTAGGTATATACCAAAATGGGGGGAAAATATGTAACTTCTATTTATGTATTAACTGAGAAGAGCAACATTTTTTTTTTTCTTTTCAACTGTAAAAAAGTTAGGACATATTTCTCTTTAAGAAGAAAAAAAAAGTAAAAAATAAACTGCCAAAAGTTTAATTGATAAAAGTTTAATATCAACTTACTTATAAAAAAGAAAAAATGTTTTAAGACAGATACCATACAAATTATATGGTCTCCCTAAGTGATTAGAAACTACCAGACATATTTAAAGGAAGGGATGCTATGTCAAAAGACTAACCCAAGGGATGTATGTTACTTTAAAAATCTGATATGCAGGAAACTAGTTGCTTGGCCTAGCTTTAAAGCTAATTACAAAATCCATTTTCTTACTGGTCCACTTTGCCAATTCTTCCAATTCAACAGAACTGTCAAAAAAGAAGAAATACTTTGTGAGACCTTTAAATACAATGGAGTGTTACCCCTCACCCATTTAACAAAACATAACACTTTTTATTACACTAAAGAAAAAGAAGCATTCCTTAAAAAGATGCTCTATTTTCAGAAAGACATTAATAGTCACCTGCAATAAATGTTTGACTTTTCCAGGACAGTAGACACTATTTCAAGAAGAGTTATCTTAAATACCAGTCACCTTTTCAGCTCAGAGTTAAATCTTTAGATGTAATAAAAATGGATACTAGCCTTAACCCTTAAAATAGGGTCCAGGGTCAAAGTCCCACACCGTATTTATGGAGAATATTTGTGTCTGGCTTTTAATTCACTTCAAATTTTCAGAAAATGCCTTAATCTATGTGAATAACTCAATAAGTAATAGACTGAAAAGTCGAAATAAGTATCACTTTAAATAAAGAATCTTGTACAAACTTCAGAAAAACTAAGAAAATAGTATTTTTGGAACACCAACAATTATCAAGCACTTTAAATATATTATTAACTCCTCACCACAACTTGTAATGTACCTATTATTATCTACATTTAATATATACAGAAATTACAACTACTCAGTAATTAGAAATGGAAAAGGAGTTCAAAATCAGTTTGGCTCTGAAGGCTACATTCCTAATAATATGTAAGCTCTATACTCCTAATATCCCTGTATCAACTAACAATAAAAATGATCTTAGCACTGATGTATAATTCTTCCCTCAATTTTAAATTATAGTCTTGTGACTTACAAAAATCACTAAAAAATAAATTATTCAAATTAATATAAAATTGCCTTTTTGGAGTTAATTCAAGAGCACACAAGTAATATGAAGGCTCAGTAGAAAACCTACCAAATCATAACAGTGCTCATCTGTAATTCTTAAAGACTAAAATCATTGGGCTGCATTTCAACAAGGCATTTTTCCAGAGTCAAAATCTGAAAATGAAGACACCTAACACACATGGCACAGATTTTCTAGAAATATAAAAGTCAAAGCAATTGAATACAAATATGTATATAACAGGACTGCACTACAGTAATTACACATTTAAAGGCTGATTCATTTGTTATTCCGGCACCAACAATATGAAGGTGGTTAAAATTAAATCAACCATCTTATTTCTAATAGGATAAAAAATACTATATTCCATCACAAAAGACTTTCAGAATACTAAACAGAATGAAAATAGATCTAGGTAGACTTAGGATAAGATGTGAAGAAATCATTCTGTTATAAATAAGTAAAACATGAATTTAAGAATATGCCATACCTTCCATCGATTTCCACATTCATTACAGACAACAAATGTTGTCATTGGTTCATCAGCACTACGAGTTTGTACCTGCAGCCAAGTAAAGTGAAGAAATACTATTTTTCACAGTATTACAAAGAGTTCTACCTAAATAAGAACATTTTACATGAAGATATAATAATCACAATAAAGTATATAAGAGCCTAAAACAAGTTCAAATAAGATAAAAAATAGCAAAATAAGCACACATTTCCAAATTCATTTTTCTAAGTCCTTCTTTGGTTGTCTTTTTATTTTTCATTTATCCCAGGTAAGTGGTAAAATTAAAGTGATACATTAAATTATCCTTTTTATAAATAGCTAGTAAATATGGAAAAATACTCATCACTAACAAGCAAAGAAATGCTATTAGATATGCAAATTTTCTCTTACAAATTAGCAAAGATGCAAAAATTAAGAACTGTCCATTATGACAAATATAACCACAACCTTTCTAAATTAGGCAGCAATAAACATTCATTCTCTGTGAACTACATTCACAAAAAAAACCACATTCTTTGTGAATATGATACCTGATCTTTTCTAAGATGGTACTTATAAATATGAATAACAATCTATACACTGCTCAACATTACTAATCATCAGGGAAGTAAAAATCAAAAACACAATGAAATCTCTCCTCACACCTGTTAGGCTATTCAAAAGATGACAAATAACAAATACTGGTGAGGATGTGGAGAAAAGGAAACTTTACATACTGTTAATAGCAATATAAGCTGGTACAGCTGTAATGAAAATAGTATAGAGGCTCCTCAAAAAACTTAAAATATGATATAGCAATCCTACTTCTGGGTATAGATATGAAGGAAATGAAAACAAAGAGATAGCTTCATGTTCATTGCGGCATTATTCCCAATAGCCAAGAAAACAGCCTATATGTCCTTCAATGGATGAATGGATAAAAGGTAAATACACAATGGAATACTATTCAGTCATTAAAAAAAAAAAATATTCTGCCATTTGCAACATGGATAAACCTGTAGGGTGCTATAGTAAGTGAAATACATCAGACAGAGAAATATTACAGCTTCACTAATACTGAATCTTCAAAAAGAAAAGCTGATTTCATAGAAACAGAATACGATGACAGTTGTCAGGGACTATGGAAAGAGAGGAATGGGAAGATGTAGGTCCAAGGGTACAAAATTTCTCTTATAAAACAAGTTCACAAAATCTAAAGTACAGAATTGAAGAATGGTGACTAGTACAGTCAGAGGGTAAATATTAAATATTCTCACGACATAAGAAAAGTTAACTTTATGAGATGATGGATTTATTAATTACATGATTTTGGTAATTAGTCTACTACATACATATACATCAAATCATCATGCCATATACTTTAAATATATAAAATTATTTTTCAATTGCTTCTTGATAAGTTGGGGGGGAGATCTGTTTACAAGGATACTTGATGAGCATAAATTTAAAATAGCAAACACTGGAAACAACTATCCAATAGTGACTTATGATGGACTATTACAGTTATGAATATAAATACAAAGTTAATTTTAGCCAATTAAGAGGAAAATGTTTACATTACAGTAAGTAAAAAGAAATATCTGAAACAGTTTTTACAGCATTTAACTGCAACGAGGTTTAGAAAAAGTCCACAAAACATTATAGGCACCAAAATATTGATCACTATTCTTGCTGGATGGCAATTTAGTAGGTAGTTTTAAATTTATTTTCATATTGTATTATTATATTTTAAAAATCTAATATAATGTGATCCAGCAATCTCATTGCTGAGTATTTACTCAAAAAGAATGAAAGTAGAGTCTCAAAAAGGTACTGTACACTCCACTGAAAGCAGTATTATTCACAATAGCCAACAGATAGAAGAAACCCAGTATCCATTAATGGATGGATAAACAAAATATAGTATACTAGATTATTTCGCCTTAAAAATAAACGAAATTCTGACATATGCTACCATATGAATGAACCTTAATTGATAATATACTAAGTAAAATAAGCCAATCCAAAAAACAGACAAATACAATATGACTCCACTTATCCATCTGACTACTTAGAGCAGTCAAATTTAGAGACAGAAATAGAATGGTAGTTCCAGAAGCTAGGGTAAAGTAGGAATGGGGAGTTGTTGTTTAACAAGTATAGAGTTTCAGTTTTGCAAGAAGAAAAGAGTTCTGGAGATTGGTGCAACATTATGAATGTAAAGCTCTGAAGTATATACTTAAAAAATTGATAAAGTGGTAAATTTTAGTTTGTGTATTTTATGACAACTATTCTTTTAATTAAAAACACTTAGAAGAGGAAAATGAGGAAACTTCATAAGAGTCAAGATGGTGACCTGGTTAGAGCATGTTAGGTCTCATCTCCACAGATCAACTAGAAATCACCTATTTTTCAGACACACACTAGGGAAGGGCGTGTCCAGAAACTGCAGAGACAGCCACAGCAATCACCACCACCACAAGATTGGTGAAAGTGTCGGGGTTCAGAGCTGCAAGGCAGATTTGGGACTCCCAGCCTCAGTGGGGGAAAAAGGGCAGCAATGGAGGCAGTAAAACCTCAGGAAGAACTGGGTCTCCCAGGACTTGCTCTGTAAGCAGCAGAGAGCTAGCCCAGCAGGACCAGGACACAGAGGTGGAGGAGATTCTTGACGCAGGTGGAAGAAGGACAAGTACCCTGTAATATGAGCTGGCGCTCCTGGGGGTACTTTACATAGGATGCTTCCATAACCAGAAGGCAACCAGGGGAATCACCCACCTCCTTCCCCTCTCACCATGTTGCCACGGAGTCACAGGACCCGTCCACTTGAAATCCCGCCCCCAGGATTAAAAGAAGAGAGTCTTCCAGAACGGAGTAAGAGTCAAAGCTACCCACTAGCAATGCCCTGTTGGTGGAGGCAGAAGTGTAGCCTGTTTACTGACTGTGGGCCAGTGACAGGTGGTTTTACCATTTAGACCAAGGATAATGGGAAAAAGCACTGCAACCCCCACACAAACTCCAACCCCATAGTCTGAACTCTAGGCTCCAATGCAGGGTTCACTTAAGAAGTTTAACAAACCAAACCATTGGTGAAAACACAAAACTCAAAAAATCCCAGGGTTCAAATCAAAATCCAGTCTTCTTTGGTGCAAGTGACTATCTTACAAAAGCCAACACTGCAGGGAAGTCTAACACACAAAGCAATAAATAGAGTGAAGACACAGAGAAATGTACGCAAATGACGAAACAACAACAAAAATCCCAAGGGAAAATCTAATACAACAGACATGTGCAAACTACCTGAGAAAGAATTTGGGGCAATAGTGATATACTCCTGGAAACCAAGAAAACAAAAGAGGAAGAAAAAGAGAACAACAAAAAAGAGAGAGAAGAGAAGATGAAGCAAGATGTCAAAGAAACAATGAAAACGATAGCTGAATGAGGCCTCTGATACAATCAGCAAGCTAGAAGATAGGGCAGAGGAATACTCTCAAATAAACCAGCAAAAAGGAATAAAGAATGAAAAGAAACAAAGCACTTCCAACCTATGGATAACATCAAAAAGAACAACATTTGCATCATTCGCAGAGATTTATGCATCCCCATGTTTAGTGTAGCCCTATTCATAATAGCTAAGAACTAGAAACAACCTAAGTGCCCACTGCCAGATAAATGGATAAAGAAGATGTGGTACATATACACAATGGAATATTACACAACCCTTAAAAGAAATGAAATCCTGTCATTTGAGTCAATGTGGATGACCTAGAGGGAATTATGGCAAGTGAAATAAGTCAAAAGAAGAAAGATACTAGATGCTCTCACTCTTAGGTGGAATGTGAATAAACAAAATAAAGGAACAAGGGTGCCCTGGTGGAGCAGCAGTTAGGTCAGTCACCTCCAAAGGAGCAAGCCACACACCACTGGGTTAGAGTCCTGGGCCAGGAAGGGGAGGAGGTGGGGGGTGGGAGGTGAGCAACAAGTGTGGACAACTAAGCAAAAAATAAAGACGTTTCTTCCACCTCTCAAAAAAAAAAGAAAAAAAAGAAACAAAGGAGCAAATGAAACAAAACCAACTCTTGGACACTGGTAACAGAACTGAGGTTATCAATAGGAAATGGTATGGGGGCACCAGGAGTGGTGGTGGGGCTCACTGGACAACAGTGAAAAATTCTTGGTGATTTGGTGGAAGGTAAGGTGAGCTGATATGCATGTGAGTAATGGGGAAACGGAACATATGGGGAACCCACACATATCAGTTTAATTTAAAAAACAAAGTTACTGTAACAAAATACTTAAAAATAATAAGCTAATGATTTTTTAAATTCTACCTACATAAAACTAAAGGCTTCTACAGTTCTTCAGTGAAGATCATTACTAGAACCAAAGGCCTCAAGGACAGAAAGGTTATTTCTTTAAACTATATATTCCTGAATAAAGAAGACAAAGTATTATTAAACTTAAAAGCTTTCTTTAATTAAGCTATGGAGAAGGGAAAAATGGACAAAGGCAAGAATCTAAATAAAAACATTACATTGTGAATTAAGTATATTTAAATTTAATACGAGATAATGAAATTCAAGTATAACACCACTTCGAAGATCAGAAGCTTCATTATACCATCAGCTGTTAACAAGACTTCTAAAAACTCAGGAAGCTGTAGATACAGCAAAATCAGTCTTCAAATAGCATTCTACTTACTTAAGGTCTTCTGCAAAGAAATGGTTTGAAAAAAATCCTCCTATATTTTACGTATACTTAATAATGCTATCTAGAGTTTAAGAGTAGGGAGATGTGAAGAAGTTTTGCTCTCTGGAAAAAGTTTTATCTCCTGTGGGTACACGTTAACCAAGAATCACACCAAGTCTTTTATATCTGGCTGCCAACAACTTTGGAAGTTTCTAGAGAGAAATATTTTATTCTAAGATAATCATACTGAGTTCACCTCTAGACTGGGTTCTGTTAAAGGAAATGTCACTCTTTTATCTTTGCGATTTAAATATAATTATGCAATCATTCACCCCTACTTTGCTTTAAAGACGTTTTGGGCCTGCCCTGGTAGAGTAGTGGTTGGGTGCAGTCCACACACACACACCAAGTTCCTGGGTTCACATCCTAAGACCAACGGGAACAATGAAGATGAACAACTAAATAAAATGCTTCTTTCTCTTCTCTCTTCCTGCCTGCTTGCCTCTAGTTGCTTTCATTCCTGCCTGTAACTTTCATTAAAAATAAAAATGTAGTTTTGACTTTTAAATATCTTTCTATATATACTTATTATTTAGTATGTGGAATTTTTAGGACAGATTTTGTATTACTGTGATTTTCTGATTAAAAGAAAGTAGAGCAATTCAAACTCAGAATTTTCTGAGACCACTTTCATAATATGTTAATAAAACATTTTTAAAAATTAATGTAAGGGAACATTGTATTGTGGTATTATAAAAGTTCAAAGGGGCTATCACTGTAAATCAACATCTATATATAATACATTAAGTTACCCACAACCACCAGTCTGTTGATGTAACATTTTAGTAACTATTAGTAGTAATACTTCTATAAAATAAGACACTGAAATATGAGATTTATAAATATGACTAAATGACAGACTTCAAAAAGTGGATTTTATGTTGGTTAAATGAAGTATACCTACAAATGGAATGTCATACATTCAAAAATATTTTTAAAGGCAGAAGTTTATATGCTACCATGTGTTTAGAAAATGGAAAAAAAAATATAATCATATTTGCATGTAAATGCATAAAACAGGAAGAAAGCCACATGACACCTAGTAATCCTGGTTTATCCCCAAGGAGGTAGCTGCAGGCAAAATGTAAAAAAAATTTTCTATTCATAATCTTTTGTACCTTTTGAATTTCAATCTTGAGAATGTAATAGCAATGAATATAATGTTTAATTCTCTGTCAGAAAACTCAATTCCCTAAATCTATTAACATGAAACATTAGTAATACATTGTTCTTTAAAGGGAATGTTTTGAGTATAGCAAATTATAGATACAGCAGAAAAAAATCTATTTGGCAAATGAAATCAAAGAGTGATTTCAAAAAGTAATTGCACATACCACCAAAATAATTATAAAGTGACTCTTTTCAGGTACTTAAGAATAAGGAAAGTTAGTGACATTATATAGGAAAATAAAAATCATCTATATGTTACAAAAAGGAATATCTAGAAACCAGGTAAGCTAAAAGCACCTACATTCCATGTGAGGAAGAGCAAAGAACTTTCCTCACTCCAGTAAAACAAAAAGAATTATAGGCTATTTGCATACTGACCAATAATGAACTGTTCATGAACTCTCAGAGAATGAATATGATCATTTTATTAAATTCTATATTTTATAAATTGTATTAATCTAGCTTCCACAGTAACAATTTCTATGTGAGTATACAAATACCAACTTATTTTCAATCAATCTGTAATTATCTTTGCTACTTGTTTTGAAACAGAAGTTGCAAGTATTCTTAATATGAAAATTAGAATATGTAAAGTCACTAACCTGTGTATAAGTACAATTCTTCTTTTTACATTTGCCACATGTGAATAAGTCAGTTTGAGTTCCACCCGTCTTAGCCATCTGATGTTCTCTGATGGCTTCTTTGGTCAAGTTCTTCCGCATCTCTTTGAGCTCATCACTAGCCATTTCCTATTGGGGATGTGGTAATACTCAGTTATATATATATATGCATTTATATTCAATGAGTTTAATAATAATAGAACCAAAATCAACATTTAGGCATGCCTTGGTGGAGTAACGATTAGGTCAATCACCTTCACAGGAACAAGCAACATACCACTGGGTTCAAGTTCTGGGTCTGGGGAAAATAACCGGTGTGAACAACTAAATAAAAACAAAATGAAAGCGTCTTCCTCCTCTCTCTTCCTGCCTCCCTGTCTGCCTGCTTGCCTTCATTCCTTCCTGGAACTTACCTTTAAAAAAAAAAAAAATTAACATTTCATGTTTTAAAAGTAAAACAATATATTTTTTTCAAAGGACTCAAAAGCTTGCCTACTTATAAATTTCTTTGAATAAATTTAAGTCTGCAGTCAGGATCTAGTTACTTTCTAAGGGCCTATAAATAACGTGATCCTGTAGCAATGAACGAGTATCCAGACTGCAGTAGATTCTCTACCATGTGCCTCCTATCCTCTTCCCCACCAGAGATCTGCCCCAACCCACTCCCCTAGCCAAAAAAAAAAGGAACCTTTGGAAGATGTCTGGTTCTGGTTTTGAGTCATGAAATGCACGGGGTAAGTAAGGCAGGGTCATCCTGTTTCAGAAGGCACAGAACTACCGAAGACTATTCCATTCCATTATTGTGGATGGTTCAAATGGAGTAACTAATGTGAAGAATCTGCCATTGGCCCAAAACAGGGCAACTTCTTCAATCATTAAAATAAGTTGGTGTAAAAAATCAATCCTCAATGTATAAATAAAAAGTTTGTGATGATACTTAAAATAGGAGAATGCACATACATGCAAAAACTGCACCAAACACCACCACTTGAAGCTAAAAGGGCACCAACTCTTCATTGTGATGAGTGTTAATTTTAGGAAAAGAATTACACTTACCCTGCCCTTCCTATTTAAGTCAGTAGGGTAAACAGAAGCCTAGTTTATACGGGAAAGTGCTTTATTTAAAAAAAAGAAAAGAAAAGAAAAAAACCAACTAGTTAACAAATGTGAAAAAAAGAAAAGAAAAAACCCAACTAGCTAACAAATGAAAAAAAAAATGACAGAATTTTAGAAATCACTATTTTGCAACCCCTAGTAAAATAACCAATTCAGACAAGTATCATCAGTGGATGAACATATTAGATAAAAAAAGTCTATTGAGAACTTAACAATGGAGAAATCATTCATTAAGTATTCAAGCCTACTGATCAATCTCTGAATGCTAAGGGTATAGCAAGAAGACATTATGTCTCCTGATACGCAGTGCAATGTGAAGCAAAAGGCACCACCCAGGAAGTAAAGGGGGTTCGGGTGGGGGTCAAATTTGTCTATAACCTAGCCTATAGGATTAGCTTCCAGTTTTATAGAAAATAGAGGACAGAAAGTAAAATATCACTATAAGGAAAAACAGACAATTCATAGTGTGGGGTACAGAAAAAAATAATTGGTTTCTTTAACATGTAGGGGCAGGGAAAGAAGAGACTGCTTTATACACATAAACACATACATGTAACATGTAGACTAAAGGGAATGTGTAGACTTTGGATCCTGATACAAAGTAAATTTGCAATTAGGGAAATAAGAATATAGAACTAGATAGATATTAGATAATACCAAGGAACTGTTATGAAAGAAAAATATTTTTTAAAAATCTCCCAAGTACATAAAGGTTAAAGGACATAATGTTTAGAATTGCTTGGAAGTAAATGAAAAAAAAAAAAAGAGCATGCTCTGGTGGCTCAGACACTAAGTCAGTGGCTGGGGTATACACCATATAAAGCCCAAAGCACCTGGATTCATGACTATGGCCAGGAAGAACAACAAAAACAAATAAATGAAATTGTTTCCTCCTTTCCTTCCTTCTTTTTAAAAGGAGCAGGAAGGAATGAAGTCAAAGAGGCAAGCAGGCAGGGAGAGGAGGAAGAAGCGCTTTGTTATTATTTATTTGTGCATCCTTGGTTGTTCCCCAGCCTAGGATGCAAGTCCAAGTCCAAGTTCTTGAGATGTATGCAACTGAACTCAGCCAGAGATGGCAGACCTAACTGATACTCCACCAGGATGCACCCTTTCTTCCTTTCTTAAAAATGCTTCTTCCTCCTCACCTTCCTTCCTTCTTTTTAAAAATTAAAAATAAATATATAACAGAGATAGATGAGAAAGGTGACAAATTCCTGGAAATACTTGAAAGTTGGGTGATGCATATATGGAATTGCACTATACTGTTTTCTACTTTGCAAATGTTTTAATTTATTTTAATGTTTTAAAAAATAACTTTTAAGAATACAAATTTTTTATTTGTTATATAGAAAGATAAATTCACTCTCTTGGCTGTTCAACAAAAAGCGAGATTGTAGACATATTAGAATTATACATTAACAACTCTGTCTATAAATAGCAAGCTATGAATTTCATTTTCACCACCACTCTCTATGCAAATTTAAGGAATACTTAGTAGATGTGATCAATTACATATGGTTTAACTATGAAGAGGTTATAGGTTAAAAAGTCTGTCTGCAAGTAGATATTAAACTCTAATTCTACATGAATCCACAACAAAATCTTTTGTTTTTAGACAATGATTTAAGTCAGTCATCCAAATATGACACAATTGTGAAAAGGACATAGTATTCATGATAACATATCCAACTAACCAGTATTTATGGAGTGAAGTGTTATTTATATAAATAGAACAGCTAATATCAATTTATTATATAGCATGTATATAATGTCTTATAATTTCATCAGGCTTGATATTATGAAATCAAATCAAGGAAACATATTCAGATATACTTACCTCTGCTGTCATTCTAGCAAATAAGTCAGGTGGAATATTCCCACATAGTACATTTTTCCTTAAATTTGGATTCTTTGCATCTTTAAGATTTGATATCCTACTTCGTACTCTATTTTTATATTTCATATCTGTATTTCTTATTTCTTGATATATAGGTACCAAGTCATTAAGGAAAAAAGGTTAAATTATAAAGACAGATCATTTTCCCCATTCTGACAAAACAAGAATTCCTAAAATTTCTAAAGCACTTCACAAAATTGTTTATAATTTAGATTAAGTTAAAAACAAGGCACTATTTCTGCTCGATTCATTGATCTATAAATAGCAAATAAGAGTAATGATACTTTTACATTATAAGCAATGCTTTCTTCTTAATGCCAGCAGAACACAAGTTAACAGGGTTTCAAAAAGTAACTCAGGTACTTAATCTGAGTAATAAAACTTTTAAAAGAGCTTAAACTTATACAAGGTTTAACTTAATCAAATATGAATTCTACCAAAGAACCCAGAGTCTCAATGACTACCCTTCTGAAGTACAGACATTTCATAGTAGTCCTAAAGGTTCTTTTCTGACTCAGCAAGAAGCTTGTTTAGCATACAGTTCTCAACAGAAAAGGTCACAACAGCTCCTTAAAGGAGCTTCCTTTCTAACAAGGTCATTTTCTCAAGCATAATAGACTCACCACCACACTGTCATCTTCTAGGTTCCCTCTATCAGAGCACTTACTATGGTGCCCAGTACAAGCAAACATTCTTCTGGGAAAATGAGCTCAGGCTATTATATAAACTTTGCTGAATTACCCCCAAATGTGAAACTCTACTGCATACTTCCTAATGTTCGTTTTCCATGCTTTTTGGCACAACTGCAGCTGAGATACAATTTGCAAGACCATAAATAAACTTCAACACCATGTACTTGACTTTTGAATCACAGGAAAACAAGAATAAAATGACATGGAAGCCCTTTCCTGCCCCATCAAAACTATACAGTCAAGACAGAAACTGAAGAATAAAACTTTGAATTCTATACAGGAAAAAAAAGTATAATTAATCTAGCAGGTAACTTAAAACAATTACGAATATATACACAAAGGATATCTTCCTCAATTTGAGATCCTAATTCTTCTTCATCAGCTCCAATAGCAATGTAGTCATCTAAACATGGACACAAAGAATTGTCAAGAATAACTAACTGTAAGACAGTAAAAGAATATTTCAACAGAGAAATTTAAATTGCATTCCTATTTCTTCAATCCCGTTTGCCTTATATAAAGAGTCCTTTTAGTATTAGCTTCATTAGAATCTGGTCTCTTCACTGCCCACTAGACTCCTCCTCCGGATTCACCTAATGTCCGCAGTGCTCCTGCATTGATGACTCCTTATCCCTTAGGAGTAGGGAAGTAATTGATCTAGCAGGCAATTCCTCATTTCACTTCATAAATTCTGTTTCCTCCAAGAGTAGAGAAAGTTACAGAAAGAACTGTCTTTCTCCTGTGACTCAGGCTTCAATGCAAAGAAACTATTCATTTCATGTGTCAATCATATACACCGACACACTCAGAAGACTCCTATCAAATATTCAAAAGGACAGAAGGAAACAAAAAGAAACTAGAAAGAAAAAAGGAAAAATTTTTTTAAAGAGACAGGAAATAAAAATAGGAAAGGCAAAGTAAGGAAAATACATCATACTAACCATAACTCAGTATAGAAAAGAACAGGGATGAATTTATGTAAGATAATATATATGCCTATAAATGAAATTTTTAAGCCAAAATTTTACATAGGAATGAATACCTTCAATTAAAGTTCCCATTATCAAAATCAAGATCTCTTTTCTACTTTAAAAAAGGTAAAAAATGGAATTAGGAATACAAAACTTACACATTGTAAGTCATACAAACAATTAATAAGACCCAAATACACTATCATTTACTCTCAATTGGGGCTAGAATAACTAGTTTAGATTAAATGTGGGAAAATAAAAAGATTTGTGGAAAATGTTTAAATTACTTTAAGTCAGGAAACATCCAAAACAGGCATACCTTATTTTATCACACTTACTTCATTGTGTTTCATAGATACTGTATTTTTTAACAAATCAAAGGTTTATAGCAACCCTGCTGTGAACTAAGTCTTCAGTATAAACTTCGGTTACCATTTCTCTAATAGCATGAACTCACTTCCTGTCTGTGTCACATTTAAATTACGTACATTATTTTTTTAGATACAATGCTACTGCTCACTTAACAAACTATAGTAGTATAAACATAACTTTTATATGTACTGCAAAAGCAAAATATCTGTGTGACTCTGTTGGATATTTTACTTTTTGTAGGAATCTGGAAATAAACCCACAATATCTCTGAGGTTTGCCTATAGTAAAAGCAATCTATTCCTTGGAAATCTATAGTAATAATCAGAGGCCGCTCATATGTTTACCCTCTCTGCCTTTAGTAATCCCCATTAGCAACAACCCCTTGATCTAAAGCAGTACGGGCAGCAATGCCATCAGTAAAATGGAAGCATGGAGGTGGGTATGATAGCGGAGGTAGACAAACAAATGAGCAAAGAAACAACATACATTAAACTTACCTCCTGTTCGGAGAGCAGCAGCAAGCATCTCCCTACACTTTAACCGTACGGAATCAGAAGTGCTTGGTGCCCGAGGAAAAGATGAAACATAAGTATCTCGAGCATTTGTATCATCCTTTCTGCTGCTTACATTGCCACTGGAGCTACTAAAATACACATAGGACATATATACCAAAAAGAAATCAGGAAAAACTCTCAAAGTAATTATCTTTATTATCACTAACAAAATTTTTTTGGCTTAAATGAGATAGTTCAGTGACTCTTACAGAGGAAAAAATTGCCTGCAGATAGATAAAAAGAATTTATAATTTTAGTAAACAGAGAAAAGTTTCATGTTTTATTTTTAATCAACTAAACATTTTACCTTGATTCTCCTCTTAAATGTTAAATGATTTTTAACAGAGAAAATATACATGTTTTATATATATAGTACATATAGTATATATACATATATACTTTATATGTATACATATATACAAAGACACTAGTCTTTGTGCTTCAGAATATATGTATGTATATATATATATATATATATATATACATATATATATGTATATATAGTACAGCTCAATACAATAAAGAGGAAAAGCAAGGGTTCTTGGTTATGAATAGAAGGGTTAGTGAATAGAAGGGTGAGGAGATAGCACAAGAGAATATGATAGCCATCGACCAAAAATAGAGGGGAAGACTTTTTTGAAAAACCCCGGTCCAATTAGAAAAGCAATGAGATTAGTACTTAAAACACAGCTTTCAAGATTAAAAATGATACATGGTGAGAAGTTGTGAAAATATAAAAATGTCTCCTAATTTCTCCCCAGAAATATTAACTCAATAAGGACAAGTAAAAATTTCCTAATCAACCTAATCATTTCAACTGCTTCTAATTAACTCCCTATAATAGATTTTCACCAAAATACTTTCTGAATAGTTTCAATTAACTTTTGTCACATTAAAGACATCAGATGCGAATACCTTTTCAAAGACTATCATTCACCTTCCATAGATCTAACTTGCTGCACTGTTAGAAGAATCTATCTCTTGCCTTCTTTCCAAAGAATAACTCACTTCAAACTACATAAATAGATGACTCAGAAAAATGGTCATTTTGCATACATTTCCTGCCTGAAGTCTTCTTTAATTTTCTCCTGTATTTGCAAGGTATTGTCTATGTCTACACATAAGTTTGTGTTATGACTTTTTTGTAGTCTCTCTGCCAGACTCAGCTTCTGAAGCACAAAGACTAGAATTTGGTCATCTATGTATTCCTACTTGTCAGTGATAAATCAATAAACAAAGTGATGTTTAAAAATCACCCTTGTGGCTCAGGCGGCTGAGACACTGGCAAATGGACCATGGAAAGTCCAAGGACCCAGGTTAGACCTGGGGCAGGAGTGAAAAGCCAAAACTAAGCAACTAAATAAACAAAGAAGCTTCTTCCTCCTTTCTCTTCCTTCTCTTGATGCTTCTTCCTGCCCTCCCTTTCTTAAAAAAAAAAAAAAAAAAAAAAAAAATCCACTTGTTAAATACTTCAGTTATATACCCTTACTTGTTTGTGCCCACAGTCAGGTGCCTGGCTCATCCCTGGAAACTGCCCAGGTATACTGATGGAGCCTTTTCCTCACTAAATTGCACTACTGATAGCCCCACTTCATACATTCTGGTGCCTCCTTTCTAAGCATTTCTTTCTGCTTAAATTCTTCTATCCATAATGTAAAGCACTTCTCAGCTGTCAAATCTCTTAGAGCTAATCTTATTTACACCTTCCTTTAAAATGACATATCAGATTCATTTCTCAAATCTTCCCAAAATATCTTTCAGGATGTTGGGGTAGGGGTCAGTGAGAGGAGATACCAATCACTTAGGTTATCAGACTTCAAACATGATAATTCCATGCTTTTGTAGATAGGTTTATCCCTAAACTTCAATTATATAAAACTGTCAAAAATATATGAAGAAGTTACTTCTTCAATATTTAAAACATGTATACACATTTAAGGCATTAAATCTGTGATTTTGAATATAAAACATTCAAAAGCATGTATTATTCATAAACTATGAATTTCTAAAATATTAGGGTCATGAAAAGCAATGGCAGACTGAATTACTCCTGATTAAAGGAAACTAAAGATATAAAATAAATACAACATGCAATCCTAGATGAAATTTTGGAAAAAACATTTTTTCCTTTGAAATAAAGACATCATCTGGGACAACTGCTGAAATAATGACTAACATCCTATAGTTGTGAAGGAAATGTTCATTTTTAGATATTGACAGCTATGTTGCGGTTATATATGAGAAAATGTCTTTACCTTATTCTGAGAAGGTACATACTGATGTAATTAGTATTTAGAGGAATAAAGGGCCTAATACACCTATTTGTTTCAAAATAAAAGTTTATGTGTATATGTATGCACATTCACATAACCTTATGCATACAGAGAGAGAGAAAACGTTGGGATAACTGGCAGGTCTCTGTACTATTATCATTTTCTAAATGTCTAGAATTATCTCAACATAGAGAAAACCAAATAATTTGTGTTAACTTATGTTTAATTCTAGCTCTAGCTAATCTCTTTTATCACCCATAAGTTAGCATTACTATAATATGACAGTGTAAGGATTACGAATAATTGTTACTAAAAAAATAAGAAGTACATTATCAATTTTGGGAAAATATAGAGAAATAAATGAAGTTAAAATTATCAGCCTAAACAAATTTAGGCTGCATCAGAATCACTTGAACCGGCTATTAAAAATGGCTTGCTGGGCCCCACCAACAAATGACAACCCCTGATTAGGTAGTTCTAGGAGAAAGCCCCAAAATTTGCTTTTCTAACAAGTTACCACATTCCCTGCTCTTCCAGAAACCTCACATGGAGAACTACTGGTCTAAAGAACAGAGGATCTGTATTTAATCTACTAGGTGTATCACCGATTACATCACTGTGTTAGATACGGCACAGTTCATTACATGTAACAGGAAAGAAGAAAAAGCAAAACTCTCTAATAATGAGGAAAATGTTGAATCCTTCTTTACTGAACTTTGTATCGTTAGTTCTTACAGCAAATAACTAAATTTGAAAGGAAGAGAGACATAAGAAGGAAAAGCAGATCTAGTCAGTCCTTCAAAAAAAAAAAATCTCAAAAAAGAAATATGGTAGAGGGAGTAACAATTTGTGTCTCTAATGAATACCTTCATTACCAATTCTCTTTGCGTTATACCAGAGATTTCATTTAATTAAACTTATCATAATGTAAGTGACTTATTTATGTAGTCTTCTTACTCCTTAATTTTTCAGAAAAGCATGTAAGAAACCTTAGAATATTTGGTAATACATTACTAATTCTGTTTGGTTAAAAAGCATAAGCTGTTCAGATCATAAAGAAGAAAGTAACAATCAAGTAAAACCATGATTTTCAACATAAAATGTTTTTCCAAGGAAAATACCTTTCTTCTCTTGCTTCAGGGCTATTCTGTGATGTAATTGCAATTTCTTTTTTTTTTTCTTCAGGGTCTTTATCAGTTGATGGTCCATCTGAAAAATTTGTTAGTGAGGAAAAACTGAAATGTTGCTAATCATCAGGATATTTACACACAACAAAAAAACTAAAATCCTAAGTTTTCAACGAGAAATAGTTTATGCAAGATATTCTATTAGCATGTGTACTTTAGTATTTTTCACTATGCATGTTCAGTCACCATTTCCAAATAAATTCCTTTATTTGCTGGGAACCATAAATTCATATGCCAAGAGGAACCTGAGAGCGAGAACAGTATATGAAGAGAAGGAAAGAGTATGGAAAAAATATCAGCCCTGTTATTTTAAAAATGAAAGTACAAAGCATATATGCAAAATTGTTTTAATAATTTTTCATAAAGTAAAAAATGTCAGGTGGCCTACATAATTTTAGGCTGTATCAGAATCACCTGAAGAACTTGCTTAAAACAGATTTCTGAGTTCCACCACCAGACTATAATTCCTGATTTGATAGTTCCAGGATAGAACAATTATTTCAGGGATAACAACATTTTCATAGAAAATACCTTGGGAAAGGCATATTGAGCACCCCCTCTATCTTATATTAATGTGTAAAGTAACAGAGCATACAAGTTTGAAGACCTGTGATGAGCAGCTACATACTGTTAAAAAGTACATAAAATAGCAGCTAGATACTGTGAAAAAGTACATAAAATAGGTTGAGCTAATACAATTATTTTAGCACGAGAAAAAAACATAATTAAATCAAAACAATCTTGAAGCTGGCGTTAAAAAAATGTATGAATCTACTGCATGAATTATCTCATTTATCTACATTCTGACCACTACATAAGTATTAAGAGATACATAAATAATTGAGTTCTCCACATCTCTCTGTATAGAATATAGAACACATTCAACCATATTTCAGTACCACCTAAGCAAATTTCAAGCATATCCTTATGCTTAATTTCCATCTCAATCCGTTCAATTCAAATCTCTGAAAGTGAAGCATGACCATCAAAAATGTTTAAAGTTCCCCAGATGACTCTAAAATGCTCCTCTCGATTAGACTCATTGATAGAGAATGGTCCAAATAAAAATTCCAGAACTGATTTTATAAAGTTTAGGGTTACCAAACCTGAAATACAATTAAAGTCACCTATGATAAAGCTTAAGTTTTACTTTCACATATTCATTTTATTGTCCTGTTACTCTCTGTAATTCACTTAGAAGGTCCCAAAGCCTAAAGATGCAATAGTATTGTTAAGGCAGAAAAGGAGATTAATGATGATATTGAAAATTATAGCAAGGGTTATGAAATATTCCGAAAGTCATAGGGCAGAAAGCATTTGACAGGTGATAATAACAATCAATACTAACTGACAAGGATCCAACACTGTCAGAGGAGTCATCACTGATCATACACACTGCTCTAGCCCAGTACAAACTGGTGCAATTCTGTCAGAAAACAGTGCAGTAAGAGATTTGAGCAGCCTTAAAATCATAGCTACTATCTAAATACAGTGTCATCATCACAACGCAGCTGAGCCAGAGAAGTGCTCCAGCTCTTCGGACTTGGACTGTCTGAGGTTAGATCCTAGGCTGATTACTCAGCGCTAAACCAACAGGGCACAAGATGCCAACCGCTCAGTGCCTCAATTTCCTCACCATAAATGGAGATTATAAAAGCACCTGGCACACCCAATTGTTGGGAGAGTAAATGTATTAATACATATCAATACTTGGCGTATCTTAAGTATTCAAAACTGTGCTACCCAATTGCAGCAGTATATCTAAAAATCTAGGTAACAATCTCAAGGAAAAGCTTTAGTAAAAAGATAAACATCGAGACATTATACAGCCATAAAGTTAAAAACAAGTCTAAAAGGCGAGTGTAGCCACCCGCTGAAATATTCTGAAACCAATAAAAATGACAGCTAGAATGAAAAAAAAATTCATTAAAAACATAGGTGTGCTGTGGTGGAGTAGGGGTTGGATACAATCCACATAGACTCCTGAGGCCAGGGAGAACAACCAAGATAAACTGAATAAAATAAATAAAATACTTCTTCCTCCACTTTTTTCCTGCCTGCTTGCCTACTCGCCTTCATTCCTGCCTATACCTTTCCTTAAAAAAAAAAAAATACTATAAATTAGCATAGCATATATACAGTGTAAGTTAAATTACAGTTGAAGCAGAATTCAAGCATCAGCAGAAAAAAGATAAGAAATGCAATGACATATTAACTGAAGGCTGTATTTACAGACAGACTTAAGGATACAGCTTCTCCAAAATAAAAATATATGTATACGGTACTCAGTCAATTTTCTATGGCTAATTTTAATTACTTTAAAATATGGAATTAGATTTAAACTTTAAATGAATTATAAAATTTAAGTTTGTTTTTAAAGGTTAGATTTTTTTTTTTAACTTTTTATTTTATAAAATTTGAAACTTGAACATGTAAGAACAGTACAAAGAACTCTACTCAGATTCCCCAAATGTTAATGTTATTACTACTATTGTCTTTGAAGTTTTAAAAGGTTCACTTTTTCTATTTTTATTTTCATATAAGGCTGATAACTTAAGAGTAACAGCTGAATCCAGGGTATGCAGCAGCACTGAGGAAGAGAAGACAGATATGTGCAATATATTTGGTAGTGTCAGAATATAAGAGATTTTTTTTAATCAAAGGGGATTGTCAAAGGAACAAAGGAAACAATTTGAAGGGGTGCACACTGGTCAAATCTGGAACAATGCAAATATCAAAGTAAATAAAAACAGAATGGATTACAATTCACTATATAATAGGAATACATAAGTTCAGACTAATAATAACTGAGAGGTAAAAGAAGGGTCCTTTCTCATGGTAAAATGATGATTTATAAATACTGAAGTGGAAGAGTTAGAAAATCACAATTTTGTAATGGTTATTATAAAGGGTGGTCTGGACAAGAATCAGTACATACTAAGTGAGGGCTGGGGGAAAGTGTGAGGAGTAAGATAGTTTCAGGGTCCTAAAGTATGCCCCACAGAATGCCTATTAGATATGAGAAAAATAATAAAATAGTGTGCACCTCGACTAAGGGTCCTTGTATTCTTCAAAATATCAATGTCATAAAAGACATAAAAAAGGTTTAAGAACTATTCCTGATTAGGAGGCTAGATACATGATTCTAGACTGGTTCTTGTTCTAGAAGAGAGGGGGAAAAAAGCTATAAAGAACATTATTAAAGCAATAAAAAACAGGAATTTAAAGTACTATACAAATATTAAATTTCCTGTAGTATAGTAGCATAATAACTTGTTCCAAGGATACACACACTTAATAGTAAAGGGTAAATGATAGATTCTACTTTCAAATGGCTCAGAAAAACTCTTATAAATAAATACAAATAGAGAAAAAGACAGGAGAGAACAATCAAACAAATAAGGTATATATTAAAAATCAATGATCTAGAAAAAGGACAAGAGTTCTTTTTACTATTCTTGTGATTTTTCTCTGAGTTATCAAAGTATTTCAAAAACCTCTTCAGAAAGTATGACAACCTACCCCTTGAGGGAAATTTTCTTCCTAAAGAGGAAATCCAGTTAGAAGTACTAAAAGACAAACTAAATCTGACTAGCTTATAGAAAGAAAATTCTCAAGGAGTCAATCTAACACCTGTCTTCTAAGGCATTAATTTTAGTGCATCTATATTAATCAAGAGAAAACAATGCAACAACCAAATGTTTGAAAAAACCAGAACAGCATAAATATATATGGGAAGATCAATTATACCTAATAACTTTTTCCACGATTTGATGAGTGACTTTGCTAAAGATGTTACTTCTTCATCTGTACTCTGCTTGCGAATAGCATTTACTGACATTCCAATTCTCGTAGACTGCAAGGCAATAACAAAAAAATCTGTATGAGTAATTTTATTTCAATTTAATACTTCATATTCTTCTTTTAAAAATTTGTTTCTATTTAAGAAGAGAAAAAACTTAAATTATTTGATCTATTCTAATAATACAGACTTAAGATACCTCTTCAGATTCACTGGATTCATCAAGGTTCTTACTGAGATCTTCAAGTTACGTAACTTACTACTGTCATAGGGATGGTTAAGTAGTGATAATAAAATCAGTGTTTACAAAAGAGAGTAGCAAGAATGCAATATAAAATGCTTGTGATTTTAAGGCAGGCTGAAGCCTATTATATACACTTCTTTGCTTCCCTAACATTCTTCTATATCAGTTACTTCTGTGTTTCTAAGTGTTTCAACTTATAACAAGAATGCTCAAATGCTACCATCTACAAAAGTTTAAAAATCCCTTTTTGTATAAACGAGCATATAATCATAGATATATTAAAACAGGTATCTCCAAATAGAGATAATTTTACATATGGTAATATCATGTGACCAGGATTATGCTAGGAACATTCATATTCATTTACCTTCCTAAAAACCCTTCAAGTTGAGATCATTATCCTTATTTTTAAAGATGAAGAGATTAGAAGTATCAATAAATAACTTGCCCAGCAATACCCTATTAGTAACTGACAAAGTTAGAATTTTAATCCAGGTCTGCCCAACTCCAAAGTCCATGCTCTTTCTAGCACATCAGTGGTCTTCAACTGCTCAGAAACACAAAAGCTGTAACAGGTCAATTGTGGAAGATAAATACAAAATGATAAATTATTTACTAAGTTCTGATTGTTGGTAGACAACCTCTCAAGTAAATGGTTTCTGGGAAAAATAACAAAAGGAATTCTTAGTGATTAAAAAAAAAGAGAACTGCTGCTGTAAACTCTAAGGCAGAAAAATAAATGGGTACTTCAGGTTTTCTTCTAAATTATTCAACTCTTTCAACAAAGAGACAGATTCAGGACAGAAGCTTCATTCAAGAATTCACAATACGTGTTTGGCCAGAGTCTACCATGTTATCTCTTGGAAAGATGAGGAAGGCAGGTAAAGTTTCATAGCATGGAGATGCCGTAATTCTAATACCCAAAACAATGTGGAATTAACAAAGCAAGTTTTCTAGGAGGGAAAAAAAAGTTACTTTTTGAATGAATTAAAAAAACCCAAAAACCTGAATTACTGACATAGTTTTAAAATTTACGGCTGAAACAGAGTGGCAAAGTAAACAGAATTTTAGTTGATCAGAAGCAAGCGAAGATAAAAGGAGAGCATGATCAAATTGCATGCTATAGGGTGACTGCCTTTCAATTATCACATACAACCCATACAGAGAACACAGGCATCTGTAATAAGCATGTTTACCTAAAGAAGAGAGTGCATAGTCAAGAATAAGTAATTAGGCTGCTGAGGTAAAGAGAAAAACAAAGACTTGAAGGAGGGGTTTGTTTGGTTTTTTTTGCCTTTTCAGGATTTAATTTGGGAACAGTAGAAGAAAGTAGGCAGAGGAAAGAATTATGAAGCTATTTTACTTAAATTAAACCTAGATCTGCCTCTTAAAAATGCTCGAGTAATCATAATTTTTAGATTGACTATGAAAAAGTGCTTTGTGCTCAAGTAATATGAACTGTCTGACGGCACTAAATAATGAAAGTTTTTGAGATAACCTACCTATTGTGAAATTTTAGTGGGAAAAATGTCTGCTTTTGCCCATGGTTGGTCATCTGTTTTCAACAGAGTACCAAGTATATATTTGACATACAAGTACATATTTATACAAGTACATATTTATACAAGACATTATCTTGGTCAGATGGAGAGCACATAAAGCAGACTTTGGAAGTCAACTATACATTTGGATTAAAGTGAAAAAAAAAAAAAAAAAAGGCAGAGTATAAATAAAAGACACTGTTAACATCACAGGAAATAAGCAGATTGGCATGCTCCAGAAGAAAAATGACCTTATATGATCATTCAGGAGCATTCATCAAGATGATCTGAAGACAGTCACTAAATCTTAAAGTAAAAAACATACAGTTTCTATAAAATATTAAGTGCACCCTTGTGGCTCAGATGGCTAAAGTGGCTGAGATACAGGCCATCTAAAGCCCAATGACCTTGGGTTTGTGACCCAGGGTAGGAACCAAAAAAAAAATAAAATACAATAAAAACATTGTTGAAAGAAATTAAAGAGAACATATATCTATATTCATTAGTCATAAGACTTAAATGTAAAGACTGCAATATAAATAAAATCAAACTACTACAGATTCAGTGTAATCCGTATCATAATCTCTGCTGGCTTTTGTACAGAAATTGATAAACTTATCCTAAAGTTCATATGGAAATGCAAGGGACCCAAAACAGCCAAAACAATCTTGAAAAAAATATGAAAGACTCACAATTCCTTATTTTAAAACTTACAGCAAAGCTACATAAATTAACACCATGTGGTCTTACATAAGGAAAGACATACATAATAAACAAACTAGATACAAAAATCCAGAAATAAACCTCTACATTTTTCATCACTGATTTTCAACATGGATGTCAATATATTCATTGGAAAAGAGAATCTGATATTCATATGCCAAAGAATGACCTCGTTGTTTACTGAAAATGAATCAGACTATGTGTAAGAGAAAAAATTCTAAAACTTAGAAGAAAATATAGGAGTGCCCTAGTGGAGTAGTGGTTAGGTCCACTACCTCCAGCCTAAAACAATTCACATATATCTCCAGGCCTCAGGTTTATGTCCTGGGGTAGAGTACCGGAGAAAAACAAGACAAACAACTAAATAAAATAAATAGAAGTGATTCTTCCACCTCTCTATCTTCCTGCCTGTTTGACTGCTCGAACTAAATCTTCATAGGTTTGAATTAGGCAATGGTTTCTCTTAAGTATAATACCTAAAGCACAAGCAACTAAAGAAAACAGATAAATTAGACCTACAACAAAATTTAAAATTTTTGCACTTGAAAGACCACCACAAGAGAGTAAAAATAATCCAGAGAGTGAGAAATCTTTTGAAAATCCTCTAGCTTATAAGGCTCATTATCTAGGATATATAAAGAACAATTACAACTAAACAATAAAAATTAAAAAATTACCCAACTTTAATATGGGCAAAAATTTGAATAGACATTTCTTCTAAGAAGATATATAAACAGTGAACAGATACATGAAAAGATGTTCTATACCACCAGTCATTAAGAAAAAATAAATCACCACCACAATGAGGTATCACTTCACACCCACGAGAAGGCTATCTACAAAGACAAATAACAAGTGTTCGCAAGAATGTGGAAAAACTTGGACTCTCATTTACTTTATATAAAATCACTAGGAAAAACAGTCTGGCAGATCCTTCCTCAAAATGTTCAACAGAGACATGTGCCCTGGTGGACCAGCGGTTAGGGTCAACTGCCTCTAAAGGATGCAGGCCACATACCTCTGTGCTCGAGACCCAGGTCTGGAGGGGAAAACAACTAGTGTGAACAACTAAAACGGAAATAAAATATAATGCTTCTTCCTCCTCTCTCTCCCTGCCTGTCTGCCTACTCGCTTCATTCCTATCTGTAAGTTTCCTTCAAAAAAAACATGTTCAACATAAAGCAACCATATAATTCAGCATTTCTATTCATTTAGGTTATCTACTCAAAAGAAACAAAAATATGTTATCTACATGCAAACTTTCTATGTGAATGTGCATAGCAGCATGGGTCTTAACAGCCAAAAAAAGTAGAAAAAACCCAAATGTCCATAATCCAACAAAGCATGGAACCATACAATGGAATATTATTGTCATAAAAGGGAAGGAAATAAAGGCATTTTAGTCAACTACAGAACACAAATACATTGCTCCCAATAGGCAGTATCATATAGTCTAGGTGTGCAGTGGGCTATATTATCCAGGTTTATGTAATTAAACTCTGACATTTGCCCAATGTCAAACTCTCCTGACAACACATTTCTCAGAACATATATCCCTGTCATTATCTGATACTACTGTACTGATATATACTACAATATGAATGCATGAAACTTGAAAAACATTACGCTAAGTAAAAGAAATCAAACACAAGTGTCATTATTGTATAATTTCATTTATACGAAATCTCCAGAATGGGCAAAATCGAGAGACAAAAAGTAAACTGTAAATGGTTGTCTAGGGCAGTAGAAGGGACAACTGAGGAGAAATGAGGAATGACTGGTAAAAGCATAGAGTTTCTTTGGGAGATGATGAAAATATTCTAGATATTTTCTAGAATTGACTACTGGTAGCAGAATTCTTTAATAAAAAACACTGCATTTTAAATGAGTGTGGTATGTGAATTGTATCTCAACAAAGAGGTTTAAAAAAGAAAAAGAGCTGTTTACTATCCTTTTATTAAGTTCCATGATGGCAGAAACTTTGTCTTGTTTGCCACTATATTCAGCATATGGAATACTACCTAGCACAAAGAGGTACCTAGTAATTACTGAATAAATGATTCTACTATATATAAAATTCACAAAACTAACCCAAACTTTAATAATATTTATGCTATGTTTCTCTCCCTTATTAATTTTCCTTCCACTCTATCACAATGCTTGAAGTGTCCTCTATTCTGATCGTAAACTGTAAGGGCTCTTCAGTTCTCACTTGACTCAACCAGTCTGTTATACCTAAACTATTCACCTTTCTTCCTAAAGATTCTAATTCACCCTTACATGCTTAGCCCCCAAATATTTCTTGCATACTTTTCTACATTCCAGAGTCTTTTACATTTAAGACTTTTAAATCAAACTCTAATTTAAATTAAAATTCATTAAAATGAAAGAGAACTTAAAACTCAGTCCTTCAGTCACATTTCGAGTGCTCAATAGCCTCATTTAGTTAGCAGCTATGATTTTAGAGATCATAACAGATTTAGAATTCTTCTATCAATGCAGAAAGTTCTATTTGATAACATTCCTCAAGAAGATATACTCAATTACCTACCAGACATCTATGTCCATTTTTTCCATAAGCATCTCAAAACTCGAGTATTAAAAATTATACTTTATAGCTTTACCTCTCCACTTGATTTCCTTCTCATCCCAACCTACCATATAAACAAGATACACTGTAAGTCTATTTTCCTATACTATTAAATACCATATGCATCATGACAAAAATGTCATCCTCACTTACTCCTCTCCTCTACCCCCATTTGCCAGCTACCAGTTCTTATAGACTCCATCACTAACAAGTACCCTCTTCTCTCCATTTCTACTGCCTCTCATCACTGAGTTCAAGTCATCACTGCTCCCTTGAGTAACTGCATAAGTCAATACGTCCTCCTGTTTCCAGTCTCCCTTTATTCCCACTGTACAAACCTAGTCGAGCAACTCCTGCCCCATATATTTTAGGAGGACTTTTCTCAGGATTGCACATGTAGCCCTGAAAGCCAGTCTGCCTATGCCTCCAGCCCTGTCTGACTTACTCTGCCTTTACCTTTATTAAATATGCCACACTGCTTCCACAAACTGTTTTCTCTGCTAGAATACTCTCCCCAGACCTGTCTATCTAGGGAGACAGTGATATTTTCTCATATTTTGAGACTCCTCTTAGATTTTATTACCTATATGAATGCTTTCCTGAGCCTCCAGATTACGAAGCAAACTTTGTCTTCTTTCTACTCTACTTTGACAAATTAATCCTATAAGGGCTTCTATCTGGGCAACTATACCTTTCTATTCACTTACATGTCAGTTTCCTCTACGGGTGTTCCCTGCTATATAAAAGTAGACAGCCATTACCATTAATTTATACAGAAAAGTTTGTAAGTACTACCAGACCCAAAAATAGCCTATCAAATCATACCAAATAGGAATATTCATTCTACTTTTAGATATCAAGGGAAACTTACACCAGTTTTTAAGTTCAATGAAAAGACAGTATCTTATTCATCTTTATAACCTCAACAAATTCCTAGCCCCAATAAAAACTCAAATTTTTGGCCTTTCAAGGAATGAAGCACATGAAAAGAATCAAAGGTGTGTTATAAATGATAACCCTACCCAGCCTACACATCCTCTTATAGCTCTATATATTCTCTTACTATTGGAATTACTACGTTGTTTTCAATATGGTTTTCTCCATATAGGCCTGCTAGGATAAGCCCAGGCCTATGTAGTAAGATACTGTCTCAAAGAAAAGGTTATTTTCAGAGTTGATTTGCCAAAATGAAGCTGCCGATACTTGGACAGGATATCTGAACTAAGAAGACAGACCTTTGCTTCCTTCCTCTTTCTTGGGTCTACATTTACAGTTCTTAAGCCTTTTTGGGTAACATTTGGCAATCTAGTGAAGGTCATGGACCTCTTCAGAATGCTTTTTAAATGGATTAAGTAAAATAAATAGTATTATAAAGAAAAACAATCCTATAATATCTAATTCAAAATATTTTCGTAAATGTGATATAGTATATGCTCCTTTATTAAAAAATTAATAAGATTTAGTCTAAGTTATGAAAGCTACCATAATAAAGAACAAAAATGGGCATCACTACAACCCCAACTATAAAATTTTTAAATCTGTGATTTCAATTGCTGTCATAAATACTGATTAGTACAACTGTGGTTTACTGCTTTCATAAATGAAAGGAATATTCAATTTTAGATACTAGTGAAAGTAAATGTGATTCCCCGCCCCCTCCCCAACAATGGTCACATACATCACTAAATTCTGCTTTAATGGAACAGAATAATCAAAAGTGGTCCTCATGGATAAGAAAGGTATAGTAGAAAATAGAGAGATTCATTTTAGTCTTTACATTCCTTTTAACATTTTGACTTTTGTTAGTTTTATTTTTTATGTTTTAATCTTCATGGAACATTAAAATAAGACTTCAGCAGTGAATCTAAGTAATGTCTACTAAACATCTGACCATGTACACAATGACCAGTGATAGACAAGGAAAAAGTTGGCATGCCCTGGTGGAGTAACAGTTACGCCAAATCACCCCTGAAGGACGCAGGCCACACACCCCTGGGTTTAAGTCCCAGGCCTAGTGGGGAGCAACCAGCATGAACAACGAATGAAAAATAAAGTGCTTCTTCCTCCTCTCTCTTAAAAAAAGGAAAAAGGGAAAAGAGCAACATTTTGCTATCCTCATCCAAGGCTAACTTCATGCTTCATGCTGGTAGTAGCTATTATGATAGACCAAGAAAGCGAAATCTTAGGAGATCAAATCAAGGACAAGAGTTCAACTTCTTTTCACAGTGAGATTTTACTGCCAACTATGGAGATTTAGATTTTACTTTTTGAGGAATGCAACATTTTTCTATAATATTAACTTTGTGGATCACAGATTTATTTTACTACCTTAGAAAAACAGAAGCTAATAATGGTTTACAACATAGGACAGTAAAAAAAAACTTGTACTCATATTGATGCTTAAATATTTTTTGACAATTACCAATTCAAAAATTATGACACATATCAACACATACCTGTAATAATTCCAGAGTCATGGGAATATTCTTAAGCTCCTTCAGCAAATCCAATGCTCCAGCCTATAAAATAAAGTAATTTCACTGAATTTCCCAGATGGTAAAGCATGGAGTAATATGGCAAAAACAGGTTTCCCTATAGTTTACTTATCATGTGAGAGTAATAGTAGATATTTATCTATATCTATATATATATGTATATGGAGACCATATATATTTATATAAATATATAGGGCTATATAGACAGAGACAAATTTATGAAAGTTTATTTGTGTTCTACTTGAGTAGTAACATAAAATGTACTTATTGTGGTGATTTAATATACCCCATGTTTCCATGGAGAGCACCTGCCACAGAAAGGAAGCAACCCTGAGAAAGTGGAAATGGGAGTCAGAAGATGTTGCAGCACTTCCAACATTCATTCAGACAGGGAAAGTGGGAAAAGGTATCTTTGCTAGAATTTTCTTGCGGCTCTCTGTATCTCACCAGTGTATCATAAGAACAATGCTATCTACCTGGTTCATAAGAACACTGGCTCTTGGAAAGTAGTAAAAACCAAATTCTGAAATAAATTAAGAACTAAAATCTATGTTACGCTCATAGTCCTGTTCATTGCCAGTTCTATCTAGAATCAAAGGTTCCCATGTAGATGATAAAGAGGTATCAAAAAAATAATAATGATGATGCAAGAATTACATAAAGCACATAAAATCAAAGGAGGAATGGAATTAGTCAAGAAACAACAGCACCACCTAGAGTTTGTAGGCAAATATTCCAAATGATATTAATTTAATCTACCATATTTAATCAAATAGAATACACTGGCTCAGTCATTTTAAATCCAATATTCACTTAATATACTAAATTTGACAACATGATTCTCTACACTAACAAAGAAAAAACTATTAAGCTATGACAATGTTTTCTTAACACTGTTCTTTAATTTTGCTTACTGAAAGAATTATTTTAGACTTCGAATTTTCATCATGTATCACCTTTTACATATAAAAAAGAAAAATACAGGCAAGACAAATTGGCAAAGGTGTTTCTAAAACTCATGTTCAGAATCCAAAGCTTACAAGTATTTTTTGACTCAGATTCAATAATGTATGAAGAACAGTTATAATGTAGCGGTTCATAAAAAAATTCATATTAGAACTAAAAGTCATAGCTCTTTCCTGGCTTTGTAGTATACACAGCTAGTTGTTTTTCACCCCTGATGCTTTTCAACCTTTGGTTCCTCAAGGCTCAAATAGCACCCACTAATATCTCTGATATTTTCTTCCAAGTCACTGACAAATGTTGATGCTAGGCATGATGTTCTGTCTATGAAAGTACACCGAACAGCCATCTGTTGAAAGATATGTGTAATTCATTCCACTTTCTGAAATGTTACAATATAAAAAGAAGGTAGCCTACAAGAAGATGCTCCTTGCTGAACATCACCCTCCCCCCCACCAAAAAAATTTAAAAAGCCGTGGGCTCTAATGGTAATATGGCATATTTCTTAAATATAAAATTATGCAAAGGCTTCCATTCATATAATTTTTGCATTTAAACATGAGACAAAAGACTTGGCTATCTCAAACAAAACAGTATTAACTTTTCTTCTGGCAAACATTTATCATTTTAATTCTGCCCAGTGCCTTAAAAATAAAAAAAGTTTAACAGAAATTATGAAACAGCAGCAGTCTGGTGGCTTAGTGGATAAGTCTGCTGCCTCCTGATGATATAGTCCATATGCACCCCAAGAACCTCAGTTTGAGACTAAGGGCCAGGGAGAACAACTAAAATGAGCAATTAAATAAAACAGATGTTTCTCCCACCTCTGTCTTCCATCCTACCTGCCTGTCTGTTCACCTTCATGCCTGTCTGCACCTTTACCTAAAAAATATTATGAAGCAGCTTATTATAAAGGATTTTAATGATTCAATACTTAAGGATCCCTTACGGATCTTAAATTCTATACATAATCTTCTTATTTAGAGACAAGAACAGTGAAACATAACTATTAGAGAAAACCAACATTGACTTTAAATTTATTGTTACTCAAGAATTTCTACAACTCTGACATTTTTATGAGAGAATGAGGTCTTCAATCTGTATCTGCAAATCCCCAAGCTAAAAAACCCTTGAGAACCCAGAAGCTTTCTCACAGATTTTCAATAAACTCATTTGGCAGCAAAATCTAACCACAAGAGATATTATTCATCCCAAGTTATGCGAGAGTATTGCATTTCACTATAAAAATGTTAATGCCTGTATATTGGGTACTACCCAGATCTCCTTGAGATATTATAAAATACATGATGTGTGCACAATATTATCTTTAAAAATACGAATAATTTGGAATTCTCAAATATGTCAGATTATAAAGATTTTAATTTAGAGACTGTGGACCTGTTTGCTATATCTACCATTGACATTGCTCTTCTATACATGCCTCTGTAGACTTTCTGATTCATTTGTGATCAAGGATAAATTAGAAATGAAGATTAAAAAATCATACTTCTACGAGTTCCTAAGGTCTCCTAACACATCAGAATGTAACTTAAGATTTAAGTTGTTTTCCAAGCAGAGACAATTGATATGCATTAACTTTCATCACATTTTCCCTTTTTACTCAAATCTCTTTGGTTAGACTAAGGTTTGGGAGAGACAGGCTACAGAAGGAAAACAAAGTTAATAACACTAATGGGAAAAATTAATGATTTTTCTCTAATTACACTGTGTCCTCACCAAATATTTCAATCAAGTTTCTTCAAGAAATAAAACAACTGTGCATACCGGTATGGTTCAAGTGGCTGAGACAGCTAAGGTACAGACTACATAAAACCCAAGGACCAGAGCTGGAGGGGACAATTATGATGATCTGAAAGAGTGAAAAACCACAAAAAACAGATGATATATTAATTCAGTGACAAAACCTTTGAGTGTTACTATGCACCAAGCTCTCTGCTAAATACATGTATTACATACTCCCTATGGAAACAGATCATCTCTATTTTTCCCATTTTACAAATGAAGAAATGGAAGCCTAGATAAGAAACATGCACAGGGTCACATGATTACTAACTGAAAAAAGGTAAGATTTGCCCAGTTGTCAAATTACATTCTATTGTCTCTCATAATTACTCCAGTAAATACTCCAGCAAAGCTCTGCTCTACACTAAAAATGCAAGGTAGACCCCTTTTTTGTAACTTCAGGGAATTTAAAAATAAACAGAAATTCGACACACCCTGGTGGAATAGTGGTTTGGCCTTCAGCCAAAGCAGTCCACATAATTTCCAAGGACCCAGGTTTATACCTTGGGTTGGGAGAACAACCATGATGTACAACGAATTAAAAGTAAAGTTCTTCTTCCTCCTCTCTGTTCTTGCCTGCGTGCCTACTCAGTACCTTTATCCCTGCCTACACCTTTCCTCTAAATATAAATAAATAAAGAGAAATCCTGAGAATCTACTGTTTCAAACCCTCAATTAAAATAAACAAATGCAGAAAAGGAAAGTGATTAAGATAATATTGACAGGTAATATAAAAGCAAGAACAAGAACTAATCTTCTGATCCTATACTATTCATCTTCCTATTCTATAGGTCCACCAGCAGCAAGCAGTTTTGTCCTGTGAACTCCAGTGATAGCATTACCAAATAAGAAACTACATTCTATCCTTTCCCAGTCATCACCTGCCTCTAAAGGTCATGTCTATTAGATTGCAGCATCTACTATAGATAATGATGCAAGAGAAAGAAAGAGTCTACTTCAACGTTCAGAGTCAAATTCAGTTCAAAGTACTGGTTGAAAAATAAAAAACAACTACCACACTACTTTATTACATTGTAGATACTCAGATTTATCTGTCAACAGAAGTATTTTCACAAAACACGGTATTCAAACTTACACTGAGCACCCAGTATATATAAGGCCCTACGGGATACAAATATACTTCTGCTCAAGGATATTTAACAGAGCAATATAAAACATACAGTTAAAATACATGTCATACACTTACACAAACACACACATATAATATATACATATATATGTACATATACCTATATATATGAATGACAGATCAAGATTCAAATCCATGCCACGTCATTTCCAAATTATAAAATCTTGGAAATATAATTAGTCCTTTTCAAACTTCAGCTTCTTTATATGTAGATGAACATAATAAACCAACCTCAAGTAGTTAAAATTGTCAAATGAGAATATAACACACATGAAGTATCAAAATGGACTACCTAACACATAGGAGATAGTTGATAATGAGTACAAAGAAATAAAAAATATTTCTAACTGGCTTATTTCTCAAAGGGTCATAAGTCAGCATTATTTAAGTTTGATCAACTCAAACACTTACTAAGAATTATTCTAAGAATTAAGATGCTATTTATTTTTTTTAAAGTAAACATTGAATTATAGTTATTACAGCTAAGCAATATACTATAAACCAGGAATTATAATTTTACTATATAATCTCAAATTTGCAGTTATTCTACACCAAAAGCACAGGCATCAAAAGAAATACACATGTAAATTCAATGTCATCAAAATAAAAGCTTTTAGTACTTAAAAACACTATTTGAGAGTGAAAATAAAACCCAGAAAATAAAACAGAATGGGAGGCAAAATATGCAAATCCTATCTCTGATAGGGGTCTAAGATTCAGAATACAAATTTTTACAGTTCTAACTGTAATACAATAACTAAAAAATGAGCTAAATGGACACTTCTCCAAAGGTATACACATGTCCAACAAGCAGTGAAAAAAATGTTCATCATCAATAGCCAGAGAAATACAAGGCAAAACCATAACAGATACCACTTTAAACCCATTACATGTCTATAATTCAAAAGACAACAGGAGGTGATAAAGATGTAATGAAACTGGAAACTTCACCTCATATTCTGCTGGTGAGATCTTAAATGGTAGTCACTATGGAAAACAGTTGGGCAGTTCCTCAAAAGGCTAAACATATTAGCATACAACCCAGCAATTTTACTACTAGTTATACACCCAACAGACATGAAAACATGTGGCCACACACAATTTACACAATATTCTTAATAGCATTATTCATAATAGCCAAAGAGAAATAGAACAAAATGTTCATCAAACAATAAACACAATAAGGTATATCCACAAGTATAGAATACTATTCGGAAAAAAAAAATGAAGTTCTGATATATGCTATAACATGGATGAACCTTGAAAACACTAGGTGAAAAAAAGTCATAAAAGACCATATATTATGTGATTCCAGATACACAAATGTACATTGTATGATTCCATTCATATAAAATGTCTAGAATAGTCAAGAAATATTAGAGGCTGAGGAGCGAGAAAGGGGAATATGGTGACTACTTAATGGGTACAGGTTTCTTTTCGGAGCAATGAAAATATTTTAACATTAGATGGTGGGGACAGTCACAAAAATCTATGAATATACTAAAAATCACTGAACTATACACTTTAAAAGGAATGAATTTTATTGTATATATCAAAATAAAGCTGTTATGAAAATTACGCACTCATTCTAAATTCTTATTTTTAATAATCTAACACTGATATGAAAACCAAAGGATTTGTTTCAACCCAGGTACATATATCTCAGCTCCTAGGAAATTTTAACATCTAATTTCATTTCTCTTCCTGCAACTTAATTCCACTTGGCCCTGAGTCTTTAATAAAAACAAATAAATCTCTTTATCACTCACTAAGTCTCTTCAAGAATTTGAAACTCTAAATTCTTTTTTTTTTTTTTTTTTTAAATGAAGGGTGCAAGCAGGAATGAATTGGGAAGTCAGGAGAGGAGGAAGGAGCACTTTATTTCTTTATTTAGTTGTACATCTTGGTTGTTCTCCCCAGTCCAGGACGCGAACCCAGGTCCTTAAGATGCATATAAGCCTGCGCTTTGACCAGAGGCAGTTGATCACACCACTACTCCACCAGGGCGCACCAGAAAACTCTAAATTCTTATCTCACTCCTTCCACAAAGCATTGTTACGAATTTTTCATAAAGACAATCTGGAAGGTTGTCCTTATTTAGCCCTTACCATATCCTAGACACTGGTAATAATTTTATATTCACCTTATCTTTATTTAATGGCAAATTACGTCTAACATACCACCAAGAAAAACAACTTAGAGATGTTAGAGAACTTGCCTAAAATCACACAAATGAAATTCAGAAGAGCCAGAGATTAGGAATCCAAGTTGCTTACTGACATCAAGTCAAGATAACAAGAAAAAAAGAAGTGGAAAAACAGCACGTCCTGGGAGAGTATCAGTTAGGTCCACCACCTCTAGCCAAGTACAATTCACATACATTTCAAGGACATTTCTTATCCTGGGGTAGGGGTATACCAAGATATACAACTAAAATAAATTAAAATGTTTCTTCCCCATTCCACCCACTTCCTGCCTACTTGCCTACTTGCCTTCATTCCTGTCTGCACCCTTCCTTTAAAACAATTAAGTAAAGTGAAAAACAGCTAATACCTTAAACCAACATGTAGTTCATCATGGTCTCTGGGTGGAAAACAGCAAAAACTATTTAAGATCAAGTTTACATATGGGGCAACATCGTAGGTAGTACTAGTTAAGATGTTAATGGGTATGCGGGAAAACCTGTCTGCCCCAGAGTAGCAGATACCTTTCTTTTCTACATTTATATTCACTTGTACCCATACAAATGGTCAAAAACAAATGCAAAGGTCTTCTTGAGACACAATGTGGCTTAACAGAGTAGTAATGGTGAGAGTCTGGCCTATATTGGACTGCTCCCCAGGCACAGGCTTGACACCTATAAAACACCTCATTTTTTTATAATGTAAATAATAATTACCTTACAAAACTGTTCAAGGAATAAATAAGGCTAGTAAATATTTAGCAGAATGAACCAGAGTAACAGTTCAATAAATGGTGGCTGTGTTTATTATTACTTAAATGGGACGACTACAGTTTTATAAAAACACTATGAACTGATAATTATTAGCAAAAAAAAAGATACATACAATAATAGCACTTAAACTAATCAATTCAGGTGATAACTATTATTTTTCAAGCGAAGTCTGTTTTTTCACAGTATAAAAATATAAAAAATAGTTGACAGAAAAAATCTGGAAACCACAGAAAAATGAAAAAAAAAACCAGAATCCTACAATCCCCAAAACAATTTCTGCTAGATTACTGAATACTTCAAAAGCTATCTGTGGGTTGATGATATGCTTTGAAGTGGGGGGGAGAATCATTCCATATTTACCTTTCTCAATTTCATTTGATTATACATTTTATCAGAGGAAGAGGAAGAAGAGGAAAGACAAGAAGAAAATAGAAGAGTCAGTCAATTTGTCCTTTCTTTTTAGGGAAACAAGTTTCATATTGGTAAAGATTTGAACAATCAGAAAATGAGGATGCACCCTTGTGGCTCAGGAAACTGAGACTAGAGGGGTGTGGACCATGTAAAAAGCCCAAGGTCCCAAGTCTGAAATCCAGGTCATGGAGAAAAATAAAAACAAAAAATGCTTCCTCCTCACTTTCCTACCCTTCCTCTTTTTTTAAAAAAAAAAAAAAAGAGGAAGGGAAGAAAATGAGATTTGAAAAAAAAAAAAAAAAAGTTTTTAGGACTACCAGTGGCACATGTCTTCACTCCTTTTCCAACTCATTATTAAAGATCTGACAATGCAGTGATAATTTGAAAACTGCAGAAAAATATAACCTGGTCGACTCCATACTTGCCAAGTAATTACTACTTGTTTTAAGTAGCTCTTATTACAAAGAAAGGAAAAAACAAACACTGAATGCCTTAAGATGAGTTTCTACAGCAAGAATGTAGGGATATCCAAATAAAGAAAAAACCTTTCCAATTTAAACAAAATGTCAGAAACATTATCAAATAACCAGAACTCATCAATTGCAGTGGGAAATCAAAGAGCTGTATCAACATGAAAATAAATGACACTGGTAATATTAAAATAGAAAACACACAGGAAATTTTTAAAAGGTCAAAAATGCAAATACAGATTAATAGAGCATGCAATTAAATGCTGGGCAATGCACCTGTTAAAAGAAAAGAGGAACAGACTATGTTTGAAGTCTTAATACTTTAGTGTTAAATACTTACTTCCCACTCTAGAACGCTGTCCAGTAGAAAACCCAGATCCTGGCTTAATCCATATTGTACAATACTTATTTTAAGAAGGTGAACTTTTTAATCTCTGACTCAGTTTCTCATTCTGTAGAATGAATACACTATCACTGTACTGTCAGTCTCAAAAGAATTTTGCAGAGATGCAGATTTTTAAGTACTACGCAAATCAGAGCTTCCCTTTTCTCCTCGTTAGACTGACATGTAATTTATATCATAAATGGAAGTAGGCTGTTTCAGTAGCATACTGAAAATGTGTTGGGCGCTGTAGTACAAATTCAAGTGCAGATAATCAGGTAAGTTTAGCTGAAAACGAAGACTGAAGCAAGGGACTGAAAAAGTGGAGAAACTGGAACACAAACCACAAGCGAACATGTCCACAGAAACAAGAACCAATAACCAGATAATGCTACCGCTATTAACTATAAAACCACTTAGACGTTTGTCCAACTAGTCAGTGTGTGCATAAGTCACACCACCTAACGAGATCCACTTTTTCGAAAAGGTTTAGCAAATTGTCAAGTACACTGGCCTACTTTATCTTTTTAATTGCTAACGAAATGTAGTGTAGTTGAGATGAAGTGAAATGTTTGGCCTTCTTCAAAAATAAGATCCAGGAACTGTACATTTTAACTGACCAACTTAACATCTAAAACCAACCACAAACCTCTACTTATTTTTTCTAGTTGTGAACCGATGATCACGAAAACATAGAATGAATGCTTTCAAATACTAGGGTTTGCTACACGCTTACGCTAAACGAGAGTGTTTTTACTACTACGAAATTGTAAAATAAAAGGAAGCAAGCGTCGTCGGGTCTCCCTACACTGCATTCACAACGCAGCGTTTGCTACCGAGGACGAGCCCTAATGCAGGCTGCGGCCAGACTTCCCACCTCCCCCAAAACACGAGCGCGACCCACGCCAGCTTCCAGCGCGGGAACGCTGCGCTTGCGGGATGGAAGCGTCTCCCGCCCGGCTGGGGCCCACCTCAGCCGCCGGCCACCGCCCGGCATCCCCCCAAACCCCGGCCCGCGCCGCCCGCCTCGCTCACAGCGTTCTTTTTCTGCACCATCTTGTCCATCTTCTTCGCAATGCGAACCACCTCGTCCTCCATGGCTCCGGCTAGTCTTCCCCGCGTCCAGCCCGTTTGGGAAAGAAAGTGGTCAAAGCTGGGATCGAAAGGGCGGCAGGAGGTTAGGCCGGGCGCTACGCGAGCCCACCACAGCAGCCCGCGGCCTAGGCCCTCCTCACAGACCAAACCGCGGAGGCGGTGGCGGCGGCGGCACCTCCCCCACAGGCTGACCAATCGAGCTCCGCGCACACATTGCAGGCGCTACCAATCAACAATCGATCACTCGGAAAATGCCAGGGATGGCGTCGGTCAATAGTGCGTCAGTCTTCAGCAGTCTACGCGTCGGCGGCTCGGCGCGGTTGCATGGCTCTCTGCCCAGTTGCCCTTGAAAGCCGCTTGTTCCACCCCGCCGGTCTTCTGAACTGGATGGACTTGGCTTCTCGCGACACCTGGTCCCTGGGACCTCCCTGAAGTTTAGTACTTGCAGAGCTCTGAAGGGAGGCTTGTTTGGAGAATGAATCTTGAGCGATTTTCAAAGTCAGTCGGAACCCAGAGCATTTTCACAGTCGACAGCTACTGCCAAAAATAAAACCCTTACTTGCCTGAAATAGCCCATTAAAAATGTATTTAATCGTTTTACGTGTTTGTTTGATTTTTCACGTCCAATAGTTTGTGAGCTCCTTAAGGAGTGACATATAATTTGACTCAGAAAGCTGGACATATTTGAATAATAGAAACGTTCTCATCAAAAAATTAAACAAGGCATCTAACCTGCTTCTAAGATGAGTGAAGTGGATGACTAACAACACAATGTCCAGATAAAAAATTGAAATACCTGTATGATTAATACTACAGTTTAGGCACCTTCAAAAGGTCTCTATGCAATTACACCTTTTACTACCAACTCATCCCACAGACATAGCCACCCCGAATTTAACTATCGTTAATCTTATTCCAGTACCTAATCATGTCTTTCTATACGAAGATGATAGATTTTTTTTTCCTTTTTCTAGCTCAGTCATGGGGGAAGAGGCACTAATTTGGACCACCTCCCTTTCTCTTTATTTCATTGTTTTGTTTCAGTTTAAATTATCTTTTTATTATTGAGTCCGAAATTAAATTGTGGTGAGAATATATGACTAAGAAGTTAACTGGTTCTAAGGCATTTGTTAAAGTTTGTTTCGTAAATTTTTGTAAATAGCATCCTGAAACAATTTTTTTTTTTTTTTTTTAAGGAAAGGTCCACGCAGGAAGGCAGGCAAGTAGGCCTACAGGCAGAATGAGAGTTAGAGAAAAAAACTTATTTATTTTATTCCCCTGGGACTCTGAGTCTTGAACAGGGAAACTTGGGTTGTATGTGAACTGTGCCTGGTGGAATAAACTACTAGGCTACCAAGGCAAGGCCAAACCTCTATAATGGCAAATAAGGGTTCTATGCAGAACCCTATTTTATTATTATATTTATACTATATATATATATAATATTTATTACTATATTAGCCAAACATTGATATTTTCTAATATTTATATTCATTTGCTATCTGCTGATGTATCAATGACTATGTAAAAAAATCTATAATTGTGGATTTCAACATTTATTCTAATAATTGTCACTTTTGTTTTTTCCCTAAGAATCAGTTTATTATTTTTATTATGGTAAAGTACATATAAAATTTACAATTTTAACTAGTGTAAGATGTATAATCCAATAGCATTTAGTATAATCACAATGTTGTGAAAGCATCACCACTATCTACTTACAGAAATATTTCCAGAATATGTTATAACTCAAAAAGAAACCCTAAAGCCCTTAAGAAAGTCACTTCTTATTCCTCTTTTCCCCCAGCACTTTTAACAACTAATCTAATTTCTATCTCTATGGACTTGAATAGTCTAATCATTCCATATAAATGGAATCAAACAGTATATGACCTTTTGTGACTGCCTTCTTTCATTTAGCATGTTTTCAATGTTGATCAATATTATAGCATGTATCAGTATTTCATTCAATTTTATGGCTTAATATTGCATTGCAAGAATGACACATTTTGTTTATTCATTAATCAGTTGATGAATATGTGAATTACTTCCACTTAACCTCTTTCAGTATTCCACATTTTCACTCTTGTAAATAATTATTATGCACATTAATGTACAAGGTTTTGTGTGAACGCATTTTCAATTATAGTCCATACCTAGGAGGGTTTGCTTTGTCTTATTTAATTTTGAGAAACTTCCCATCTCTTTTCTAATGATGTACTGTGGTTCCAGTTTCTCCAGATCCAGGTCAAAACTCGATTTTATCCATATTTTTATTCTAAACCATCCTAGCAGTTATGAAGTATCTTACTGTGGATGTACTTTACATTCCCATAATAGTTAATAGTATTGAGCATATTTTAATGTACTTGTACATTTGTATATCTGGGGAAATAAATGTCTACTGAAGTTCTTAGCCCAATTTTTAACCTGGCTGTTTTAAGATTTTTTTAAGTTTTAAGATTTTTTTATATATTGTAGATACTAGCCTCTTATCAAGATATGGTTTACAAATATTGTTTTCCCATTTTGTCTTCCAGATCATAAAAGTGGAATGTCAACATTTATTAGTATCACTTTTTTATACTGTAATCTTCCATGTACAAATATTTTATCTTTGATTAAATTTATTCCCTGTGACTCAGACAGCTAGATGTTGTAGTACAGATTTTATAAAGTCCAAGGACCTAGGTTCGAAACCTGGGATCAGGGGGCAAACCCAAAATGAATAAAATAAAGAGGCAGCTTCTCTCCCTTCCTTCTTTCTGCTTTATTTTTAAAAAAATTACTCCTATTATTTTATTCTTTTGAATGCTATCGAAATGGGTTTTCTCAATTTCCTTTTTAAATTGATCATTTCAAGTGGTTAGAAACACATCTTATTTTTGTACATTTACTGAATTTATAAACTTAATGGCTGTTTGGGGTGGGGGTTTTTGTTTTGTTTTGTTTTTTACTTTTTTTGTTGTTGCTCTTCTTTTGGTTGATCTAGTTAGGCTTAGTTCTTTAGGACCTTCCGCATAATAAAATTATTTTATCTGAAAGAGTTTTATGTCTTCCTTCTCATTCTTTTTCTTGCTTAATTGTTCTGACTAGAACTTCCAGTACAACACTGAGTAGAATTGTAACAAGAATAATTCTTTGTTTCTGACTTTAGAGGGAAAGCTAGCTTTTGATCTTTCACCATTGAACATGATGTTAACTATTAATTTGTCATCAATATCTTTTATTGTGTTGAGGAAGCTTCCTTCTATTTCTAGATTATTTAGTGTTTCTATTGTGAATAATGTTGAATTTTGTCAAATGTTTTTTCTGTGTCAATTGAGATAATTAATGTCACATTTTTCCTTCATTCTACTAATATGGTGTGTTAAATTGATAACATTCCTGATAAAAATCTCAGTTGATCATGACAAGTAATCCAAAAGTTTGCTAGTATTAATGAAATATTTTTGTATCTTTACTAATAAAAGTATTGGTTTTAGACAGTGGTGGACAACCATTACAAATTTGGTGGTGGGTGTGGTGTATTATATATTTGATGATGAGTGAACATACACATTTAAAACTGTTTTATAGAGCAAAACACAATTATATCAACTAAAAAAAGAAACTGAAAGAATAATTACCTCAAATTGTTAAAATATCTAATAGAACAGAATGTACTTTAAATCCTATTCCCAAAAGCCCACACTCTTTTGAACCATTTTCAGTAATTTAAGATAAACATTAATTGTGTACCCTTGTGGGCTAGCGGATTAGACCCTGGACTTAGTCTACATACAATCAAGGACCCAGGTTCAAGAACCAGAGCTGGGGGAACAATCAAAATGAACAACTAAATAAAAATAAATAAAATGTTTCCTCCTCTCTCTTTCTGACTGCCAGCCTACTTACTTTCATTCCTGTCTGCACCTTTCCTTTAAAAAGTATGTCTGTTAGTGATAAACTAAGACATTCTTGAGCCCTGTTAACACTGTTCAGGACATAACTGTGACTGATGCCTGTTTGGCAATACAAAGTTCCTTCCCAGAGAGAATATACTATTCTAAAGGAGTTTCTTAGATCCTCTAAGGTTGGGATGCCAAGTTCAAAAGATTTATAACTGTAAATAAAAATAAACCAGATATAATTATAGAAAAACAGAAAGTTAAAGTTAGAAGGGAGGTGGGGTTGAACTCCCACTTTTTATAAAGAAAAAGATGAAATTTCAAACATGCCCAAATAACATAGGCAGTTATTGATGAAATCACAACTACCAGGTGGTTGGTCTATTGACACCAAGTCCAGGCTCTGGATGTGTACTGTTATTGTTACTTTATGGCTCAGGCCAGCATCTGAAGGCCCAGGGCTCTGGCTGCATCACTTGACTCAGCCAGCACAGGCTTTAGGTCTGCAGTAATAATTCATTTGTCTATTCAAAGCCTGACCTGCCTTATGTATCAGTTATCTTAGATGGTTATTGTGGTTTCACACATATATACCAAACACTCTACAGCAGAAGCACAATGACAAACTCCTCCTTGATTAAATTTTAAAAAGAATTATATGTAAATTATTTAAAAATAAAATTGTGGCACACCACTGTGGTCAGTGGCTAGAATGTAAGCCATGTAAAAGCCCCAGAACCCAGGTATGAGACCCAGGTCAAGGGAAAGAAAAAAATAAGAAAAATAAAATAAAATTACAGAGAGTATTACAGGAAAAAAGAATTTTGTTTTGTAGTTATCTTTGAGTGACTTTGTTATCCGGGTATTAATGGCTTCATAGAATGCCCCAGGAAGTATTCCATCTTCTTTTTGAAAGAGTTGAGAAGGATTAGTGTTAACCTTGTAAATGTTTGACAGAATTCACTAGTGAAGCCAACTGGTCCTGAACTTTTTTTTGATGGAAAGGTTTTTCTTTGTTGTTGTTTTGTTTTGTTTTTTAAGGAAAGGTGCAGGTAGACATGAAGGCAGACAGCCAAGCAGGCAAGAAGAGAGAGAGGAGAAAGAAACATTTTTATTTTAGTTGTCCATTTTGGTTACTCCTGCCCACCCCCAACAGGACACAAAACCAAGTACATTGATTACATTTGGCTAGAAACAGCGGATGTAACCACTACTCCACAGGGTACGCTAGTTGGGAGGTTTTGGTTACTAATTCAGTCTATTACAGTCTATTCAAATTTTCTATCTCTTCTTTAATAAGTTTTGGTAGTTTGTATGTTTCAAGGATTTTATTCATCCCATATAGGTTATCTAATTTTTGACATAAACCATTCACAATATTATCTTATAATTCTTTTTATATCAATAAGATCAAAAGTAATGTACCCATTTTAATTTCTGATTTTAGTAATTTGAGTCTTTTTTCTCCATTTTTTTCAGTGTAGCTAAAATTTTGTCAGTTATCCTAAAGAATCAACTTTTGATTTTGTCAATTCTATTGTTTTTCTCATTTTAATTTTCATTTATAGCTCATCTAATCTTTACTATTTCCTTCTGATTTGATTTTGGTTTGCTTCTCTTTTTCAGTTCTATAAATTACAGTTTAATTATTTTTGTAAGATATGTAATCTTTTTAAGTAGATATCTGCAGATAAAATTTCTGAGCACTGTATTCACTGCATCCCAAAATTGTTGAATGTTGTGTTTTTGTTTTCATTTGTCCCAAAACATCCTCTAATTTCTAATATCACTCCTTTTTGATCCACTTATATTTTTGAAAGTGTGCTGATTTCTTCACATTTGTTTATTTTTTTAAGAAAAGGTGTAGGCAGGACTGAAGGCAAATAGGCAGGAAGAGAAAGAAGGAATTAACATTTTTATTTATTTTTATTTAGTTGTACATCTTGGTTGTTCACCCCAGCCCCAGAACATGAACCCAAGTCCTTTGGATGTGCATGGACTGAACTGGGCCACAGGAGGTGGACCCAACCACAACTTCATCAGAGTGCACCTCCAATGTTGATCTCTTACTTATATCTAGCTTCATTCCATAATGGCTGGAAAGATACTGCAAATGATTTCAATCTTTTTAGTTTTATTGTTCTTGTTTTGCTTCTGTTTGTTATTTCTTTTTTCATTTTTTATTGTAGCAACTTATCTACACATTAAAATAAATTCATATGTATAGGTTCCTGATTCCTCAGATATATGTCAACATACCCTGCCCTCCACCAAATCACCACGCGTTCTTCACCACTGTCCAGTGGACTCTGCCACCACCTGTCCTCCACTGCCCCACCCATTCCTTATTGCTAACCTCAGTTTGCTTACAAGTGTCCAAGCATTGGTTTTGTTTCATATGTTCCTTTGTTTTATCTATTAACATTCACTTATGAGTGTGGTCATTGATATCTGTCTTTCTTCTTTTGACTTATTTGACTTATCACAATCCCCTCTAGATCCATCTATATTGACTCAAATGACAGGATTTCATCTCTTCTAAGGACTGTGTGGTATTCCATTGTACCATATCTTTATCCGTTCATCTGACTTTGGGCATTTAGTTTCCAGTTCTTAGCAATTGTAAATAGAAAGGGTTGCAATAAACACGGCGGGGCGGGGGGGGGGGGGGACATAAACCTCTGTGAATTAGTGTTTTTCTATCTTTTGAGTAAACATTCAGAAGTGGGATGACAGGATCATATGGAGTTTTCATCTTCACTTTTTGAGGAATAGTCACACTGTTTTCCATAGGGGATGCACCAAGTTGCATTCCCACCAACAATGTGAAAGTGCTCCTTTTCTCCAGATCCTCGCCAACATAGTTTCCAGACTTGTGGATAACAGTCAGTCTCTTGGGTGTAAGCTGATATCTCATTGTTGATTTGCAATTCTCTGAAATTCGGAAAAATGTGTCTCCAATTTCTCTTTACATTTTTTTGGATGGATTACCTATTGTTCTGTTGAGTTTATGGGTTCTTTGTATATTTTAGATATTAAGCCCTTGTCAGAAACAGGAATGTGAATATATTGTCCCAGTGAGTAGGTTGACTTTTGGATTTGGGTGGTTTTATTTTGTTGTGAAGAAGCTTTTTAATTTGATATAGTCCCAGTTATTTATTTTTGTTTTTGTTTCCCATTATGCTGGCGTCAAGTCCCCAAAGGTCTCCCAAAGGCTGGTGTCATGAAGTGTCTTTCCTATGTTGTCTTACAAGAATTTTATGGTTTCTGGTCTTATGTCCATATCTCTAGTCCATTTTGAGTTAATTTTTGTGAATGGTATTAGAGAGTGATCTAGCTTCATTCTTCTGCATGTGGCTGTCCAGTTATCCCAACACCATTAATTGAAAGGACTTTCAATTCGCCATCATATGCTATTGGATTCTTTTTCGTAGATTAACTGACTGAGTGGGTCAGTTTCTGATAATTCAGTTCTGTTCCACTAGTCTGTACCTCTGTTATTATTCCAGTACCATATTGTTTTGATCACTAACACTTTGTAGTATAGCTCTATATCTGGGAGTGTCATACCTCCAGATTTTTTTCCCCTCATAATGCTTTAGCTATTAGAGGTCTTTTGTCATCCCATACGAATTTTTAAATTGTCATATTTCCTCAAAATAAGTCTGTGGGATTTTAATGGGGATTTCATTAAATCTGTATACTACTTTAGGTTAAGATGATCATTTTAATAATGTTGATTCTTCCCAACCATAAGCATAGGATATCTTTCCATATCTTTGTATCCTCCTCTATTTGTTTTAAGAATGACTTGTAGTTTTCATTGTATAGGTCTTTTACCTCCTTTGTTAAGCATATTCCAAGATATTTAATTCTTTTTACTTCTATTTAAATGGTGTGGTTTTCTTGATTTCATTTTCTTTTATTATGCTATTTGCATATAATAATGGGACAGATTTTTGTGTATTGATTTTGTAGCATGTCACTTTACTGTATTCATTGATTAGTTCTAGTAGTTTTTTGACAGCTTTTAGAGTTTTCGATATATATAATCAGTTCATCTGAAAATAATGATAAATTTACTTCCTCCTTTCCAGTTTGGATTCTTTTTATTTCCTTTTGTTGCCTAAATTGCTGTGGCTAAGACCTCCAGTGTGATTAAGCAGCGGTGAAGGGTGAGAGCCTATACCTAATTCATTTGAAAACGGGAATTTGTTGAAGGCTTTTAAGAAGGCACAGACAGGATCAGAACTGTGCTTTGGGAAAATTAATCTGGCAGCTGTGTGTAGGCGAGCCACAGTGGACAGAGACAGGAGATAGGCCATTACAGTAGTTCAGGTGAGAATTAGTTGGGTCCCCAGCTAGGAAAGGGATAGAGGAAATGGAAACAAGATAGATGTCAGTCACCCAGGTATATTGTAGGCCTCTGAGGGCTTTTTTGTTTAACTGAGGAGTTGATGGGAAAATTTAGAGAACGCTAAAAAAAATTGTGCCCTGGTGCAGCAATTGTGCAGCAGTTAGGTTGATCACCTCAAAAGGATGCAAGTCACATACCCCCGGGTTTGGAGTCTGGGGTCCAGGTGTGGGAGGGTGGGGAAACAACCAATATGAAGAACTAAAATGGAAATAAAACTAATGCTTTAAAAAAATAGCAGTGGTGAGAGTGGACAGCCTTTCCTAGTTCCTGACCTTAGGAGAAATGCTTTCAATTTTACACCATTGATTATGATGTTGGCTCTGAGTTTGTCATACATGGCCTTTGTTATGTTGAGGTATACAACTTCTATTCCCATTTTATACAGGTTTTTGTCATAAATGGGTGTTGAATCTTGTTCAAAAGGTTTCTCTGCATCTATTGATATGATCATATGGTTTTTCGCCTTGTTCTTGTTGATATGGTGTATGACATTAATAGATTTATGTATATTGAACCCTGCTTGCATCCCTGGGATAAATCCCACTTGGTCATAATGGATGATCTTTTTGATGCATTGTTGGATTTGGTTTGCTAGTATTTCATTGAGAACTTTTGCATGTATGTTCACTAGAGATAATGGTCTATAATTTTCATTCTTGGTGATGTCTCTACCAGTTTTTGATATCAGTCTGATGTTAGCCTCATAGAGAGTATTTGGGAGTGTTCCCTGTTCTTCAATATTTTGGAAGAGTTTGAGAAGAATAGGTATTAATTCGTCTCTGAAGGTTTGTTAAAACTCATTACAGAAGCCATCTAACTTTCATTTTTAGGGAGACTTCGGATTACCTCTTCAATTTCTTTGCTAATGATTGCTCTGTTCAGGTTTCCCAATTCTTTCCTGTTCAGTCTTGGCAGACTGTATTTTTCTAGAAATCTGTCTGTGTCTTTAAGTTTGTTCACTTTGTTGGCACAGAGTTGGTCACTGTTTTCTATTTCTGTGGTAAAATGTGGGAAGGGGTGGGTGTGGATGATTCTATTTCCCTTCTGGTTATGGGGTACCCAGTGTAATTTTCTCCCCAGGTCTCCCATATAAACCACCAGTGCATTGGTCCTCCTTCCACCCTGCGTCTTGATCCCCTTTCATATTTTCACGCCCTGTTTCATTAGGTGGGTTCTTTGCTGTTTTCTCAACTCCTGGGAGGGCTGGTTCTTCCTGAATTCCACCCCTCCTCCGTGGCCAGAATCCCAAGTCAGAGTCTGAGGTGTAGCTCTGGACATGGACATTTTGCCTACTCCATTGTCGCGATTGCTGCTATGTCTCTATAGTCTCTGCCTCCTTTTCCTCAGTGTTTGTTTCTGGAGAATGGGTGAATTCCTAGTGCTCTGTAGGAAGGATATGAGTCTTGCTCCTACCACATTGCTATCTTGACCGGAAGTGCCTCTTCTTAGTTTTATTGATTTTGCTTTTTTATGCTTTTGTTTTGTTTTGCTTTATGTCCCAGTGCCTGGTCTTGGATCTTGACCCAAAATCTTGGATCTTGTTCATGGGTTTTAAATGAACTACATCTTAGCTATCTGAGCCACAAGGGTGCACCTTTTTTAATTTTGAGACTTCGGTATCCTAACATGGTCTATCCTTGAAAATGTATTGTGTGTACTTGGGAATAACATATCCTTTTCTTGTTCTATGAAGTGTACTGTATAGGTCTTTTACCCTAGTAGCTTTAAGGTATTGTTCAAAATTCCCCTATTTTCTATTGATGTTGTTCACTGTTAAAAGTGGGGTATATTGAAATATACAAGTATTATTGTAGAACTTAAATTTGATCAGTTTTGGTTCTATCGTAAGGTGCGTTTATGACTGCTATCTCTTTAATTGATTAACCATATAATCAATATATAATGCACTTTTTTTTTTAGCAAGTTTTGTATTATACTGGTATAGCAACCTCAGTTCTCTTTTGATTACTATTTTCTGTTTTCTTGGAACATCTCTTTTCAATCCTTTTATTCTTATTTATGCCTCTGAATTTAAAGCAAATTCTTCATAGCTATCATATAGTTATATATCTTTCTAAAAATCCATTCAACTAATCTCCACCTTTTAAGTAAATAATATAATCCATTTAGGGTAATTACTCATAAGAAAAGATGTCTGTCATTTTGCCACTTGCTTTGTCTTACATCTTTTTTGTTCCTAAATTTTTCCATTACTGTCATGTCTTGTGGTTGACCTTTTGTAGTATACATTTTAACTACATTTTCCTTTCAGCATTTTTTAGCTTATTTTCTTATTGTTACTCTGGAGATCACAATCAACATTTTAAATGATAACAATCTAGTTTAAGAAATTCCATATACAATTGCTGTTCCTATATTATTCCCCTTCCCCTCATATGTAGGTGTCACAAATTATTTACAAAATGTATGACCAGCAACAGATTTATAATTAATATCATTTATTTTTATTTGAAATACAAGCCAAGAATACAATTAATACTGGCTTTTATATTTACTATGCAATACACTTTCATATGGTTTCAAGTTACTTTCTAGTATCTTTTTATTTCATCCTAAAGGATTCCCTTTAGTATGACTTGAGGGAACATCTATCAGTGTTGAATTTACTAAGTTTTGCTTGTTTTTTTTTTAATGGAAAGGTGCAGCCAGGAATAAAGGCAAGTAGGTAGGCAGACAGCCAGAGAGAAGGAAGCATTTTCTTTATTTGTTCATTTTGGTTGTTTCCCCCCAGCCCCACACCTCAAATCTGGGTCCTTGGGCTGAATGTGGACCACGTCCAGGGCCTTACTACTAGGCCACTAGGACATGCCTTAGCTTTTGTATGTCTGGGAATATTTTCTCTATTTTTGAAGGACAGTTTTGCCAGATATAGAATTTTTCATTGATACTTTTTTTCAGCTCTTTAAATAAAACGTCCTTCTACTTAGCCCTTATTTTTTGCTGAGAAATTAACCGTTAATCTTACTGAGTGGTAATGAGTTTTTTATCTCATGCCACTTCAAGATTTTCTTTTATTTCCTGACAGTCTGATTATGATTGGCTTGATGTGGAGATTTTTCCAAATATTCTACTCAAGAGCTCATTGAGCTTTCTGAATATGCAGATTAATGTTTTTCATAAAATTCAAGGAGGGTGGCCATTATTTCATCCATTATTCTCTCTTCCCTCTCCTTCTAGGACTCCCATGATATGATATTGGCATACGTGGTTTCTTTCCCATAGATTTGTTAGATTTTTTGATACTGTTCATTTATCTCCACTTTTTTCTTTCTATTCTTTGGCCTGGATAATTTTAATTGCCCTATTTTCAAATCTGTTGATTCTTCTTCCTGCTCCAGTTTACTAGTAATGTTTTTATTTCTGTTTTTATGTTCTTTGACTGCAGATATTTGGTAACTTTCAGCTCCAGATAGCTATTATAAGAAATAACATTAACAAATGGTCCATTTTCAGGACAGAACTGTCTGGGCTTGAATGAAAATTACTGCTAGCTAAACTTGCATAACTGCTTACTGATACGGCAACCCCAAAGGTCAGGCACCTGAAAACAAAATAGTGGGACCAACTAACAAACAACGAGGGTCGAGGGTCGGGAGCCCCTATGCAAAATAAGGAAGTTAGAAAGAAGGAAGTACAGACGCTGTGTAACTGCCAAAAATCAGGTAGCCTAGAGGAGCTTCCAACCAAATAGAAAACAAAGGGGAAGTGGAACCAATTGAAACCTGTGTCCAGACTTGACCAATTCAAAAGGTGCACATTTCAAACTGAGGAAGATTACTTAAAAGGGAATGTTAAAATTTAGGCAATGTCGGGAAAGGATTGTACACCCACAGCACTCAATGAGGAACCGGGGAGGGACCTATGCTTTAGGGAATAAAGTTCTCATTATAATTGTTTTGGGTGTGCCTCCCTACCAGACACCCGATCTTGCAAGACAGATATTAAAGTCTTGTCTTGTTGTACTACACATCTCTGAGTCCATTCTTTGCATTTGGACAAGTAAGTTCATATCTCACATGTGTTTTGTAGCTTTTTATAAGTTATCTCTTTATTAGGATATTCTTTTTATATTATACAGATATTGTTCTCCTGGTTTCTTTTATTTTTTTTTCTTTAAGAATATTTAGGACAGTCAAGTTAAGGTCTTTGTCTAGTGACAACTTCTGGGCTTCCTCAGAAAGTGTTTTTCCTGTGAATGAGCCAGATTTTCATTTCTTTACATGCTTTTTAATTTTTGTCAAAATCTAGGTATTTCGAATGGTATATGTAGTAAGTAGAAACCAGAATTTTTGCTGTTTGTTGTGGGTTACAGGTTTTTTTTTTAGTTTGTTTTTAGTGACCTTTTTTTTTTCCTTTGTAAGCCTATATTTTTGTCATGCGTGGTCATCCAGTCTGTATTTTGTTAGCTTTGTATCCAGCTGTGATTTGCAAGTTTTGGTAAATGTCTGAAGTGAAAAAAACCTCCCAATCTTTGCAGCTGAGTTCTCTGTGTATTAAGGCAGGTATTTGACATTCAACTGGGCAGTTTACAACTCCACCTTCTCTTTCATGTCTTGCTTGCCTAGGGTTTCAAGACTAGTCCAAGCAATTACAACACAACTGAGGTTACCAATAGGGAATTGGGTGGGGGTGGGACAAGTGGTGGCAGAACCCACTGGACAATGGTGAACACTTGGTGATTTGGTGGAGGGCAGGATGCGTTGACATGTCTTAAAAATAGGGAAACTGCACATACGGGAAACCTACATACATGAGTTTATTTAAATGTGTAAAACCAAAGTCACTGGAATAAAAAATTTTTAAAATAAAATCATATTTACAGGTGATCATAAAAAAAAAATAGGTAAAAGTTTAGAGTCTTCTCAGTTCTTTTTGAGCACGCACCCGGCCCTGTGCATGCACTTTACCTTCTGGGTTTCTAAGAATATGTGGAAGCTCTTCAAAGCCTTTATTCCCCAAATCATCTCACTCCCAACTTTTTAAACTGGTAGTCCACCAGGGTATGTCCTCCCCAGTCTTTCTTGGCAGACTTTTCATTCTATCTAGTTTGCCCTTCTTATATATTTCTCCCAGATAGCAACAGCAAGTCCATTTGTCTTTAAATAATTTTGAGCAAAATTCTCCACGTAGTTACTTCCCCGACAGTTCTGATTTAGGCAAAATAAAGGTATGCCCTTTGTGTTAGGAGCTACCTGAGAGACAACCACAAATCTCTGATAAGTTATCTGATAGCTTTCTCCAATATGTGGAACCCAAGTCAGGAATGAGAATGCCATCTTCAAGGCTATTAGCATGCCTAGGAAGGGAGAGTTAAGTGAGGGTAAAAGAGCACAAAGTTTTCCTACTGGGTATCATTTAACTTTTTCTTTAGATTAAGTATTCACTTGGTTACTGTAACCTTTATTTTCTAGAGGTGATTTTCAGAAAGGTGATTTTTCAACCTAGGGGTATATGGCTTGCTCCTTCAGAGGAGATTGAACTAACTGCTGCTCTACCAGGGTCTGCGCCAATATGAAGTCATTTCTAATTGGCTTCTTTCACATAACATACTGTTTTTGAGGTTCGTTATTTATAAGTCCCTTTAACTAATAATTTAAGGATATGCCATATTTTATTTACTCATCCATTTTAGACATCTGGTTTTTTCATTTTGACTTTATGAACAATGCTGCTATGAAAATTCACGCACAGGTTTTTGTGTGGTCATGTGTGCTTTGCCTTAAAATTTACTTTACCTTATACCAATATAGTTAACACTCACCTACAGGTTAAAATCTTAGCCCACCATGCCACTGCCATGAAAGTGTGTGTGTGAAAACAGAAACAAAAGAATAAAGTAAAAAAGTAATCAAAAATGAGGTGTTGAAAAAGAAATGTTCAGCCCACCAAGTTCACATACATCCATAGGTCCCTGATTCAAGACCTGAGGATAGAGGAAATAACCATTGTGAGCAACTAAACAGAATAAATAAAGTGCTTCTTCCTCTCTCCTTTGCCTGCCTGCCTACTCTCCATCACTGCTTTAAAAAATAAGGGAAATGTTTTAGAAATGAAAAAGTCACTCCAATGAAAAATCTTAAGCATTATTTAAGATAGCAAATACTTGAAACCCAATGTGGAATAAAGGTGACTCAGCAAAATTATACATTTATACAGTGGAATGTTATTATAAAGGAATAAGGATATTATATTAATTTAGAAAGAATTCATAATACAATATTGATGAAAAATTTTAAAAAAACAAAGGGGAGGAAATCAAATCACATATTTAACTTGGCTACAATTTACATTAAAATAAAAAACCCAAATACTAGAATACTAAAGCAGAACTATTAAAGTGGAAAAAAAGAGAAGAAATGAACATTTTTTATATGTGTGCAATCTGATACTTATTTGTGGCAGGTGGACTGTTCTTTCAAATGGCTTATATTTTACAGTTGTTGAAATCCATTTTACAAAAGAGGAAAGTGACATCTAGACAGATTAACTGTCTATGGATACAGAGCTATTATTACTTCCAGTAGAGCTAAACTTATGCAGCCTAGAATGAGTACACCACCCTCCATAAAGAATTTTTTTTGCTCTTCTAAGTGCCTGAGGGAAAGCAGCAGATCAAGTTCTTAATATCAACAAATAAGCATGTGTGTTTCCAGGGCACATATAGTATAAATTCAAAATTTATGCTTTCAAGTAAAAAACTCCCTCCTCTGCCAATCCAGAGTCCAGGTCAAAACGGACAAGCTTCCCTTCCTGTGCTGGGGAGTCAAGATTTCTTTACTAGTTCACGTGCAGCCCTTAAAAGGGTCCTGGCCTGGTGAATTATTTTCTGAGGCCTAAAGTTAGGTATATCATGCAGGCTTTTTGTTTCCTTTTTAATTCTGAGCACTGGATTTATTTAAGGTAAGCTTATTTTCACCAGTTTTATTCAGCATTTCTAGATATTTTAAATTATTTGAAATAAAAGTTTTATGTGTTTGGAAGCATGTGAATTACCTCACTGGGGACACAGACAAGGCAGTTAAAGTCCATGGAGTCAGGCACACCAGGGTGAATCTTGGCTCTTAAACGTAATAGCTCTGCATCAATAACAAAACAGTTCCTCTCTCTAGATATCAGTTTCCTCTTCTGTAAAATGGAGATAAAGCTGATGAGATTTATATGAATAAAGGCTATAAAATGCTCACTTAATGCAATGTCTGGAATATATTAAAATACTTAATACAAAATTGTATTTTCTCTTTTTTTTTAAGAGGAGGGAGGGTGGGAGGAAAAACATTTTTATTTGTTTTACTGTGGTTTTTCAACCTGGCCCGAGAACACAAACTCAGGTTTCTGGACTTTACATGGTCCACACTTAAGCTGTCTCAGCTATCTGAGTCAAGGGTACATACCCATAAAATTACATTTTCACATTTTAGTAAAATTTTACAAAATGAAATGCGTTTTTAAGAAGATAGAAATATGTCATGTAGCTACTTATAAAAAATAGTACTGAGAGGTTATAAATTTCCCAAATATTTATATACATGTATCTGTTGATATATTAATACCACCTCTAATTATGATACAATGTTTTTAAGAAGATGACAAAGTAAGCGATTATCACATGAAACAGGTGCTGCTATTAAGAATAGAGTGCTGGGAGTTAGAGGCAAAATTCTGGTACAGAATTCTCTTACTAAATATAGAACACAGAGGTGAGTTGGTCATATTAAGTATTCAAAAGCAGAAACTGAGAACTGTTTAAGAGACAGACAGAAAGCTTTTCTTTACTGAGAAATGTTAAAAATCAGTAGTGAAATAAAAGGAGAAACAATTATTTGGATAACTTATTTTTGATCCCAGTTTTCAAAAACTCCACAAAAACTACAAAGAAAAACATCAAATAAACCTTCTTAAATAGGTCAGGAACACTGGAAAACAAAATAAATTTTTAAGATTTTTTTTTAGCTTATTAAAATTGTAACAAGAGAAGCTTATGTCTGCTTCCAGTCCAGGCCAACAAACCACCATCAAAACTTCCAACTCCAGACACAACCCGGTAGAGTAGCAGTTGGGTGCAGTCCACATATATCTCAAGGTCCTGGGTTAGCATGCCAGGACCAAGAGGAACAACCAAGATGAACAACTACATAAAGAAAGCGCTTCTTCCTCTTGTGCTCTCCTTTATTCCTTACTACACCGCTCCTTTAAAAAACAAAAACAACAAATTTCCACCTAAATGTATACAGTTGAGATTACATTGTCATCTTCCTTTTTTTCAGTCATTTCAGGACAAACCCAAATGTTAAAGATCATATTTCAAAAGAGCAGTCACCGCAAAATCAGAATTAAATTTTATTTCACATTGACAGAAACTGTGAAAAAAAGTTACATTTTCCCACATTACAGCACATTTCAACAGAATATTTCTTGCCATAAATTAGATCTTGCTGATTCATATAATTGAACAACAGTGTATATTCTTCAAGTTAAAGCAAAATGACAGAGTAAATGATTGTTTAAAATTTTTAAATCCAGACATAAATATATGGCTTCATTAACATTCTATATAGTCCATTACTAAATTATTTCCATTATCAATTAGCACCCATTTATAAAGATGCATTCCTAGCATTGTTTTAGTTTACTGGACTACAGCAGAAAAATTATCAATAGTTAGAAATATCAAGCATACATTTTTTTCTACATAGTAAACTGTAACTGTGTGGCGACTGTATTAAATGTATTGAATTCTGACTAACTTTAATTATCCACAAATTTGTTTTGGAGTAACTTTGACCAGTAATTTAAAATTCTGACTATTTAAAATAATTGCTATTTTTATGTTTGTACAAAAACTAATAAAGAAAAATTATGACAAGTGAAAATTTCAAGTAGTCTGTCAGATAAAAGTAAAGCAAATTTTTCTAATGAATTGTTCCTTTTCTACAGTAGTTGGCTTTAAACTTGTGTACAAAGTAAACAAAAACACAGTGCTTAAATGAGAGGCATCTTAGCACAAAGCATCTTACAAATTAGTTTTTAAGATATCCATTTTAAATATTCCAGAACATACTAGATTACGACCTAAGTTTTCTCCCATTTGATTACAGAAAAATAAAACCAAAAAGAATTACTAATTTCCTGAACTGAAGATTCTAATAACTAAATAAGTCTAACTCTGGACTAAGGTATAGTTTAAGAAATAAGTAGTACTGAAGTCTGAAGTGATGTCTGATTTATTTATATAAGTATAAATATGTTTTAATATACCATCAGGTCTGTGATTCATAATATCAAGTTACAGTATGTACTGACAGCAGATATCTATGGCCAAGAGGCAATATTTGGTCTGTTATGAAGATAATAAAAGAAGAACATATTTCTAGAGAGAAAATAATTAAAAAGAAATTATCAGGGGAAAGAAAAGTCTGGTCCCCCAAATAAAAGGGCTATTAATTGAAGAGGGCAATACTACTATTTATTAACACTTAGTATTATTCCTATTGTTAGGAATAATGAAATACCATTTTTTTATGTATTAGTCATTAAGCATGTGAATGCATACAGAAAAATACAGACACTGAATGGTGACTAATTTCATAATAAACCCATAGACTAAGTCACAACATGCATTATTTGTTTATAACTTAACTGCTCATTTATACCTGAACAAGTTTTCATTAAGCATATTAATAAATTTCAAATGATTTAATAAAATATATGGTTGCAGTTTGTAATGCTGAGTTACATCTGGGAAAAAAGAAGCTATCTGCTTCATCTATTTTAATACTAGTATATTCTGGATCATATTATGCAAACATATATATGGAAACTTAAAAGATCATAAATTTCCCTTGAGGAGATATTTTTAGTCTGTCACTGGTGTGTATTTGCAAAACATTTTAACACTACAAACATTAAAAGTTTCAAGATTGTGAGCAGGAAAAGATTTGTACTCTACTACAATGATGCTGGTATACTGCTACAGAAGGCCTTTTAGTGAAGTCAATCAACTGGAGGTAGAAGTTTATCAATGAATTGCTTGATATCCATCATTTCCTGTTTGGAATAAAGTGATTTTCAGAAAGCAGTTAAACCACCTAGAAATCAAATTCCCACTAAAATAACTAAACCTGTGATGCGTATAGGTAAGGTGAAACATCTTTTACTAATAGTTATACAAAAATGTTATGGCATGCCCTGGTGACCTAATGGATAAGTTCACTCACTGCCTCCAGGTGGCGCAGGTCACTTATATCCCAAGAACCTGAGTTCATGATTCAGGGCCGGGGAACAAACAAGATGAACAACTAAATAAATAAAATGCTTCTTTCTCCTCTCTATCCTGCCTGTACCTTTTCTTCAAAAAAAGTAAATTAAAATGTCATAACATAGATAAGAGGTCCCAATAGAAATGTTAGAATATTTCCTATGATTATTACTGACAGCACCCATCTATTAATCAAATCTCAAAAAAGTGGTCTATATTTCACTATACTTAAAACATTACGGGGAGAGAGGGGTTTAGAATAAATATACAATTACTTTCAAGTAATTATCAGACGAAAAGTCTAACTTTTAGTATTTCCTCATTAGAAGGAAATGATAAATTCATAGGATAAAATATTTTGTGCCTTTCATAGGATTCACATACAATCAACCACTTCAAAGAGAGCATGTACTTGAGACAGGAATATACCAAGTATTTATTAAAGAAAATTTTCCTAGAAGATTCCTGGCATCTAACTCAGTTTTTTCACCTCCCTCAAATGCATTTCCTGCTATCAGTTCTAGAATTTCAAGGCTTAGTGCCTCACAGACTTGCAAATTAGCAATGCAGAGACTCTTCATCTATAGTTAAGTCACTGGGGCATGCCCTAGGGAAGTAGGGGTCCTGGGTTCATTTCCCAGGTCCAGGGAGAACAACCATGAACAACTCAATAAACTAAAAATACTTTTTTTTCTTTTTCTTCCTGCCCATCAAACACACTTTCCTTCTTGCCTATACCTTTCTTTTAAAAAATTAAAATTAAAAATTAAATGCATACAGAAAAATACAGACACTGCATGGTGAAGAGAGTCACAGCATGAAAAGTGATTTTACAACACTAGAAGTGCTAGTTTTCTGTGACACCACCTCCTACATGAAGAATCAGCTATCGAATGATGTTTAAAACACAGATACTTGAGTTTACCCCCAAAGTATTAAATCAGAATTGCTGAGTTTGGAGTTTGGCAACTTATATAATTAAGCTCTTGGGCACTTGTGAAAATACCTACTCTAGGCATGCCCTGGTGGCTCAGACCTTAAATCTGTGGCTGCAGCCTAGCCCATAAAAAGTCTAAGGACCTTGGTTCACAATCTGAATGACCAACTAATAAAAATGTTGCTTCCTTCTTCTCTCTTCTTGCTTACTTGCCTTCATTCCTGCCAACTTCTTTCGAAACAAAGAAAGAGAGAGAAGACAGACAGAAAGAAAATAATATAACTGCTTTAGTCCCTCCTGTATACTCAGAGTACCAGTCCCCAACACTACCCCGTCTTTTCTGGATTTAATACTACATTAAGGTTTCAATTATGTTCTTAGTAACACTCTAGAACTCAGGGCCTTGTCTTTCTGGAAAAACCATGTTACTAAATGCTTTCTCTGAGCCTAAAGCAAATGATTTAACTAGACTAAGTGGTTGCCAAATTATGTTAATTTGGATTGTCTCCTTGCTTAATATTCATTTTTAATTTTGAGCCTTTTTAATCCTCCGAATCCATCTAGGCCTCCTTCATTCTTCTCAAATGATCACATCTACTTGTCTAAAAAGTTAAATAGGATTAAAGTGAGTTCTCAACTACTATCTCCAACTTTGATAATCCTTGTTCATAGTCATCCTTCCTCTTCTATCTTGATTCAAAGCATTTTTCTCCTCTCTTAAGGTAAGCAGTACCCATTTGCAGACTTAATTATATGATCCTTCTAAGGTCTCCCTTATCAATTATCTTCTATCAAATCTCTCTCATCCTATTAAAAAAGTTCCTTCCTATGCTTGTCCCCCTTTACTAAATCCTTTTAAAAGTTTGTACACGTTAACTCTACTTTCTCATTTCCCTCTCTCATTCACATAATCCGCTGTAGTTTGGCTCTCTCTCCAAACCTTGAGGTCACAGATGGCTTACTGGACAGTTTCATCCTGGCCTAGTTCTTTAAATCATGGGATGTCTGTTCCATTCCACACTGAATTGCTCTCCTTCTGCACTCTCATTCAACATCTAATGCCATTTTTCCTTAGCTTAAATCTAAATGTATGCCCCAAAGTTCTATCCCTTGGTTTGTTTTTTCTCACTGTATTTTCCAATGGCAATTCTTCACTGATCAATAATATTGGCAGTTATTCTAAATTCTATTATAGGCTTGAGCTTTAGACAAGTTATTTCCAACATTCCATTTAGATATCATGGGGATAGAACAATCTCAATACATTCATTAAATTCCTATTATCTTCTGTTAACTTAAAAGCATTCCTTGTACTTCATGAAAATCATTCTCTTAGTCACCTAAGCTAGAAATCTAAGATGGCTTTCATAGTTTTTTTCTCCTCCAAAGAATTAGTCACTAAAATCCTATCAGATTCTGCCTCATTTGTCTCCAGAATATATATGAGATCACAACTTAGTATGATCAAAAAATGTCAATGGTTTTTCTATGCCCAGGGAATAAGTTTATCCTCAGCACAATAAAAAATTATTTAAAATCAAGTCTTTCATCTGTCTTCTTTTTCTGATATTCAGCTTTTCTTAAGACAAACTGGACAGCTTGCATTTCCAGTCCTACAGCCCTTTCTCTGCATATTTGCTATCCAAAATCCTACCCATCTTCAAAATCTAGCTCTGTAAAAATGAGCTGTGTCTCCTAAGATAAAACTGATCCCAGTCTGACCAGTTTTTCAAAGTATTCTCTCTAAGCTTCCAATATAACACACAGCATATTTTGTTTTCTACCGTTACTTGGATGTATATCCTTTATTATGTATAATTCTTGCATGTAATACAAAATCAGCTAACATTTGGTGAATTAACTTTGATTCAAGTCCTGCAAACCTATGAGTCAATGTAATTCATTGGTTAACTCCTCTAAATCTCTAAGCAGTTGTTATCTTAAAAACATCAAATGGAAAAAATTGCTAATGTCTCTATAATCACTGCTTCCAAACACTTACGTGGTGACACGAACTATGCACCAGACCTTGATAGGTTTTGAAAGTTACATTGGCTGGATTTACCAATGTTTTTAACTTTTCGACAGTCAGTGAGCCAACCGCTAGAGGAATTAAAGGATCACAATCTCCATGGCACTGGAGAATAGAAATATCTCTATTAACTCCACTGATAAATCCCTGCAGAAAAAATAAAAACCAGTATTATCATTCAAATGTGTAGAGCATTATGTCAGGCATTTAAAGCTATAGATAGATAAGTTATTAGTTACATTGTGGGTTATATTTGATGATAGAAAAAAAGTTCCTTCCATCTCATCTTTTTTATTTAAATTGAGACATATGATTACCCTGTCTTACATGTTTTCCCCAATGAATTGATACCTTGAAGCAGACTGTATCTTAATTATTCTTTATATTTTCAATGTCTTGACATGAGAGTTGTTTTAACTGAATTATCTTCTGAGCTCTTATTTAACTGATTAAGTTGGTTAATAGCACTCACTATGTGCAAGACACCAAAAGTTACTACATAGTGACAAGAAAGAGACCTAGATTTATAGATGAATTTGAAAATTAAATAATGTCCATTTACTAAAAATTATTTCAGTAAAAATTTTTATTAACTGTATATAGGAAAGATTGTGGTTTAAAAAAATAAAGATCCATTCTATACAAGTTTTAAGACAAAAATCTACCTTATTCAAGATTTAGACACTGTACCAGCTTAGCAGATGTAGTCCAAATTAGGGATCCCCATTTCCATTTTTTGAGCTCTCCTCAGAAACACTATTTTTGAGTTTCATTTGACATTTATTTCTACCCATACTCATATAATAACACAGAAAATAGTTGTGGATTTCACACGAGACTTACTGATTTTTTTGTTTTTTTTTCATCTACAGGATTTATGTAAACAAACACAAGAGGGTTATGAACAGAAAAAATAGAATTTCTTTTCAGGATAAAAGTATATTTTGTTTGGCAATTAATTAATGTAAGCAAATTTAATTATTCCAAATAATTAATACGTAGTCTCTATAAAATTGGAAACATTCTAAAAAAATTTCAATAAAATAACATCCACATCTTCCATATATACTATATACAATCCTCATTCAACATTGATAAGAGTCTCAGAAACTACAACTTTAAGTGAAATAACATATAATGAAACCAATTTTACTGTGGGCTATATGATAGAAACGAAAGTTAAGTTCCTACAGCATATTTCTGGTCACAAAACATCATTCCACTTCTAAATAAAGACCCAAAATACTTTTAATATAAAGTAACCATTTGTATTCGTTTATTCCAGGTTCAAGGTAATAAGAAGCCAGAGGCTATCCTCACGACACAGGGAGCAAGGCAAGACCCAACACCAAAAAGGAAGCCTTACATCACAGTATGTACTCACACATACACTCACAAACACAAACACACTCACTCAGGTTGAGACAGCTGAGACACATCAATAAACCTCATGTGCACACCCTTTGGGATATGAGAGGAAACAGAAGTACCTGGAGAAATTCTCCACAAACATGGGAGAATATGCAAATTCCACAGAAACAGCGGCCTCTGACTAGGAATTAATGTTTTTTCCTCATCAATGTTACAATAAACATTGAACAAAATGCCATTACTCGAAAATCTGCTGTGTTGCTTGACACTGCTGAGCATTTAGAAGTTAAATTCCTGGGAAAATTTCTTCTATCCAACAGTGAGGAAACTGAACATTTAAAAATAATCCATTTTTTCCCCTGGCCCCAGTTTTCGAATCTATGTCCATGGCTTTCAGGGTCTAGACCTTAGGATACCTGAGTTATAGGGGAGCAAAACTATTATTCTATGTGAAAACAGAGTCTGCATATACATACACATACATATACATGCATACATCCAGAACATACATTTATACCATTAACTATACATATACGGACATATAGTATGTACACATATGTATATTCCAAATACATCAAACTCTTCAAATATATGACAATAGGATTTATTATCCTATTCTATACAATTCACAATAATATAAAAATAAAGTCTAGTAATAAATCACAAAAGTTTACAAAAATTCTTTAAAAAAAGAATGACTGATATAAACTATGGGTTTTTTGATGTTAATAAGTCTACATGGTGGCACTGACTACAACATAGGTAGCCCTAGTACTGGATGTTGATAGTGATGGAGACTATATGTGTACAGGATAGTCAGGGGTATATGAGAACTTTGTTCAATTCTGGTGTGAAATCTAAAACTGCTTTAAAAATTTTTTATTACATTACAAAAAATAGGCAATCCTCTCCCAATGTTACTGTTGCACTGACGTCAATCAAGCTACCTGTGGAAACGAAGACCTCAGTGGAAGCCAGCAACTGAGTGCAGTGACCCCTGCCAGTTTCTGCTGTGTGGTAAGAGCCGTGTATAAAGATAAAGCTCCTCCCTGGAAAGAGAAGTATGGAAAATCAATGGATAGCCTCTGCCAACAACAACTTAAGATTTATTTCTTGTCATAATTAATGTCTATTAAAATAAATGTTTGCTCTACCATTCCCTGAAGGACATGATTACTAACAATGAAGATGTGAGAATACAGTGACTACCTATTCAGTGAAGAAAAAACTAAAAGCATAGTTAACTGCTATACTTAACAACCGTCTTAGGAATATTTTGAATTTAGTTACCTTTTTCTCCTCTGAAAAGTTTTAGGTATAAAATCAAATCTCCTCTGAAGCTAGTATTAATCTCCAAAGCAGCAATTCAAGATAATGTAGCAGACAGTTTTAAGGACATCGAGCTCACAAAACCCTGCATCTGGGAACTGTATTCCCATCAGTTATCTGGATGACATGTCACTCACTAACTGGACCACATGGAGACATGCAATTTTTTCTCATCCTAAATAGTCATGTTATTTCTCCCAAGACTTGGAATTTGGATTCAGTGACTGCCAATCTGCCTCATAGTACAATGAGAAATATAATACATAAACTCAAAAGCCAGTAAAGCTATCCGCTGGCAAAAGCTGACATAGCCAAGGATAGAGAGGCAAATGCAGCAGATGAACAGATGAAAACTGGAAAGTTCTGATGGTTTTCCAAATCCTGCCTATTTCCTGTCTTCTTTTATTCTCACCCTGTTTTCTTCATGTTATCTCTTACGCATAATTTATTCTTTCTTGCTTAAAGCATTAAGAATGGGGTTTCTGTACATTATAATCAACATATCTCAATATAAACTCCTATATACACTTGCTATTTCGAATCAAACATTCGCTTTTGTATCTATATTTTATGTTATAATGTATGCCCATCCGTGAATATCAACAAATACCAAATCAATAACATATGTGTTTACAACAACTTATCTTTCTATTGAATTCTAACTTTTCAGTAATCCCATAATCTAAAATTGCCCTATTTCAGGTAGCCTGAACAGTAAATTGTTGATTTAGAAGCTTTATAGATTATAGACGTTAGAGGAGTCTGGGAATGGTAGCAGAGCAAATAGTTGATAAGCTGAAACAGCAATAAGGTTAATACGAGGTACTATATCTGCAAAAAAAAGTAAAGAAGATACGAGAAAAAGTACAGAGAAGAAAATATCCAAATCAAAGATCACACAATTATATCAACAAAAAGAGGAAAGAAATTCTATTGTTTTCTATCCTATTCCTATCAGTAGTCTCTTCCTGGGACAGGGAACTTATGCCAGTGTTTAAATTAGAGTTTTGTTTAAGAGGATTCACAGCATTAATGCAGAAACCTAACTACATATACTACGATTATTTTAAGAAAATATTCCAGGTTCCAATCAATATTTAATAAATTGATTTTTCAATACATAATTGTAAAGTGAAAGCTATTGCTGGAGAAAAGTAGAAAAGCAGAAGAGAATAAGAAGACTTCTCTTAATTATTACTAGCCTATTCGAACATATGTCAATTAAGATTCTATAACATCTTACAAAGAAATAATTCTTCCATAGAAAAAAGATTGAAACCACAGATGTCTACATGGTAATGATATATACCTTACCTGAGAAAATCCTCCCAAAATAATTCTGTTAGAAGGAATGCCATTCTTCACTTCTTGCTCTATCAAAGCTTTCACTAAAAACAACATGAATGCTAAATCAGTAATAAAAGTCACTAACACAAATGAAAAAAAGAAAAATATATATATATTAAGGTAGACATGAGTAAAAACTTGAAATATTCCATTAAAGTATTAAATTAGAATCTATTTTCATTATAAAATTAATATTTTGCAGGAGCTGCTCAAGTTGTTCTACTTATTACATTATCAATTTATAAATAATTATTTCATCAACAGATGGATATTCTTTCATGATCTATGGTCAACTCTGCTCACATAAATGTAATATTTCTCTCTTCAATGAACCATAGGCATTTGTACCTAGAGTTATCACTTTAAAATTTTAAGTAGTTAAGTAGATTACATGGTTTGTGATTCAGAGTTTAAATAATTCATTCTCTTATTGAAAAAATGACAGTATGAATTTTTCCTATAGCCAATAAATGATTGAGGGGTAGTGGGGGAGCATCCTAGGATTTCCTTTCTTTAATAATCAGTTTTGGTTTTAAAACTACTTCACCTTTTTACAAATTTATCTCTAATTTTTTACATACATGCAAGAGTTTCATATTTTTAAGATTAAAATTTCCAATTTTATATTTCCTTTTTATCAAAAAATAGAAATCAGTTTTTATTAGAACATTTAAAAAAAAAATCAAACACCCAAATTAAAATTTTTTTTTTTTGTGAAGACTAGAGCAGGCGAGCAGGCAGGCAGGCAGGCAGGCGGGCAGGCAAGAAGAGAGAGAAGCATCATCTTTGTTTTATTCAGTTATACAGTAGTTGCTTCACTGCGGGTCTGGGACTCAAGCTCAGGGTTATGTGGCTCCTTCAGTGGCGACTGACCTAACTGCAGGCCCAACAGGGTACACCTACTTCCTTTTTATGAGATGTTTTCCTAAACAAGTCATATTTATTAACTACTATTTTTTGATCTGTAGGGTACAGAAAGATAAAGTAACATACACTGTTATTGGAAATACTGTTATTCTTTGGAAAATAAGTAGACAAAATATAACTTGCTTTATAGATGTGAAGTCCTTTGACCAGAAAAGTCTACTTTCAGAAATCTACTCTAAATAAGCAATTAGAAACTAATGCAATTATGAGCTTCCATTAAAATGCTGAAAACTGAAACTACAAAAAATATTTAATTTTAGAAACAGAAATATCACTATAAATGCTTTAAAAAAATTTTTCATCAAATATTGACACATATAACACATAGTACTGATTTTCTCTTTTTTTAAAGGAAAGTAGGATGGAAGAGGTGAAGGAAACACTTTTTATTTGTTTAGCTTCCTAGATCTCTGGTCTGGTCTGTAGTTGGGCTATACATGTCAACACCCCACCTGCAGGCTAAATGGCTGAGCCACCAGGTGAGAAAGAAGCATTTTTAAGGAAGAGTGTGTATATGTGTGTGTGCGTGTGTGTGTGTATAGGCATGCATGTATATTTATATTTATATTTTGGTTCTTCACCGGTCCAGGTCGCAGTCCCAGACTGAGTAGTATTTACATCATCTGTAATGTTCTGACAAAATCCCAGTTCTATGATTCTAACTCTCATCTACTTTTTGATGATCCCAGGAGTCAGTGTTCTTTGATTGCATGTTCCCAAGTATCCAATGTCTTCTGAATGTATCTTTCCTATTTTAAGTGTGTTGGGTTTTTTTTTAAGAGAGGAAGGGAGAGAAGAAGAGAAGGAAGCACTTTTATTTGTTCATTATTTTTGGTTGTTTCCCTGGCCCCAGGTCATAAACTTGGATCCCTGGACTTTATATGGTCAGTGCCCCAGCAGCTTAGCACCTGAGTCACCAGGACACACCTGGTTTTTTGATTCTTCCCCTGGCTCTGGATTACAAACTCAGGTTGTTGGACTTTTAAGTGGACTATACCACCATAGCCTTAACACCTGAGCCACCAGGGCATGCCCATACATGTTTCAAAGTTCTTACTAGTTCTTCTAAAAGATTTTTTTTAAAGAATCCTACAGGCTTTTGTTATTTTGGAAAATTTCAAACAAACATAAAAATTGGAGCTTTCAATGACTCCCTGGACATATTACCTCATTTCAGCAATGACCAATTCAGTTTTTTTTAATGCCTTTCTTTGTCCCTATTCCCCACATAGATTATTCAAATCTCATTGTCTATCTGTAAATATTTCAGTACATATGTATAAAACAAAATGATGCTTCAGTGCATTTTCTAAAACTAGATTTCTTCTAACAAGTTAGTGTTCTAGCTTTCACCCAAAAATAAACTGAATTAATATTCAAAGGGGAGCATGGAATACTAATCCAAGAACTTTGGAGTATAGAAAATATTTTATTTCATGAGGGAGTTAAATGAGATTATTTATAAGGGTTACTAGCTTGGCACACCCTGAGGGCTCAGGTGTTAAGTCCATTTCTGGCACATTCCACGTACAATCTGAGTACTCAGTTTCGTAGCTTGGGACGAATGGGAACAACTAAAAAAATAAAATGCTTCTTCCTCCTCTCCCTTTCTTCCAGGCCCCTGTCTGCTTTCTTTCATCTTTACAAAAACAAGGAAAGAATAAAGGGTTATCTAGCTTTCTAAATTGCTGAGTGTTTAATCAGTGGCACCTGTTATCATACTAATATTAACCATTAATGTCATTTTCATTAAATATAATTGTTTTCATCTTTATTTCAAATGTCCTCAAAAAAATTAACTGGCTATAAGTTTTAAACATTCTACTGTTTTCTCCACTTCTTATGTTAATCAAAGCAAAATTATGTATGTAGCAGAGCTGAAACTTGATAAATGCCATCACCTCCATCCAACTAACCTTCACTGTATACAAGAGTCCATGTAGCGATCATGGCAAACACGTGTGATCAGAAAGGAAAGCAACACCTCCCAAATTCAGATAATTGTATATTTCAACAATATCAATAAAACTAGTGACTCCACTAAAAATATTTAAGAATGCTTTTGTCTTTATTAAACTTTTATGTATTTACCATTTTCTGCTGCCCGTATTATTCCAGGTTCATCTTCTGGGAAATCTGGTGAAAGTCCAATAATATCAAACCTGGAAAATAAAGCAAAATCAAAAAATAAGCATTTTTCAGTACTCAAGGGGTTAAAGCACAGGCTATGAAAACCAGGGAGCTGGGTTCAAGACCTGGGACTGGAAAGAAAAAAAATAAATATCTTAAAAGGATCATTTGATTCTAGAATACTCTAACATTGGTAACTATATTTCATTAAGCTCATAGTATTTTGGATAAAAAGGGCCAAAGATATTCTCTAAAGCACAAAACTCAAATTCAATTGTCTATAGAGCCTAATTAACTTAAAGGTGTGAATCCAACATTCTTCCATTCAAACTAGATGAAGATTCTAATCTTAAAGTAACAGTGCCACATAATTTTAGGCTAAGAACATATAAGAAATTAACTTAGTCCAATCTCACATCCATGCAGGGCTTCCAAACAAACCCTTCTAAGACATTTGCAATAAATTCCAGCTACTCATTTTCCATTCTATTGCATCATAAACCAATCTAATGGAATACAGTACTTTTACTATGATACCCTTGAACACAGGTACTTATAGTGATCACTATACATAGTCTGCAACTTTTTCAGATGCTGTAGATACCTCAAACTGAGACCAAGGAAAATCTTCCTTTGGCACTTTCTACTTCTCTACCACATTTTATATTTTCATTATGGTTTTCACCATTAGGTAGAAATTTTGGTTCTGAATGGAAGTTTTGCCAGAGAGTGAAAATGAAATAACCAAAGGCCAAGGGGAGCAGGCATACAAATTGCCAAGGAGTCTAAAACAGATTAAAAAGAAAACACAAGATGGGTTAGAGATGGGTGGGAACAAGGAGAGGACAATACATAGACTATAAGGGACAAACAGTGTGGAAAAAAGCTCAAAAGATGAATATTATACTTAGGAATCAGGTCTAAATTAAGTGACAGATGGGACAGTTCCAGATAACGAGGTCCAAGAAATGATTAGATGATTAAAGTAGAAAGAAAAGAATATCACTGGAAGCAGAGAGAGAAAGTATCATTGGCGAAGAAGAGTCAAGGAAATAACAAGTCAGGCAAGGTTGTAAATTAGTCAATTACATTGTACTTTATAGTCACCCAAAAGAAGAAAGGAAAATATATGAATTGATGTCAAAATCATCATTTTGACAAGACTCACTGGCAAGAGTTTCAAAGCAGTAGGAAAAAAGCATGGTCTCTATTTACCATAAACTATACAGGGATGTGAGAACATATTAAGATGGCTGAAGAGGAAGTGGCTTTCTTAAAAATTTGCCAAATTTCCAGAAAGGCAAGAAGTTGGAAGGGTGAGGAGGCAATGGCTTAATCACAGTGTATGCCACAGGAGTTCATTCAAACGTTTGGTGAACAAAATCAACAAAGATTTATCAAGCAGTAAGAAATACCGTCTACAATATTTTTATTCACCCAGTCTCTCCAGTTTCTCCAACTGCTTGTACAGTCCATTATGTTTATCCCTGAATCTGAAGTATATAAACTTAAATAATTTTTTTTTTTTAAAGGAAGGTCCAGGCAGAAATAAAGGCAAGTAGGCAGGCGAGAAGAAGCAGCATTTTATTTATTTTATTAGTTGTAAATCTTGGTAATTCCGCACTGGCCCTGGGTCTAGAACCTGGAACCTTGGGACGTATGTGTATTATGCCCAGGGTGTACTAGACCACTAGGCACTTAAATAATTTTTAAAAGGTTAAATTTAAAGTTTGCATATAACTTTATACTGAAAACATAGCTAATTAAATATTGCTATATCCAAAAACACTTAATTTTTAAAAATCTATAAATTAAAACTTCATATTAAGTAAGTAAATTCTTACTTACCAAGCAGGCATGGCCATGTTCATATTTAATGTTACAGGCATAACTGGTCTACATAGGAAAGAAAAACAGCAAAATAAGATTAATACAACAAAGCATAAAACCTCATACATTCCATCATCTAGTGATAATTATTCAAAGACTATACTTGGCAAATAAAAAAATCTTTTTTCAATACAGCTACATAACATTTCCAAATCAGACATCAGAAGGGAAACCAGTAACCAAAGAAGTAGAAAATGTAGTGTGCCCTAATGAGGCAGGCCATAAACCCCTGGGTTCAAGCCCCAGGTATGGAGGTAAACAACCAGTGTGAACAACTAAATAGAAATAAAATTAAAAGTGCTTCTTTCGCCTCTCTCCTCCTGCCTGCCTGGCCACTTGTCTTCATTCTGGCTAACCTTTCCTTTCCTTTCAAAAAAAAAAGTAGGAAATGTATAAAATTTAAGACTCTGGCTATGAGCAATTTATTGTACAGAGACTAGAGCATCAGTTTCCATATGCTCTGATTACATTTTCAAGTTCTTAGGTATGTACCAGGAAGTTTAGGAGATTTTTAAATAGATAAGGAAAATAAAGCCTGATGAAAAATGTGCTGGTCAACTTGCATTTAACTATGTACAAAAGGAAAAAAAATGAAACACTATAACTGCATCTCTCCTTTAACTCATAAAACAAGTTTACCTTAGAAATTAGGAAAATCTTATCTAAATTCCTTTGAGATAACATACCTCCTAGGATGGCAAGTAGTCTTAAACTAAATTCCATTCTGGGACCAGTAAAAATGCAGCAGAATAATAAAAGAATTGTCTATTGCTTGAGTCTGAACAACTGAAAACATAGCAACCCTAACCATCCTATAGAGGGAAGATATTGCCCTTATTTCAGGATAAATACAGGAAGAATGAATGTTTTCTTATCTAATCTCAGATATTTCTCCTCTTTCATATTTATCATTCTACTGATACAACCACTTCTGAGAATTAATTACTACCTTACAATCAAGAGTCTAATCCCATATGTATTCTTCAAGTCAATAATCTTTTGATCTAAAATATGCTAATCTTATTGATCTTGAATTTGCTCAAAACTACTAATTTCTTTTTAACACCAACATTTTCAAGAATTCTAAACCAAATTTATCAGACTCCAAATTCTGTATTCTTTCCAGTGTATCAAATTGCCTCTGAACATAAAATTTAGGAGTCTTTCAGCATAGTAATTATTTCTCACAAACCTCTAATGTAAATTCTCTTCAGATACTGTATGGATATTCTTAGAACTTTATGATTCAGAATCTGGAAACGGTGGTAACTTGAGTTTTCCAGGAAATCATGTAACTATAGTTAAATTTTATCTTTTAAATATAAAGTTTAAAAAAAGATTTATAAATTCTTTTAAAGCTAAAATGAAATCTTGATTTTTTTGTTTTTTGTTGAGAAATTTAAAGTGATGCTCTTGGAGATTGAACTCCTACCCAGAAAAATTATTGTATTTATACAAATATGAAAAATACTTACGAATGTGGGCAGATATATTTGATATGTGAACTTTTGATGTCTGCAAAGGCTTCTGCCCATCCATGCCTGGTAGAGAAATTATTTGAATAATGCCATTAGATATCATTCTTTAAATCCCAATAAGTTAGTTATAGAATATTACTTTAATGCTATTAAAACCCCAACAACAACAACTCAAAGGCTAATATTTAAGTTTTACCTATGGATAAATATAATCTCTCATGATTTCTGAAGAGTAATGTATTTTCCTTCATATCTTTCCATCAGGCTTTATAATTATATATATAAATATATATATATATGAAATCTCATAAACAATGTGCCAAATAAAATAGATAAGACATAATAAAGTTCACATTTTATACAAAAAAGAAAATCTTAGGAGTAAACTAAATCAGTTATCTGATATCTCTACCTAACTACTACACTATTAAAAATAACTAACATTTTTCTTTGTAGTGTAACATGCATTTACATGTTCAAAATATGAGAATAATTTTAAAAAATCATGAAAATCCTAGCAGAAATGAAGTCAATCTGTTGTGATATTTTCTTTCAATTTTTTCCATGTATATGAATTAAGAAACAGATTCCAACTTAATAAAAATAGAATCATACAACATCCATATATAGTTTCCTGCTTATTTATACCTGACATTATAACTGGTAATTTTTAAATATTACCTCTAGTAAGAGATAAAATAGAAGTCTTAAGCCTTTTTGTCTAAAACAATCTGGAAATAAATGTTAAATATTTTCTGTTAACAATTTCTCTTATTTTAATCCATCTTCCTCAAAAGTATTGACAACAAAAATTAATAATAACGATTACTATTAACATATACATAACATTAACTGAGACAACAGGATTTAGTCAGACTCCAACATCCTATCATACACAAAAATTAACTCAAAATGTACCAAAGCCACAAATATAAGAGATAATACTATCCTAGAATAAAAAATACGAAAATTAAAATGGTTGTGATCTTGATTCCATAGGTATGACACGGAAAGCATAAGCAGCAAAGGGAAAATAGATTAAGTTGGACATCATCAAAATTAAACACCAATGTGCCTTCAAACAAGAGAAAACAACCTACAGAATGGAAGAAATATTTGCACATAATAACTACTGAGAGTCTAATATCCACAATGTATAAAGACTCTTACAACTCACAAACAGAAAGCACAACCTAATTTATAAATGGGTAAAGGATTTGAAGAGACATTTCCCCAAAGATGTACAGATGATCAAAAGGACAGGAAAAGTTAATTATTAGAGAAATGCAAATTAAAACCATAATGATAACTTCACAACCGTAACAATGGCTATTAAAATTTTTTAAATCTGGCACCACCATGGCCAAGTGCAGAACCAGTGCCAACTCGACCCCCAGCCTCACCCAACATGGGGTGACATGGAACCTGTGAACCCACATGCCACCTCAACACAGGCCCAGCAACGTGGACCCAGCCCTAGCAACCAGGTGAATGAGGGAGAGAGAAGACTCAACTTGGATCCCATGATATACTCTGACAAACTTCAAAAGTCTGTAACATCTCTGAGGACTTTTGCAGGGGCCGCAATGCAGCCACTGCCTGAGAAGAAATCAGAAGAAAAAGAAAGACATGGTGCTAAATATGAAGGAGAAATTCAAAAATCTAAGTGCCCAAAATCAAACCCTGAATGGTGCAAAGAGAGTAAGCCATAAGGAGCTCCCCAAAGAGGAAATCTATTGACATGATTGGGTCAATCTAAGAGAAAAAGAACTAAAAAAAACAGTTATTTAAAAAAGCTGAAAGAGAAGCATGTAACCACCCAAAGGCGATTCAAAGACCTTAGTGGCAGATCAAAAGGAGTATGTTGCCAAGAAGATTGACGCCACGAAGAAAGTCCCAGCAGAAATGCTGGAGAAAAAAGACACAGTCAAGAAATTGAAAATAAACATATAAAGCTCTGTAAACTCTCAATCATGCTGAGGAATGAATCGCAGAAATTCACTATAAGACCACAGAAGAGGGCAGAGGAAAAAAATGAGGAAAAATGAACAAACACTGCAAGAACTATCAGACACCATGAGAACAAATATATGGATAATAGGTATCCTAGAAGTAGGAGGGAGGGTGGGAAAGGAGGATAGGGAGGGAAGTGGGGAGGGGAGAGAGCCCTTGCAAGAGAGAGAAGCAGAAAACTTAAATAGCAGAGAACTTGCCACATCTATATCAAAATATAACCATGGAGGCCCAAGAAGCCAAAATAATACCAAAATTCCTAAAACGTAAAACCACCTACTCCAAGACGTATCAGTGAAACTAGCAAAAAGCTAAATAAAAAGTAAAAAGTAAAAAAAAAAAAAAAAAAAAAAAAAAAAAAAAAAAAAAAAAAAAAAAAAAAAAAAAAAAAAAAAAAAAAAAAAAAAAAAAAAAAAAAAAAAAAAAAAAAAAAAAAAAAAAAAAAAAAAAAAAAAAAAAAAAAAAAAAAAAAAAAAAAAAAAAAAAAAAAAAAAGTAAAAAGTAAAAAAGTAAAAAGTAAAAAGTAAAAAGCTAAATAAAAAGTAAAATAAAAAAACAAAACTGGTGTTGAAAATTGGGTACCTCAATTTTAAAAAGATATTAAAATTAAAAACAAAAACCTCTCAATATAGATAAAGTTTACATGAGAGATAAATCACCTCTCTCAATTTAGCACAACAAATGTGTTTAATAAACCTCCAAATAAATCTTGAGTTGCCTCCCTGGCCTACAGCTGATTTTTTTCTTTTAAGGGAACATCTAAGCTCATTAAGAATGCTGTATACCTCACATTGCTATTATTTCTCTTATCAAATCCCACCTTTTCTCAACCTGTTCTGAAATTTTAACTCCTCCAGAAATACGTTCCAGAAACAGAAGTTGAAAATGACAAATTTAACACTGATGAAGGAAAAATTTCCAGGGTTAAAAAAAAACAAAAAAAAACTGTTAATGATACTTACCCTGTATCCCCCAATCCATGAAGAAAAATCACCTAGAAAAGAGGAAAAATTAATAAGCAATGCCTAAATAAACCCACCCAGAATTGCTACACACTGTAACATGAGTTTAGGTAGAAGTCTGAATTACACATTTACCTTCAGTGAGTTAATTAATCTCTACAGACCTTTCTTAAAAGGCGAAATTATTTCTCTCCTTATAATTCCTAAGATAATTAATGTGGGGTTTCAGCACCTTAAGAGGTACCCGGTTACACATTCTTAACTGCAAAGGATCACATTTTAAGAAGAAATAGTTTGTCTCAACTCAAACCATGAAAACCATATAAAAGTAAGTTTGAGGTTCCCATAAGTGAATTACCTAAAATAACAGCACCGATGCTTTTTAAACTTCTTTAACTTAGGACAAAGTGCAAGGTAAGACGAGTGATTTTCTTGAGAACTTAAGACCTCCCTCATCCGCAAACGAGGCAGAAACACGTCTAAAGGCACCTCGAGTCAGGGCACCTAGCTGACACACTGGACAGCCTCGTCATTCTCTAGGGGCCCAGGGGTCCCGGGGCCGCACATGCTCTGCAATGCAGAGGGCTGGGGCGTGGGCTGGGAAAGAGTGGCTGGCCCTCCGGCTCAGGCCGATACCCCAGCGCTCTCCCAGCACAGCCGGGCCCCGTGGAGCCGCGAAGACCACCCCCACCCACTCCACAGGAGCGCAGGCTGGTTGAAGGGCCGCATCCACCGGTCGCCAACACGCCAGCAACGCCAACCCCCCGTGTGAGGGGCAGTTTTCGACTGCGTGATAAGAGGGCTCCTCCGAGCCCCGGTCGCTGCCACTCACCGCCGCTGTGGCCTTCCGGGCAGCGGGCACGATGGCGGGAAGCGGGGCAGACATGTTATTGCCGCACATACACCGGCTGGGGCGACCTAGCGCGTCGGAAGCGGAAGGGCGAACTGGCGCCCAGCTGCTGGGCCAAGGGTGAGAGAGCGAGGAATCCGGCCCGGCCCGGCCCGGCCCGCCCCGTCCCGCCCCGCGGGGCGCGCGCTCAGGCGCGTGCGCGCCCCCACAGTGCCGCGCCCCCACTGGCTTGGCGCGCACCTTCTCAGACCGCCAGGGAATCCACCCCAACCGCGCCGAGGCCTTTTCGCGTCGCAAAGTCTGTCTGCTCAAGTCGCCCGATTGGCTGCAGGGCGGCCGCTCCTATCCGGCGCAGGGCGGGGCCGAGGTCAGCTGGGGCTGCCGACCCCAGAAACTCATTTCCTGTTGTGTACTTATTTGTAAAAGTCAAAAAGGACTGGTTCAGGAGAAGCTCGAGCTTTATTTCCATTTGGGGCTCCACCACTGTGTGGATTGAGTGTTGACTCCACTCCTTTAAACTTAAATTGGAAGGAAAACATTCCATTTTCACCGAGAATTCACTGCTTCCCTAAACTGATCCACAGTACTTGATCGACAGATATTGACAGTACAAGATTAGACGGCCAGGCCCCTTTTCTGCCTGGTATCTCAATGCCTATTGAGAGTTTGGGATTAGGCAAGCTCAAAAAATTGATACTAATTTATTGAAAATGATCATAATGTGACTGATGTTTCATGTAACAGTCAGTATACATTTATGTCGGATTTTTAAGTGTTTGTGATGTTATAGAGAAATACTCTTACTATGAACATATGTGCCAAGTGACTAGTACATGAATTTTTCCAGGATGGTAATATGTCAAGTTCTGGAGGCCACCAATCAGTTCTGTCAATTAACATCCATTAATGTAAGTAGGTCAGCTCAATTTGATGTATTTTGGTCATTTTTTCCAATATGAACGTTACTCTTCCTTACAAGGATCACCAAGTTCTGCATTCTCAAAGGAAACTTAGTGTTTATTCATATCTGTCTTCCCAGGTAAGGGGATAAACTAAATATAATAATTGAAGTAAGACAAAATATCATCTTCAAATAATGATTATTTAAAATGAAAATTCAATAAAAGGTTTTAAAATTCACGAATAAGAAAATTCAGCAATATTAAATTGATATATATAAAAAACGAATAGTTTGGCAAGTCCTGGTGGAGTAGGGTTGGGCGCAGTCCAGATACATCCCAAGGTCCCAGGTTTACATAGTGAGGTGAGGGGTTTTGTGTGTGTGTGTTGGGGGTGGGGAGGACAACCAAGACATACTACTAAATAAAATGAAATTATAAAGTGCTTCTTTCTCCTCTCTCTTCCTGCCTGTCACCCCACCTTCATTCTCGCCTACACCTTTCCTTTAATATTTAAAAAAAATTTTTTAAAGGAATGGTTTTTCTAGCTAACATTAGTTGATTAGAATATCTAACTGAAGACAAATACATTTATAATAGAAATTAGGCAAACAAATTAACTAAATTAGACAAAAGTAGACCTTAAAAATGAACGAAATCAAGAAACAATAGACTTTTAACAAACAAACAAATCAGAAATTTCAGGAAGAGGAAATAGGTGAGGGGAGCAAATTAGGGTAAAGGGGAATAAATGTATACTAAAGTAGAAACTGAAATAATGGTGAACTTAATGTATTATATATAGATGTTAATTTACTATGATGTACACTTTATACCTATTTAATATTACAAGGCAGTATTCCACTGATAAAATCAATTAAAAGTAGAAAACATGGCATGCCCTGGTGGAGCAGCGTTTGGGTCAATTATCTCTGAAGGAGCAGAGGAGCAGGCCACATACCCTTGGGTTTAATTCCATGGCACCAAAGGGAAATAACCAGTGTGAACAACAAAATAAAAATACGAAATAAAATAAAAGTAAAAGTAATTTTTAAATAAAATACAATACATATTAAGGCAAAACTTTAAAAAAATGTAGTAGACTTATATCAGTCCTGTTGGATCCCTTTGTTTGCTTGGGAAGTGCGGAAAAAACAGCACAGAGATGCTCTGAGTGTTCAAGAATTTATTGAAAGCTTACAGTGGCTGAAGTACTAAGGAAATACATCAACTCTGAGAACTGGGACTAATAAGGTTTGATAAGGGTCTATTCCAGGCAGGCACATATGGCCCCACACAGCTGGGTTTTTGTCTCCTGGTGTATATGTGCAGTTCTGTGTGACTGGTTATAAATGGTTAACAATGGAGTGCAGAAGTCAGGATGTAGCCACTATAATTAATGGTGTCAGGACTAATTTGCCATGAGCAGTCGGAGTGCCTTGGGATGACAAAAATACTCATTTGGTCCAGAGTATATAGGAGTGAGCCACATGGAAGGCATATTTGGCGTCAGTGCAAACATTCTAAGAAAGGCCCTTGCCGAGAATAAGAGCTTAAATTATAGCCACTGGTTCTGCCTTTTGGGCGGAGGTACCCAGAAAGAGGGAGTCACTTTCAACTACTGCACTGGATACCATAGCACATTCTGCCTCATGTTTGCCTTTTATTACCAATGAACTCCCATCAACAAATCATGTGATAGCCAGAGACAACAGTCGCTGGTTAGACAGGTAAACAGAAAGGGAGGTTGCAGCTCAAGGATCAATTTCCAGACATGGGTGGGGAAGGGGATTCCCCAGTTTAATGGACCCAGTAAGAGGGTGGTAGGATTGAAAGCATAACAGTGCTTGAGGGTAATCTAAGGATAGTCTATTAGGGTTAGAAAGGACTGGAGATGAGACAGAGAAAGGAAGTTGGGAGCCCCCTTGGTAGGTCAGATAATGCATGAGAGGAGTGAATGGTGACAGATGGGGAAAAGGTCAATTTATGAACTTCTTTGACTAGAAGCACAACTGTGGCAAGGGTACACAAGCAAGAGGACCACCCTCTGGCAGTGGGATCCAATTGTTTTGACAAGTCACAGCCTTGAGGTCTGGGCCTGAGTATTGTCCCAGGAGACCAAGAGTCATCCCCTTATGTTTATCTATGAATAAGTGAAAAGGTTTGGCTAAGTTAGGTAGGGCCAACACTGGGGCTGGCAAAACAAGTTCAGTGAAAGGATGATGGAGAGCCTTGGGGGCCAGTAGGGAAACCCGTAAGTTCCCCTTGGCAACTTCACAGAGAGGTTTGACGAAAAGACAAAAGTAAGGGACCCACAGGTGGAAATAATCAGCCAGACTCCAAAAAGAGAGTATTTTAAAGTTGCAGGCAATTGGAGGGAAGAGATTAGGGACTTACAGTTTGTTGTTATGACTCAATATTTGGGGGTCAGTTGGAACACCATAAAGCTCACCAATTGTCAAGAAAGCTATGCCCTAGATGGGGACACCTGGTATCTTCTGTGCCCCAGAAAGTTTAGGAGTTCTACACACAAAAAAGGTCATCTACATATTGTAATAAAACAGAAGGTTGAAGGCATAATCGTTCCAGGTCCACTGCCAGGGCTTGTCCAAAATGTTTGGAGAGTCCCTGACTCTCTGAGGAAGAACAATCCATGTAAGTTGTCGGAAAACTTGTGTCTGGGTCAATCCAAGGAAAGACAAATAGGTCTTGGGAAACTTTAGCCAACAGAATTGTTAAAAAAAAAAAAAAAAAGTCACCTTTGAGATCTAAAACAGTAAAAAGCAATGTCAGGAGGGATAAGGGACAGGATGGTATAGGGATTGGGAATGACTGGATGGAAGGGTACCACTGCCTCATGAATAATTCATAGATCCTGTGGTAGATGGTAAGATCTATCAGGGAAAATTGGGATATTAAAAGGTGAATGGGTCAGTTGCAAAAGGCCAGATTAGAGAAGTTGGATAATAACTGATCTAACCCCTGTAAGTGCCTTTAATGAAAGGGGATATTGAGCCTGAGCCATAAACTTGGATGTATCATTTAATTGGACCTTAATATGAGGCTGGCAGGTGGCAATCAAGGGCCTAGAAGTGTCCCATACCTTAGGATTTACCAGAGAGGAGCCAAGAGAAGGAAGAGCAAGTGGGTTCAGGGTGTCCGAGACAAGAGTCATAATATTAACTAGGGAATTAGCTCCAGAAACTAGGGTAAGGAATCACAAGGATACTGGAAATTTGGAAAGAATATCTCATCCTAACAGAGGAGTGGGGCAGTAGGGGATGACTAGGAAGGAGTGAGTAAAGATGAAGTCCCCTAGGGAAAAGTTAAGAGGAGAGGTTTCCTTAGGGAATGAGGGAGTGCCATCCACCTCCATAATAGAGATTGAGGAGTCTCCAACAGAGCCAGAACAAGCAGTGAGGGCCAAATATGTGACTCCCGTATCAATTAAAAAGGAGATTGGCTTACCTACTACTGCCGTATTTACCCAGGGCTCCATTATAGTTAAAGGGGTTGCAGTGACCATTGACCAGGCGGGGTCTGGGCACCTTGAATCTTTCATCAGAGCTCCCAGCAGTTTGTGGGCCCCTGGGGCTGCTGCCAGCAATGAGGGGCCAGGAGGGACTTCCTGTTTACCTTGAAGGGCCAGGGGGCAATCTGACTTCCAAAGCCCAGTCTGTTCACACAAAGGACATGGCCCCAATGGGACTTGAAGTTGGGGCACTGATGAACCCAATGGCCCACCTGCTTGCATTTAAAGCATGGGCCCAGTGGTGTGTTTTTGGAGAATCCAGGTACACTGAAAATCCCAGTTTTAGATCCTGATGAGTGACAGCTGTGAGGCCCTAACTGTGCTTCCCGGAAGACAGTAGCTCGGAGATGAAAGCCCTAGACTTCTGCCTTAGCCTGATCCTGTTTTGGCCTTTGTTGTTGAGCCTCCTCATCTTTATCATTAAAGACCTTAAATGCCACATTAAGAAGGTCTTTTTGAGGGTTCGTGGGCCATTTTCCAACATTTATAATTTGCAGTGGATGTCCAGACTGATTTGGGAAGCAGAACGCATATTTAGGAGAAGGATTCCTGCAAAGTTGTGTCTACAGTGGTAAAGGTCAGTAAGGCATGAGTAAGATGGTTGAGGAAGTGAGCTGGGGTCTCATCTGGGCCCTGTGTAGGTTCTCTAAGTCACTCGTAGTTGACAGCTTTTTGAGTTGCCCTGTTTAAGCCCTCAATGAGGCAGGTAACCAACTGATTGCAAGTCGCATGTTCCAGGGAGTTTTCTGGGAGCTGATAGTCCCAATGAGGGCCAGTCCATGACATGACTGCAGTCTCTCAGGCTTGGTATTATTTTACACATGAAATTCACTAGCACGCACCTGTGAGGAGGTCCAGAGCCTCTCAAATTGGTCTGTTATCAAGGTAGTAGAGAGAATAATAAAGAGGTCAGACCAGGAAAGATCAAAAGCATAGTTATATAATTAAACTCCTTGATAAAAGTAGTTGGGTTTGAGGAGAAGGAGCCTAAGTAATGTACTAATTGAGAGAGATTAGCCATAGAGAAGAGAACATGAACAAAGACAAGCCCCGTGTCCCCTGCCACCTCACGAAGAGGCAAGATGGGTGCTGGAGAGGAGGTAGGGGTATAAGTGTTGATGTCAGGTGAGGAGTCTGATGGCACTGGGGCAGCTGCTGCCTGCAAGAATGAGCAAGTGAGTGGGATGAGGGGGAGAGAGATGTGAATCTGAGGTGGATGGTTGGGGGCTGAGCTCTGGGGTGAGACAGGAGGCCTGGGGTTCAAAAGGAGGATGGAGTGGAAAGGCCAGGTCTGAAGGAAAGATTGACTCTGAGTCCAGAGGATGTGAGAGGGATAGGGAAAGAAGCATCTGAAGGAGACGTTGAGAAAGGTAGCATGGAGAAAAAGCCTCAGGTTTAGAGTGGCAATAAAACAAGCCTGAAGACAAGGGATCTCTGATCATTTTCTATTGTAGTGACAAAAGTTATCCAAGTAATGCAGAATGGAGGGATCAAGGGTGCCATTTGGGGATCACTGTGACCCATTATGTAATTTATATTATGACCAAACCATATTACAAAAAATGACAAGGTATTTGGGGCATAGATCCTTAGGCCCAATTTGTCCAGATTAGATAAGACACCTGAGAGACAAGTCTTTTAGAATAGACTGCTTTGATCTCATAATGGTTAAGTGACAGGTCAGGGGTCTTCCAGGGAGAGACAAAGAAGAGCATCCTCTTGGTTTGTCTTACTCCATGAGAGGGTAGCAAAGAGGTGGGGAGGCAGCATCCCCAATCCTCTGAACTTGAAGGCTAAAAGCTGGGGGACTCCGCAACCCCTTGTGGGGAGTTTCCACCGTGTTAGGCCCAGTGGTTTGGAGCAGCTGAGAAGTGATCACAGAAAACCCCATTCCTGAAACTCATCTAGTTTTGAGTAGATGGTGGTAGATGTGGAACATCGGCAATGAAAATTGACCAGGAGTTCAGCCGTTCTTCAAGCCTGTTTTTTAGCACTAGAAATGTTTCCCTTCGTTGGTACAGGAAGCAGGGGAAGAACAGCACTGAAATGCTGAGTGTTCAAGAGTTTATTGAAAGCTCACAGCGGGCTGAAGAGCTAAAGGATTGCATCAGCCCTGAGACCTGGGATTTAAAAGGTTTTGTAGGGGTCTACTCAAGGTACCGATATGTGGTCCTGCAGGACTGGGTCTTTGTCTCCTGGTGTATATGTGCAGTTTTGTGTGACCAGCTATTATTGATTAACAATGGAGTGCAGTGGTCAGGATATAGCAACTAGAATTAATGGTGCCATTGTCAACTGGAATGCTGTGTAGTGTAGTGTGTAGTGTAGTGACCTCTTGGTCAGGTCCTTAAGACAAAGACACATATTTTACCTTAGTTCAAGTGGTATTTCTAATACAAAACGGTGTCTAATTTTTATTACAAAACAGCATCTGTCTGGCTATCCTAACAACCACCAAGGTACAGAGAAGACAAATAATTGGATAAGAAGATGTAAAATTATAAGAACCAGTTTACACAGAATTACTCGTTCAATGCAATGTACTCTTAGTTAAAATTCCAATAACTTTTACTTGAATAAAAATACTTTTAATATCCCAACAAGAAAATTTAATTTTATAAAAATAATTTATAAGTATGAGAGACTAAGCATTCATGAATATCTAGGAATATTACAAAAGAAATAGGGTAATTGGTATCAACTCTATCAAATGTATGACATTAAAGGGAATTAGAGTATTCCATTTAGCTTATATTTTGAATTAAGGCCATTGAGAATCAGTAAGTGCAGAAAGAAGTCTCCTCAAAGCTCCCTTTATCTGATTAAGAATACAAATTCTGAGAAATGAGGACTGCCATAAATCTCCTCTCCTTGAGATGTTTTATGGCCATGAAAAAAGATGGAAAACAGCACCAAGACGGGCTGTCATTAACAAATTTTATTTGTTAACTAACTAAATTTATAGATAACTTTTATCTCCTATTAGTTTCCCCATATATTTACCTTTCTATAATTTACCAATCTAGAAGCTCAAAACCCTTTTCTTTTGTCTTGTTGTTTCTCCACAAATTTATTCTTTTTGTCAAAATGGACATAAGCCTTCAAATCTAATTGCCTCTTTATTATTTTCATGTCATTACTGTGAAGTCCCCTCCCAGAGGCATATGAAATAACCTTTTCTCCTATTCATATCTTTTGTTTTTTTCCTCCACATCAACATTTTGAAAATAAGTAAAGGAAAATCACATACAAAAAAGGTTTGGGAAGCCCTGAAGAGGGAGCTTCCAGTACTATCACTAGTAGAGCCCAGCTGGAAGAAGTTAAGATTTCCTTCTCTTGCAGCCAATATGAAGCCATCACCACTTCAAACTCCCAACTTCCTCCAATACTTTCTCTCAAAATAGTTCCTCCCACTTCCTTTTGCTCTATCAAAGAATGCACTCTCCTTTATTTGTTGGATTTACTTATGCTTCCCCATGCATGTCTTGAATTGCAATTCTACTAGCCCCAAATAAACTGGATTTATTGGGCTAAACCGCTTAACTTTTAAAGATTGACAGCATCATTTAGAATTACAGAAGTTATAACAGTAAATGACCAACACAGGAAAGGATGGGCAGATCAGATCTTTTACTGAATAACCTTAATTATACTACCTGGTGTTTGGCAGTTCCCTCAAAATGGTTAAACTTAAGCTAAAATGTAGCTTAGTTGTGCTCACTTTTAGGAAATCGCCAAAACACAAGAGCCACATAACAGGTAATGTTAACAAGAACAATGAAATTTATGGCCATAGTTTAGAGGATGGTGGTTGGAATGTCTCAGTTCCTGTGTTAGTCAAGTATTAAGGAACTAGGCAGAACCAGAAATCGGACAATCTACAGATGAAAATGGGACAAATGTCAAAAAAAAAAACCACATTATGCTCATTATAATATTGAAATCTCCATCCCTCTGCTCCATGACAGATGTGATCCAAACCAAACTGGGACTGAAGTGGTGTGATCCTATGCTACTGAAATTCTCTGAACCTTTTCCTAGAATTCTGCAGATGCCAGAGACCTAAAACATCACCCCTTACCTCTTCTTTTCTTGCAAATCCATATAACCTTCTCTGTGTGCTGGTGCATGGGGTAGGGAGTGGTGAGTTGTGAGAAACTTAGAGCACAAGCTCCCTTTTCCCTTCCTTGGCCAATGAATAAAATTCTTTTTATTGTTTCCTATCTGTTGTCCTCAATCTTTATTAGGCAATGGGAAAAAGAATATTGACTTGTATCAGTTATTTGAATTTATTTCTAGAACAAAATAAAAACTCCAATGGGGAGAAAAAGATAAACACGAGGGAGAAATAGGTACATGTTAAGAATGGTATTTCAAATATGTGAAAAAATACCATTTTCAACAAATGGTATTAGAATAACTGACAGCATTTGAAAGAACATTTAGCTGGCTCTTCCATTATTTGTCTCATCAAAGTTTAGACAATTTCCGGAAGGATAAATACAAATAACTAACACAAGAACATTCAAAGCTTTTCTAATAATCAAAGAATTACAAATTAAAACAATTTGCTACTTCGGATCCAGGATATGGGAAAGAACAGAACAAGGTTAAATTGCACACACAACTAACGGGAATGTAAAATGGAATAACCCCGAGGAACAATTTGGAAAGATCTAGCAAATTTGCAGATGTGCATAACTATGACTCAACAACCCTGCTCAGTTGCATACTGTGGAAACCCTCACATACATGTGCACAGAGAGATAAACAGAAATATTAACAGCTGTACTCTTTGTGAAATGAAAAACTGAGAGCAACCTAAACACTCTTCAGAAGGAAAATAGATAAATTCACTCTATTGTATTCATGTTATGAGATATTATACAGAGGTTAAAATGTATGAATGATGCATAACCACATTGACCTGAGCAAATTTCAAAACAATGTTGAATTAAAAAATATGACAAAAACTTTGTAAGCAGTTTAAAAATACTTTAAAATATCATATGTTCTTTCTTCTAGTTGTTTTGTTGATATGAGATATACAATAAATTGCACATATTTTAAATGCACATATTGATGTTTTTATTCTATAATCCTGAAACTATAACCACAATCAAAATAATGAATTCATCCATCACACACAAAATTTTCATGGACTCCTTTGTAATCTATTCCGCCTCCTCCCTCTGTGCCACATCCCAAGGGAATCACTGATTATTTTGTCACAATACTTTCCTTTGTATTTTTTGGTACTCTTTGGCTCATGATCATAGAGGCTCATCCATATCATTTCAGTTGTTCATTTCTTTTTATTGCTAAATACCATTCTATTATATAGATAGACCATGATTTGTTTATCTATTCACTTAACTTTTGAGACATTTCCAATTTTTGACTATTATAAAGAAAGCTTCTAAAAACAATCTTGTATAAGATGTCATGTGAATGTGTGCTAACATTTCTCTAGGGGTGGGACTGCCTAATCATGTAGGTTTCTCAGGAAGGAAGGTCAAGACTTAACCTTTATTTCTTTTTTGCACAAAGTATATTTTCTTTAATTTTTTATAAAGTTAGGTGAAGGCAATTCTTTAGAATTTTTCAAAATGCTTTCCAAAATAGTTATTTTATATGTCTGACCAAATCTTTTGTTTAGGTTTTAACTGGTTTGTCTTGTTACTGAATTTTATATTTATTCTAGAAATAAGTATTCTGATGGATACAGGTTTTCAAAACACTTTCTCCCAGTCTGTGAATGAATTTTTAATTTTTTAAGTGTCTTGTAAAAGAGCAAAAGCTTTATATTTTCATGAAGTCAAACCTACTGAGTTTTCTTCTATATCTTATACCTTTTATTTTAGATTATGCTTAAAATTTGTTTGCTTAACCCAACTTCACTAAGATTTTCTTCCAGAAGATTTATCATTTTAACTTTTATATTTAGAATATGTATTAAGATTCATCTTGAACTAATATTTCAAACTAATCTGGTATGAGATAATGATTGAGTTTTTTTGTTGGTATTTTCCATCGCCATTTATTGAAAAGATGATCATTTCCCCTTTGAATTGCCTTGGCATATATATAAAAAAATCAGTTACCTAACAGATGTCCAGACATCTTATAAGAGAATGAAGTTGGACACAACTTCACACCAAATGCAAAAACTAACTCAAATAGAACACTCATACCCTGATAGGAATATAAAACAGTATAACTGCTTTGGAAAATAATTTGGCATTTCCAGTTTGGAGTAATTAAAAGCATAAAATTATCATTTGAACAGTAATTCTACTTCCAGATATATACCCAAAGTAACTGAAAACATATGTCCTCATAAAAATTTGTACATGAATGCTCATATTACAATGACTCAAAGCATTTCCAGTGTGTAAATAACCCAATGTCCATCATCTAATGAATGAATAAACAAAATGTGATATATCCATATGATGGAGTATTAGTGAGTGATGAAAAGAAATGATCTATGTTATAATACTGAAAACATTATACTGATTTGCCAGTCCACAAAAGACCACATATTGCATGATGCCATTCTTGTGAAATGTCCTGAATAGGCAAATCTATAGAAACAGAAAGTACATTGGTGGTTATCTGAGGTGGAGGTGGGAGATTTAGGAGGATATAGGGAGTGATTCCTAATGTTTTTAGGATTTCCTTTGTGAGGGACACAATTTTTAAATTTAAATAACGATCTTGGTTGCACAACTCTCTGAATATACTAAAATCCATTTAATTGTATATGTTAAATGTGAGAATTGCATGCTATTTAAATTATATTTTAAGAAAGCTGTTATTTAAAGTTACTCATCTATAAAAATGTGAATCTACTTCTGAAATCTTTATGCTGTTTAACTGGTCTATGTCTATGCCAGTTTTACTTCTCTAATTTGCATGTCTGTTACCTTTGCCTCATTGCACAAAGATCTCCAGTAGAAGTAGTAAGTGAACATCATTGCCTCATTCCAGGTCTCAGGGTAAAAGCATTCAATCTCTTATCCTTAAATATAATGTCTGCTATAGTTTTTGCATGGATTCTCTTTCTCAGGTTGAAAGAATTCCCTTTTATTCCTTGCTGACAGTTATTATAAATATTTTCTATAACTATTTAAATGACTTCTTTAATCTGTTAATATGGAGAATTTTATTTATTAATTTTAATATTAAGTCAACTTTGGTGAGCTAAACCCCAACTGGTCAGGATGTATTGTCCTTTATACATGTAGTTAGGTTCAGTTTGTTAAGATTTGTTTGGAATTTTTCCAATGGGGTACATTGGTTTTGTTATAGGATTGCTTGTTTTGTTCCTTTAATGTCTTCGTCCAGTTTTGGTGTCAGAATAATACTGGCTTGATAAAATGAGTTATGGAATGAAGATAGAAAGTATTCTATCCTTTTTAAAGTCTGAAAGAGTTTGTTTAAAACTGCTATTTTTCCCCATAAATATTTGGTAGAGGGTAGGGGAAACTGAGAGATATTGATTAAAGGGGTCAAACTTCCAGTTATAAGATGAATGTGCTCAATAATGTACAGCATAATGACTATAGTTAATAAACCTGAATAGTATTTTTAATTTTCTGTGAGAGTAGATCTTACATTTTCTCACCCTTCCAAACACACATACAAGCACACAAGTAATTATGTGAGTGGTAGACACATATAATCATAATGTTTCACACTTTAAGTAAACACAATTTTATTTGTCGATTATACCTCCATAGAGCTAGGAAAGCAGTATTTAGTGGAATTTACTGGTAAAACTATCAAAGCTTAACCTGACATTCCTTGTGGAAACATGGTGAACTATAAAATTAATCTCCTTAATAGGTATGGAACTAGTTATGTTACCTATACCTTTCTATTTTTAATTTTTTTCTTTTCACCCCTGGACCCAGTTCTTGAGCTAGGTCCTTGCATGGTTTGTAACTTAGCCACCTGAGCTACAAAGGTGTGCCTATATAATTTTTTAAATAGTTTTTTAAGAGAGGAAGGAAGGAAGGGAGGGAAGGAGGGAGGGAGGAAGAAGAAGCAGCTTTATCTAGTTGTTCATTCTTAGTTTTTCACACCGACTCTGGAACTTGAACCCAGATCCTTGACTTTATGTGAGCTGTGTGCTAGCATCTCAGCTCCACGAGCCACAAGGCCAAGCCACTTGAAGGATATTTTTTAAACAGAGATCTGTTGGTATGTAATTCACACCACACTACTCATTCATTTAAAGTGTGAGGTCTAAACCATCACTGCTACCTAATTTCATAATTTTTAGATTGCCCCATCACAACACACAAAAATATGTTATCTACTAGAAGACACTCTCCATTTCCCCCATCCTAGCAACTACTAATCTCTGTAGATAAGCCTGATCTAGACATTTACCATAAGAGGAATCAAACACTATGTGGTCTTCTTTCATTTAGCACAATGTTCTTAAGGGTCATCTATTGTAGCATGTAGTAATACATCATTCCTTTTTATTGTGTAATCATTCTACTTTGTGTTTTTCACCCCCGGCCCCAGTTCACGAATCTGGGTTCATTGGCTTTACATGGCCTGCATCTTAGCTGCCTGAGCTATAGGGGGTAACCTGGTCATTCTATCTTATTTATCCATTCAAAAATTAATAGATATTTGGATTGTTTCTGTTTCTATCCTGGTAATTGCAGCTAAAGGTTTGTTAATATTAATCTTTTAAAACAACAACTTCTGAATTCTTCCATTTTCTCTGCTGGTTTTCCTTATCTATTTCAGTTCTCGCCACTATAATCATTCTTTTCTTAAAGGAAAGGTACAGGCAGGCATGAAGGCGAGTAGGCAGGCAGGCAGAGAGAGGAGGAAGAAAGATTGATTTATTTTATTTAATTATTCATCTTGGTTTTTCCCTCAGCACCAGGTCTGGAACCAGATTCTTGGGTTGTATGAGAACTATGTTCAGAGACCTTATCTGCTAGGCCACCAGGGTGCACCCACTATAATCTTTAATAGTTTTTCTGTATTTGAGTTAAATTTTCTCTTCTTTATGTCCTAAAGTGGAAATGATTGATTTAAGATCTTTTTAAAAATATATGCAGCTACGGCTCTAAGTTTTCCTCTAATCATTCTTTATTTAGAGTGATTAAGTTCTAGCCAGTTGTGTTTCTGTTTTCACCCATCTCAAAAGTATTTCCTAACTTCCTTTGTGATAATTTTTTGATCCAATAGTGATTTAGTTTTGTATTACTTAATTACCATGTATTTGTGACTCTCCCAAATTTGTGCATATGAGAAAAACGCTGGTTTTGTTGTTGTTGGGTAAAATGTTTGTTAGCTATCCATTAAGCCTTTCTAGTTTCTAGTGTTGTTCGAATTTTCCACAATGTTGTCAATTTTCTGCCTATTAATTCTATCAATTATTAAATATTGGAAAGTGAAATCCCTACTATTAATGTTGAATATTTTATTTTTTCTTTCTATTTTCTTCATTTTTACTTCTTGTACTTTGTTATTAGTACATGTATGTATGCTTATAATTATTATTTTTCCTGCTGTATTTGCACTTTTTTCATTATAGATATCCCTTTTTCATCATAAGTAACAATTTAATTATCTTAAAATTAATCTTACATAATAGTTCAGCTCTCTTAGACTGTTTGTGATGTATATCTTGTTCCATCTTTACTTTGAATGTAGCCTTTTCTTTTTCTTTCTTCTAACAGCTTTGTTGAAGTCTAATTAGAATGTAATACTACTAAAATGTGTACTTTAATTTTTAATATATTGCATTATTGATTTTTATAAATTATTAAAAACAAATTATGAAATAAAATTTACCATTTTAAGGGTACAATTCAGCAGCATTATTTGGATTCAAAATATTGTGCAACCTTTGCTGCTATCTATTTCCAAGACTATCACCCCAAACATATGGAGTTCCCATGCCTGGAGACCCTTTGTAAAGATTATGCTAAAAAAATAATAATAAGGCAGACACCAACAACAAATACTGGATGAGTCCACTTACACGAAATGGTCTTCAGACACCACCTGTAGCACTGACAATTTGGATAATTCCTCTCTTCTCGAGGACCCTAAAATGTCCTAGGTTTTCTGAATTTACCCAGTGGTATCCTTCCTTATTATACCTTATAGGCCATCTGGAACACTGTAAGCAAGATACCAGGCTGATTTTTCCTTTTGTCTCCATCTAAAATTATTAAACAATAACTCTACAATTTACCCTCTCTCCAACCACTGATAACATCTGATCTACTTTCTGTTTATGAACTTGACTATTCCAGATATTTCATGTAAGTGAAGTCATAATATTTCATATCTGTCTTATTTCATTTAGCATAATCTTTGCAAAAGTTCTCCAGTTATGGGCACTGGCTCCAACATGCAACCAAAAGTAACGTGATGATGACAAAAACCTCATATCCCCTGAATATGACATACCAAGTCCCCTGAAATTACACAAGGACCATGAAGAAGTACCAAAGAGCTGTGTATATCTTACCAACATAATCTAAGTTCTTTTTCCTATTGGCTAATACATATCACAGGTTATATGTAGAAGCTAATAAAAGAATTTATTCTTTGGCCAAAGAGTATAAGGGATTTCATGCTCTAAAGGTCACCTCCCTATCCCCTTCCCCCACCAAAACTCCTTCTCTCACTCAGGTTTGTAGAGAACAGATTATCTGATTTTCAAGAGGAGGAAAGGGGTGGTTTTGGGGTCTGATATCTACTAATTTCTGGTTGAAGGCCAGCACATTCCAGTAACAGGAAATTATGCCTACTTTCAGTTTTCACTGGAGCTGTCGTGCTGGAGGGGTGAGGAGGATTTAATGTGTCCTTCTTCTAGACCCTTGTCTGATCTTTGCTTCCACAGTTCTGGCTTTAGCAAGAACCTGTAGTTCCTCTTATGCACATTCTGGAGCTAAGACAATCTAGCAGTCTTCATTTTCTAATCTATGCTTATAAATTCTATTGTCCACTGTAGTTTCAACAGGTATGCAGCCCTGGTGATTCCTAAAAATAAGCACAACTGAACCATATGTTAGCTTTGGTTTAACCATTTAGAAGGAATGGCCGCACCTGGCGACATATACCTGACTCCCTTTTTTTCTGTCTGATCATTATCCCATGACCCTAGTCTGCCTCCCTGTACTAGCTATAAACTTAGATCCAATTTTGCTGGTGGACAAAACCAATCCGAGCCATGTGTTTTGGTCTCCTTGTTGACTGGCCAGTAGTATAGCTTTTCCTCATTTACAAGAGTTGAGGTCATGGTGCACTGGGCAAAAGAACATACATTTAGCAGTAGCTGCACATGTTGTTTCACCACTTCCTGGTTTGGAAAAATGTATTAGTTTGCTAGGGTTGTCATATGAAATTACCACAGACTGGATGGCTTAAATAAGGAAATGCATTTTTTCACAGTTCTGGAAGTGAGAAATCTGAAATAAATGTGTTGGTTGTGTTGGTTTCTTCTGAGACTTCTCTCCCTGGTTTGTAAATAGATATCCTTCTACTGTGTCTTCATAACATCTTCCCTTTATCGAGATCTTTGTCCAAATTTTCTCCTTATAAGAAGATACCATTCTTACTTGATTAAAGCACATGAAAGTGATCTCACTTTAACTTACACACCTCATTAAAGACTGATTCTTCAAATACAATCACATTGTGAAGCACAGGTCCATTGATCACTGCCCCAAAGTCCAGTACTTGAGAGGTCAAATGTTGATGGAAGAAAAGTAGCCTTATTATTGGGAGCTGCAAATTGAAGAAGTAAAAGACCTTCTCTGTTCTCAAATCTGCTTCTCCTACTGAAGAGGATACAGAGCTTTTATAGACAAAATACATGGTGCAGGAGGCAATGTGGTAGGAGGTGAGGTATTTGCAGTCATTGGTGATTGTAGATAGTGTTGTGCTAATAGGGGTTCTGCTAGCTTATCACACCTATCAAAATTCTTCTTGCCTCAATGGAAGAAAACAAGTTCAATCCATTGTCTGTCTCTCCCAGTTTAGTTTATTTATAACTAGATTATATGTTAATTAAATGTCAGAGTCCTCAGTTTTACTGTACAGTTTGCTGTATAGTTACAAGCCCCACCCCCAATCTTTCTATCATTCATAATTCTTGCAGGAATAGGGGTCTGTTCTTTCTAACTACTTCCTGCTCAATGAGAGCTTTGTATTTAAGGGATGCCTGAGGAATGAAGTTATTCCCCTTGCGATTGTAAGTATTCATGTGACCCAGGGACATAGCATATATCCTACATACTCATTATTTCTGTATCATGGTTAATTTTTCTATGTTTATAATGTTTATAGAGGTCATAACATTTGTAAGATAAATATGAGATTAGATATAATAAACTTTTCTTAAGTTATGGAAGACCTGATTCCAAAAAGTCATCCTAACCACCCAATGAAACGTGAGCAAACAGTGTACTTGAATCGATGTCCATAAAGATATTACTGAAGCTTTTATTTTTTTCTCCACCTATACCTACTTCTACCAAGTAATTCCAGTAAAGTAATTTTATTTATAAGCTAATTTTAACTTCAATAAATTTAGCCTCTTATTTGCATGCATAGCAAGAATAGTTACACAGACCCTCCTACTTAGCTTTATTGGAATTTTTTATAAGGAAACTAGATTGAGAATTTAATGGCCTCTGAGGCCTTGAGAACCATATTAAGGTCTTCAGACACCACCTGTAGCACCGGTAAGTTTGAATTAATTCCTCCTCTCTTGAGGTTCCCAAAATATTCTGGGGCTTTTGGATTTTTTTGGCTAAAATGGCTCCCAGGGGCGCCATTTAATGTCTCAGGTTGGCGCCGATAAGTTTCGGTTTCCCCAGCTAGAGCTCGGTTTCAATTTCCCAGCACCGCCTGGACAGTGGCTTCCTGATTAGGAACCACCCCCTCGGAAAATCGCCCCCCACTTGAAAAATCCCCAGCCAATCAGCTTATGCCAGATGTCCTAATAGGCTGTATAGGTTAAGGCTTGCAGATATGCTGCTGCTGCTCTCGCCTCCGTGGGCAGCCACCTCAATAAATCTTTTGGTTAGATCCGCATTTTAGGTGTGGTCGTCTCTCCTTGCCGGTCTCTTTCAGATTTGCCAAGTGGTCACCTTCCTTACCCACCTGGTAGGCTACCTAGAACCCTGTAAACAAGATACCAAACTGATTTTTCCTTTTGTCTCCATGAGGTCAATCTCAATTCCTTAAAGCTATTTCTGTCATATATCAAATAGACATTCCAGTTGAAGCCTCGGTATCTTATTATAGAGAACAGAAGTTCTTATTGTACTTAGGCAAACAAACATGGCCACGAGAAATAAGCTTACTGACAGTTGCTTTTTGTTTGGTTTATATTCTGATTGTATAAGGAAGAAAGAAAAGTAAATGTTTAGCTCCGCTTATAGGAAGATACAGTTTATCAGATCAGTGCAGATGTTAATCATTAAAAAATTTCCTTAATCTATAAAATATGAGAATTAAACTTTAATTAGAAAATACACGTACAAATTATTTTTTCACAAATTATCTGCAACATTCATTTTTCTTTTCTTATTTTTGCCTTAATTTTTTTCTTCCATTCTAAAAAGCCTATTTTTACCTTAAGATCCTCTTTTTCCTTCAAAAATACATTTTCATTCCTTATGTTTTCCCTTTTATTAAATATTTTCTTTGTTTTCATTGTAAGCGGAGATATTTCCTTTAATATAACTAAGGCAAAGAAAAAAATTCCCACCCCTGAGGCTCCTTTAAGGGACAGGTTGGAGGGCTGGGGGGTGGGGTGGCAGGGGTGGGGCGGGCCAGCAGAGGAAGGTCATCCATGATGTAGGAAGGGCACCTAAAATCAAGTTAGAGTCTTTACAAAATTAAAATTTCTGCTTTCTCCATTAGGCCTTTCAGGTTTTCTGAGAATGTCACCCTTACAAAGAGATTTTTTTCTTTACACAAGTAAATGTCTTAAATAACCTCTGCCCAGTCCTTAGAGAAGTAGTACCTTCTTTTTGCAAAGACATATAGTGGGGGTGGTGACAGGTTTTTGCTCACCTACAATATTTTCTTTAGTATTTGGTTGAGCTATTGATTTAGGGGTAGGGAGTCAAGAAGCCATCTCCAACTAGCATGGTAAGGGGCTGGAGATGGAGTTCCATAACGCCATCTGGCTGAGCTGTTGATTTAGGGGTAAGGAGTCAATGGGCTGGAATGTTAGGTGTGTGTGGAGGGGTGGGGATGGAGTCCTTGAGTTCAGTAAACAGGAGTGGGTGTTGAACAGCATCTGATCTTGCTTCAGGTTACAAAACGTTCCGTGTCTCATACTTGCTTGGAGAGTGACAACTTTCAGTCCTTTTGTCTTACTCAGACCCAACTCCTGAAATGGGTTCTTAAGTATGTTGTAGAGACCACTATTCCACACTCCTGATGTCACATGAAAATCAGTTTTGAAGGGCACAGCTCATAGAGGTACAATCTATGATTGAATTAAAATTTCCCAGAATAAAAAGTTTTCTCTGATAAGTTGCAAAGTACTAGGGAAAAATGTGTTTTGGCTCAGCAAGTGTGCTGCTTTTGAAGGAATCTAGGAAGTCTTTTCACTCTGTGGGTTCAGCTTGCCTTGAATGGTCAGCTCCCCTAGGTGATTACCACTCCTGGTAAAACCAAGTGAGTGACCATGCCTGGAGTATACTCTCCTGACTGGCTCACCAAATGTTACCGGACTCAGGTCCACTGCTCATTGCCCTGAGGTCAATACTCAAGAGGATTCGACAAGGGACAATATAGGGACAAGTTGGGGGAATTTGAGAACAATGAAGTAAGATTGCAGATGTCCGAGCAAGCAGATTAACTGCCCAAGTTTCAGACACATACTATGCAAACAAAGCTAGAACCAGCCAAGCTGCAGGCATGTTAAATATAAGAGTAGTATAGAAGATATTTTCTTAGCAAACTCTATTAACTCCCATATAAATGGAAAATTCCCCAGTATATGAAACCCTCCCTCAATTTACAGCATTCATGGTTTTAGTACCCATGGAGAGCTGTGTCTCTGTGCTTCTCCTAATAAACTTGCCATGCCCTTGCCATTGAGCATCTGCTTGAAATCTTCCTCATGCTTACTTTGTACTTGAGCATATATACCTGCGTCCACTTGCAACAGGTGAAAGCTGATGGAAGTAAAGTAGGTTTATTATTGAGAGGAGCCAATAGAGGAGGTGGGAGACCTACTCTTTCTCAAATCCACTTTCTCTGTTGAAGTGGGTACAGTGCAGGCGGGTAACTGGGGGAAGATGAGGTATTTGTAGCTACTGGTGAGTGCAGTTAGTGGCACCAACAGGGGGTCTGCTAGCTTATCAGGCAGATCACAGGTTTTCTTGCCCCAGTGGAAGAAAACAGGTTCAACTTTTTGTGTCTCTCACAGTTAATTTGTTGCTAGATTTTATGTTAATTAAATGCCATAGATTTCTCAGTTTTGCTAGAGGCCTAGGTTCACTGGGTCTTGATTATTTACTGGTTACACTGGGAGTTAGGACTTCAACATACACAATTCAATACATAACACCCTTCTTGATATGAAACCTGTATCCTATGAGCAGCCCAGACCTCTTGACTACTCTTGCCTTGACTAGAGCTGTGTAGCATGAAGCTGAGTGTATTAGAAATGCCAGCAGCCAAGCCTCCCATGGAGAAACTGATACCCAGGACTGGAAGCTCGGAAGAGGAAGAGTTCCCATATTCTTGTCCATAGCTGCCAACTGCATTGGGGGAGAAGGTGTGGTGATGGTAAGAGTGGGTGCTAGCTCAAATTGGCTTAAAAACCTGAAGGAAGCAAGCTGTCTCCAGGCAGTCATTCTCTCAGGATCAGATGACAAAGGATCACCTCTGCTACACATCCTGAGGCAGAAGGCTTAGTAGCTAATGTTTATGATCTTTCCTTGTTTTCGATAATTGTATTATCTCATTGTAAGCCAGCCCTATAAAATAAATCAAGGAGCCTAGGTTGAGGTAACTGCCCTTTAACCAGAGAGGAGTGTCCCACCTGGCCCCTGCTTTTCTAGATGTAAGTTGTCTGTCTTTCTTTAGGCTCCTGTAGCCCCCCTCAGGTACCCTTTTGGAACCATAGCACCGGGCTAGGCAAAAACCATACTGTTGTTTGCTGTGCTCTGCCTGATAATGTTTTGTTAGGTGTCTCCCCTTTCCCCTTACTTTTGTTTTAGCTTAGGAAGGTATTTAAGGCATGCCCTTGTGGAGCAGTGGTTACATCAATCATCTCCTAAGGACACAGGCCATATATTCCTGGATTCGAGTCCGGGTCCAGGGGAAAGCAACCAGCATGAACAACTAAATGGAAATAAAATGAAAATTGCTATTCCTCCTACCTCTTCTTGCCTGCCTGCCTACTTGCCTTCATTCCTGCCTGCACCTTTCCTTAAAAAAGAAGAAGGTATTTAATGTGACGGGCTTGGGCCTTTTCAGAAAGTTATTCAGTTTTTCTGGCCTCTCCCTTGTTTACAGAAAATATACATGTTATTGAACTTCTGTTTGTTTTTCTCCTGCTAATATCTTATATTAGGAAGGAAGGGATGTTTCTCAATCAAGAACCTAGAAAACAGAAAAATATCATTCCTGGGATCATTTCACCTTTCAAGAAGAAATTTGGAAAAGTTGGATTCAAGACAAATTTGGTCTAATTCTGTGAAAAGATTAGGTCAGAATGCAGTAATTTAAATAAGCTTGTGCCCTATCTACTAGCTAAAAGGAGAGAAGCTTTACTCTCTAAGGCTCTTACAACATTAACATTTAAAGTCACACTGTACTTCTTTCTCTTGATCTCTAGATAATATTCAGAGCCAAATGGCCAGAGAGCAAACCTCTTTTGTAATGTGTAAGTAGGTGCAGGTGAAATCAGGCCATCTGCTATTGCTATAAAAAGCCCACTGCAAATTATAACGTTAGGAAGTCTATACAGAAATATCTGTCTAATATCTGTCCTAACTGTTCCTGGGTTCAAATCATATTAACAAATAATTTCATAATTTCAGAAAACTTTCTACTCCAATTATCAAAAGGTAGAGAAAAAATATTTTTCCTCCCTTGTAACTGATTTTTAAGCAGTATGATTATGATGTACCACTACTGAGTGATACAGGAGACAAAAAGGACTGAAAGTTGTCACTTTCCAGCCAAGCATGAGAAGCGGAATGTTTTGCAGTCTGAAGCAAGACCAGAGACTCCAGTTTACCAAACTCAAGGACTCCATCCCCACCCCTCCACACTCCCCTAACATTCCAGTCCATCACTCCCTACCTGTAAATCAACAGCTCAGCCAGATGGATTTATCAGAATTCCTCCTCTAGCCACCTCCTGCTAGTCAGTGACTAACCCCTTAAAAGACCCTCTCTCACTGCTTTCTGGGATTGCTCCTTCTGTCTCTTCTCAGAAAGAAGCTTTCCAGGTCTGCAGATGGGACAATAAAATCTCACTTAAGAGCCCCAAGGCTCATTTGTCTCTGCCTCTTACTGCCGAAAAACTTACACTAAGCTTACACTAAGCTCGTATGTATACCTTTCCCTCCTGTTTATTTTCCTTTGTGAAAGTGAAGGACTATGATAGTCATTAATAATGTTTTCCAAATACTTCAGATTCTCTGCCTTCCAGAGCATGATAGATTTTAATTTTTGGTTTGGGTGAGATTTTGTGAGTAGTTCTGATTCATGTATTGTAAATCTCCACTTCTAGATTAGTTTTCCATTCCTAGTGTGAGACTCCAGAATCCTCTCTTCATTTGTCACTGCAAGTTGAAAAAATGGTGGCTATTATCTCTGCTTGATTTCTAGAATTAGAGAGACAAAGGCTAGAACTCCCAGCTGATCATTATGGAATGATGATGTAATCAACAATTAAACTTTTGCTTACAAAACATTAAAAATTTATTTGTGGTGATGGAGTAGTGATTAGGCCAATCATCTCTGAAGGAATGCAGGCTGCATACTCCTCGATTCAAGTCCCAGCTGGGGCGAACAACCAGTGTGAACAAATAAATAAAAAATAAAGTGCTTCTTCCTCTCTCTTCCTGTCAGCTTGCCTATTACTGTTAGAGTAGGAGTCTTGGGGGTCTCTCTCCAGGATTCTTGAGTCCAAGAGAAGATCTTGTCAGCCCCACTGTTACAAAGTAACCAACGAGATCAAAGAGACATGCCAGAAGTTTAAAAATTTAGGAGATTTATTGAGCCGGCAACCATGAGGGGTAAAAAGAGACCCAAATCTCAGTGATCTGTGTGCTTAGCTCAGGATTTATATAGGCATGCAGACAGGTATAGAGAACAAAGTTAAAAATTTTCTACAGGCACAATCATGGCTTCTATAGAGTCACATTTTAACATTTTTCTATTATCTAAAAAGTTTCCATTTTTTTCACAATCTAAAGGGTTTTGATTGGTCCACTAGTGGTTGCCCTTTTAAACTGATTGGAGGACTTCACATTGGCAGCTCTCAAGGTTTGCTTCCTCTTTAAAATTTTTTATTTTATTTTATTATATATATTTTAATTTATATGCTTTCTTAAATTTTACATACATTTCAAAACAGGTAAAATTGAGCAATATGGTGGCTATATGGATATCCATCATATTTGAAAGGTTTTTTCTGGGCTCCACGAGGAAAGAATGTCAATTAAACAAAAAGTCTAATAGCCAGGGCTTTATTGGGGTTTGTGCCCGGGGCAAGGTTCCCCAGTTCGCATGCAGAAGGAGGGCCGGAAAAGTAGCACCAAAGAAAAAAGCGCTCTTTAAGCAAAGGAATTTCGCGGGCTTCATACGTCGTGAATGCGGATTGGTCCTGTGAATCCAGGTATGGGGGTTCCATCCCTTATTCTGACGTCAGCCACCTTTCTCGGGTATGGCCGCTGCTGCTGCTTTTGTCCCTGGGCCAGTCGAACAACATTATACATATATGTTTATATATTGTATACTATATATATTTATTTTGTTAATTCACATCGCTATATGATTTTAGGATATTGAATTTGCATCTTAGTCTGTGTAAATTTCACACCACACCCACCAGAAGTGTTGTAGTTTCCCTGATCAACCTTAATTTTTTTTGTTTTGATTTTTTTCAGACTAAGAAAAGAACATAATTTATTACATTAAATACTTATTTCAAAAAAATTCAAGAGTACAATATATTGTATATTTAAAATGAATACAGTAAAATATATTAAAATTCATAATGCAAGCTTGAGTCACAATTCCTTAATTTAGAAAAGTTAAAACTGGATTATCAAGAACAATAAGATAGCTAAAAAGAAAAAAATCTCAGCATGATGGAAGTAAAATTAAAAAAAATTTTGGTAGCATTATCCTTTCGAATAAATCAAATAACAACAAAGATTTAACAGGATAAAATGTTAAGCACCTAGGACTTGGGCAAAAAAGATAAATTTAAACTTTGGCTCTGACACTTGTATACTATATAACCTTAGGCAGATTTCTTAGGTTCAGTTTTCTCATCTATAAAATGAGGATAATAAAATCTACATCATAGATTTATCTTAAGATAATATATACCAAGTTCTAGATAGGCCCCACAGAATAATCACAAGCAAAGAAATTGAAAAGGTAATCAAAAATCTTTCTAAAAATAAAAGCCCAGGACCAGAAGACTTTTACAGAGTTTTACCTGTCACTTTGCTCTGTTTGACATTTTATTTATGTTTCTGAGGATTAATTTTTCCTGTGGTGATGGCCTTGTGCAGGGTATTGACTTGTGCTGAGAAAGCCTGGGTCTTGGTTTGGACAATGGGATTTCTTGAGTTTTGTCGCATCACCACTGGTTGGATTTGTTGAAGTTCTCATGAGGGCCCTCTGTTGCTGCCCAGCAGTTCAGTCTATGGGGTTGGCGTTTGTGCGGGGGATGCAGAGCCTTTTACCAGCGTCCCAGCTCCCAATCACAATGATCACCTTGCTGTTGACACACAATTAGCAATCAGTTTTACCTACATCTACAAAGTGGCATTAGTGGGTAGCATTGATGGTTTTTTCCTCTGGGAGATTCTCTTTTTCCTTTAAGCCTAAGGATGTGATTTCCAGTCAATGGGATTTCCAGTGGATGGATCCTGTGGCTCCAGAGCAATATGTCCATTCCCCTCATTGCCTTCCAGTTATGGCAGTGCCCAGCATAATTTTCTTGCTGGACTTCTGTTTAAACAACCAGGGCACTGGTGCCTCTTCCGCTCTGTGCCTAGACTCTCTCCCCCAGCTTTGTGTTCAGGTCCTGATGGGTGGGCTCTCCACTGCTTTTGTGATTCCTGGGAGGGCTGGTTCTTCCCGCAGTTCCACACCCTTGCCCCTGCCTTCGCGGCCAGAATCCCAAGGCTGAGTCTTGCGTGTCCCTCTGAACCCAGGCGTTTTCACCTACCTTGTGTTGTTGTGATTGCTGCTGTGTCTCCACATTGTCTGTGTCTGATTTTATTTGGTGTTTTTTTTTTTTTTCTTTCTGGAAAACAGGTGAATTTCTAGTTGCTCTGTGGAGAGGACATGAGTCTTGCTCCTACCATGTTGCCATCTTAGCTGAAAGTGGTCTCTTCCTTTTGATTGGAGGACTGCTTCTGTTCCTTTCCCCTCTGCTTCCCAGGTCATGGCTGACTGACTACCTAGCACTACTGCCTTTTTTCCTGCCTGCACCTTTCCTTTAAGTTTTTTTGTGTGTGTGACAGCATTGCAGTTATCAGGGAGAGGAAACTCAGGATTCTTTCCTACTGAGAGTGGAAATAAGAAAAACCACCAGTTTAAACTGAGACTCCAAGATTTTAGGTGTTTTTCTATTGAATATATGCTACTTTAACAAATATCAAAATGACATTAATAGTCCAACTTCAGCAAATACTATGCCTCTGCTCCCTGCAACCCATTAACCACTGGCCCCACCCTGCAGTTTGGAGCCAGTGTCCTACAGTTTCAACAAATGTTAGGCCTGAGATCCCACAGACCCATAGATACTCAGTTCTGTCCTATAGTGGCATGGAACCAGCACCTGCCAATCTTCAGCTATCTAGACACCTTTCCCCTGTGCCACTGAGGCCAAGAACCAGGGTTTGAGACATGGAACCAGGTCAACAACCCCAAACAAATAAGCAAACAAATGAGAGTTCTTCCTCTTCTTCCTTTCATATTTAAAAATGCTTTTTCCTACTCTCCCTTCCTTCAACAAAGTAATATTATTTTATATGTTTCAAAGTTGCTAAGAAAATAGATATTAAAAGTTCTTATTGCAAGAAAAAACCTCTATGTAGGGTAACAGATGTTAGGTAGACTTATATAGAGATCATTTTGCAATATATACAACTATCAAGTTATGTTGTATATCTGAACTCAGTATAATATTGTATGTCAATTATACCTCAATTACAAAAAAAAAGAAAGACTTGGGTCTCAGACTCTAATAATGAGGCAAATGGCTCTGCCTTATATTGATATTGGGAATAAAAGGGAAAAACAATTTTGGAGGGATTGTGAAGAGAGTTAGAAATCTATAATATCCCTTTGACTTAGTTAAGAAGACATTCTAGTCTATGTATCAATTAAGCAGCTACATATATGTATATATACATACATACATACAACTTGAACTCAGATTTGGGATGCAGATATAAATCTAAGAATTTGTGGAGCATTTAATATGTCTTTGGGAGAACATCTGAATAGAAATAATAAATCTCAACATTTAGAGGTAAGATAATATAAGAGGAATCAGTAAAAATAACTGAGAATAATCAACCATGGATGGAAGAAGAAACCCATCAATGTGTGTAATGCAGAAACCAAACAAGTTTTTTCACAACAGGTTTGCTACCAGAACACAGATGCTGTGAAAACCATTGCTAATTCTAAGTCAAAATGGGAAAGGAAAAGTCACATCAGCATCATCATCATTGGATAAGCAGATTCCTGCTAGTCTACCACTGCTTGTCATCTGATCTACAAATGTGCTGGGATAGATAAAGGAATCATTGAAAAACTTGAGAAGGAGTCTGCTGAGATGGGAAAAGTCTCCATCAAGTATGTCTGGGTCTTGGATAAACTGAAAGAATAACATGACTGTGGGATCACCACTGACATTTACCCAAGGAATTCAGGAACACTAGGTATTATGTGGTTATTATTGAAGTACCAGGACACAGAGACTTCATCAAAAACATGGCAACAGACCTGATTGTTTCTGTTGGTATTGGTGAATCTGTAAGGATCTTCAAGAATGTGCACACCTTTGAGCATGCCCTTCTGGCTTACACTCTGGGTGTTAATAAACTGGATCCCACTGAGCCACCCTAAGTGTCTAAGAAGAGATACAAGGAAATTTATAAGGAAGTAAGCACCTATATTAAGAAAATAGGCTACAACCCTGACATAGTAGCTTTTGTGCCAATTTCTGGTTGGAATTGTGACAACATGCTGAAGACCAGTGTTTAAATGTCTTGGTTTGTGGGATGAAATGACACTCATAGAGATGGCAATGCCAGTGGAACTATTCTGCTTGAAGTTCTGGATTGCATACTCATCCAAATGACAAGCTTTTGCACCTGCACCTCTAGGATGTATACAACATCGGTGATATTGGTGCTATCCTTGTTGGTCAAGTTAAGTGTTATTAAGCCTGGCAGGGTGGTTACCTATGTTCTAGTCAATGTTGCAACCGAAGTAAAGTACAGTGTTCACCATAAGCTTTGAGTGAAGCTTTTCCTGGGGACAATGTGGTCTTCAATGTCAAGAACATGTCTGTTAAAGATGTACATTGTGGCAATGTGATAGATGACAGCAAAAATTACCCAATCATGGAAACAGATGGTTTCACTGCTCAGGTGATTATTCTGAACAATCCAGGTCAAATCAGTGGTGGATATGTACCTGGATTGGCACACTTCTCATAATGCTTCCAAATTTGCTGAACTGAAGGAAAAGATATTCATTCTGGGAAAAGCTGGAAGATGCCCAAATTCTTGAAATCTTGTGATGCTGACATTGTTGATATGGTTCCTGGCAAGTCTATGTATGTTGAAAGCTTCTCTATTTTCATCTGGGTCATTTTGTTGTTCATGACATGAGACGCATGGTGACTGTGGGAGTCATCAAAGCAGTGGACAAGAAGGCAGCTAGAGCTGGCAAGATCATCACGTCTGCTCAGAAAGCTCAGAAGGCGAAATGAATATCATTTTCAACACCTGTCTTAATCAGTGGTGGAAGACAGGTCTCAGAACTGTCTAATTGGTCATTTGAGTTTAATAGTAAAAGACTGATTAATGATAATGCATCATAAAACCTTCAGAAGGAAAGGAGAATGTTTTATGGAGCATTTGTTTTTGTGTGCTTGTGTGTGATTTTTAATTATTAGTTTTCAAAATCAATCTTTTTTAATGTAAACAACTTAATCAAAAATAAGTCACAGAATTTTGAGACCAATTAAAATAAAATGTAATGACAGAACCACTCCTCCTCTCCCCCAAAAAGGAAAATGTTTCACAGAGGGGGTGATAATAGCCTTAATGTTGTTAAGAACTCATTTAAGAGAATAAGAAATAACTTTTTTTACAGATTTATTGGATGTATAATTAATATTTAAACTATTGTACATGCATAATGTATTTTTTATGTATTTAAATGTATAGGTCTATTAGAATCCATAACATTTTCAGAAGTTTGGACATATGCATATACCCATGATACCACAATCGAGGTAATAAATATATTTATAACCTTGCAAAGATTTCTTGTGTTCTTTTGTCTTTGTGTGTGTGACAAGAACACTTAGCATGAAATTTACCCTCTTCACAAGTTTGTAAATTCATGCCATATTGTTAACTATACACACAATGTTGTAGATCTCTGAAACTTATTTATCTTGCATAACTGAAACTTTATATCCATTGAACAACGATTCTCCTTTTCTCTCAATCTCATCTCCTACGATTCACCCATTTATTTTTTGCTTATGTTAGTATGGCTATTTTAGATATCTCAAACAGGAAGAATCATGCAGTATTTGTCTTTCTTTGATTTATTTTACTTAGCATTCCAGGCTCATCTGTTTTGTCACAAATGGTAATATTTCCTTAATTTTTAAGAGTGAATAAAATTTAATTGTATGTATATACCACATTTTATTTATCCATTTGTCTTTCCATGGACATTTCTGTTGTTCCCATATCTTGGCTGTTATGAATAATGCGGCAATAAATATGGAGTGCAACTTTTTTCAGGATCCTGATTTAAATCCTTTTGGATATGTTTCCAGGAGTTAGATTGCTGGATCATATGGTAGTTCTATTTTTAAGTTTTTGATAGTGGACACACCATTTTATATTCTTACAGAGAATGCATAAGTTTTTCTTTTCTCCACATCCTCACCCACACTGGTTATCTTTTTTGTTTGTCTTCCTTCCTTCCTTCCTCCCTTCCTTCCTTCCTCCTTCCTCCCTTCCTCCCTCCCGCCCTTCTTCCCTCCCTCCCTCCCTCCCTCCCTCCCTCGCTTCCTCTTTTTAAATAACAGCCATTTTAGCATGTATCAGATGATACCTCATTGTAGTTTTGATTTACATTTCTTAACAGGTTTGTCGATATGATGCTTATTCAGTGGAAAAGGTATGACTCAAAGAAGAGAAAACAGAATCCTTGCTGAACATTTTTAAGGACCTTCCTGTGAAACCAAGCAGAGAAATGGGTATAGCTGGAGTGATAAAGTGGGAGGGTAGGGTAAAGAAAGTGTTTTTTTTTAAGGCGAGTGATATTAGAATATTTTTATATGCTTATGAGACTATCTAGCACAAGGAGAAATTAATGATGCAGGAGAAAGGGAATAATCAAAATAACAGCATTCTTAAGAAGGTAAG